>CM034359.1:54371200-54971200 GCA_019925275.1 Mytilus edulis | reverse complement strand
ATTGGAAAACATTTGATTTGGTGCATAATGTTACTCTTAGATTTTGCTAAAAACATGCGAGACATTTAGAACTCACGGGTACCCGCACAAACCATCCCAGTGTCTGGATGTGGGGTTTATCATTTTTGCTCATTTTTCAATATATTCTGTTTTATGGGGTCTATTTGTCTCCATTCATTATACTTATTTGCCCAATATTCTCTATTTTTTAATTCTTTTCAACAGCCTTTTTACAATCAGAGACATATTACGATAGTTTTATCTTGGGAATATGGTAAAGAAATACAATGAAATAACATCAATAAGCATTATTTTTATTTTTTTCATTGTTTGAAATCCAACTTAATCAGTACGTATTTACATATAGCAGCTCTGTGCAGCCTCAGCCTTAGAATTGCTTCTATGGAAACATTTAATGGTCAGCTAGACTTTAATACAGACAGACACCAAAACAATGTGAAAGCTGACCCATTATGTCATGGGACATATGATATACTGTGCCATGGCTGAATGAGGAGATAATAATACAAAAATAACTAAATTCGCTAAAAATTTGTGTGTGTTTTGTTGCTGTTTTTATTGTGAATGATGATATGTATCACTGTGTATGATGTATTTAAGTGCGTCTGCTTTTAACCCACCAGTGAGAACTGTACAACAGAGTTGAGTGTGTAAATATATATGTTGGTCTTTGACAACTGTAATGTTTCTACGACAATAAAATATTTTAATTTGATTTGTTATAAAGAAGAAGTTAGTTTTCTCTCAAGAAAATATTTTTCAGTTTTCATATCGTAACATTTCATAGCTGACCATACGATGTGCTTTTTTTCTCATCAAGTTTAATTTATAGCTTGAAAGGCCGTAAGGTGTCTTTTACTTCTTCATTATATATATATAACCCACAAGGGGCTTCAGACCCATTATGGGCATACACTTTACAGTGGCGAATCCAGAAATTTGCATACGTGGGGGCCCACTGACTGACCTAAGCTCCAGTCACACCTCATTGATTCCCTATATAAGCAACCATTTTTTTGCCCTGGGCCCCCCCCCCCCCCCCCCCCCCCCCCTAACTCCGCCTCTGCTTTAAATCGCATAAACTACGCCGAATATAATTAAATTCCATTTGCAACTCTTTATTGTAATTTTGTCTTTAGTCTTTAGTAAGTGTCCCAAATGACACTGTACACTTGTGTACGTTTCCTCTTTTGTAGTTTCATCACATATGTAATTCTAACAAGGATAAAAGATTGGACAAAGTGAACTTGGGACGAGTGAATGCAAGTGTAATATCCGGTTGATGTAGAGGTCGAGGTCATGTTTTATTTTGTTTTTGTTAAGATGAGGGCAGACGGTTATATTATATTATAAAATAATGTTATTTCATTTAATACTTTACCTGTGTACTTGTAGATATAGACATAGAGCGTCTAGTAGGGGTCTGTATCATCGGAGAAACTAGGTCTATCAGTTCAAATACTGTGGCCCTTGGAAACCGGTACCGTTTGATCATTTCTCCATCATTATAGAGATCCAACGGATTCGTCCGGTCGCGAAAAACCCTTTCTCTTCTAAAGTGGCGTCTCAGGAAAAGGATTTGTAATGCCGCAGCCATTTTGTAAATACTTAAGATAATCGTAAGAGTGGTCGTAAGTATCTCGTGGAGACTTAAGTGTGGATATAGGCACTCTTAACTTTACGACCAAAGTTGGTCGTAAGTTTTGACGTAAGTTCTTTTGTGAAATTGGTTTTTGACTTAAGACTTGACTTAAGTGTAATCTTAAACTTACGATGTTTTGTGAAATTGGCCCCTGATCATCCCGAGTATGCCGACAGTTTTCGAACGGATAACTTCCGTCAGCGTCGGTTCACTGTCTTGTCACTATCTGATCTCTGTCGGTTTACATTCGGTAGAATCGGGACGCAGTCGTGACAGACTCGGTCGAATTTTACCTGGCGAAAGATACAAATTGGATTAGAAGTGGATTTAGAACGGGATTATTGGGATAAATTCGCTTGGAAACGGTTGAATATCGACGCTTCCTGAACAATATCTGATAATTGTCGTGATTAAAAAATTCTTTTTACGAATTTTATTTAAAGTTTGAATTTCCATCCACGATTCATAGGATCTTGATCAGACTTTTAATAAATTTCAATCGGGAATGGTCCTGTCAAGGACGACAGTAAAAATCGTGAATGTGTGACCCCAGCTTAACGCTAAATTCCTGATCAGTATTCATGAAACTTTCCAAGAAATGTCAATGTGCATTTCCTAGTATATTATCTTATACGATCAAAACTATTTTTTTCACAAATCATGGACTTCGCGATCACAAAGCACAGTACTAGTGTATACTTTGCCTTTGTCTTATCTAGTAGACAGGGAAAGCATGTTTGAAGCTACACGGTTTCACTAGATTCAAAATAATATTATGAATGCTGTTTAGATCTTTAGATTTCATTTGTATGCTCCCATGATATAATGCCGGGAGGTCTATTAATTTAACCCTTTCCGTCAGTCCGTCCGTCTGGATAAGAATACATTAGTTGTCCTGTTATCTCCTCCTACAGTATTTGAGATACAGCTTTGATATTTTGTAGGATGTTCATACACATACTGAAGGTGTGCATGGCCACAGGATTCATATTTTTACAAAGATTCTGAAGGTGACAGGTAGTTGGACATAGTTATCTTTGTTTGGTACCAGCTGCATAAACAGATCATGGTTTGTCGGGCTATGCTTTGTCGTTTAACTTAACAGGTTTATGAGAGAGAGAAAAATTATGCATGAAAAATGAAGATTTGAACAAGATAATAATATGATGCAAATTATTCAGCATTCCAGTGTAACCAAAACAATTTATTTAGCGGATGCTTTTTTCCCTGTCTGTCATGTGTTTTATTATATTATTATTAATCATTAATCCAACCGTTATTTCACTTGCATTGTTTGTCATGTCGAGGTCTTTTATAGCTGACTATACGGTATGAATGTTTGCTCATTGTTAGAGGCCGCACGATGATTATTTTAAGCCAATCACCAAATACATGCCACATGACTCTAACGGATAGTTGTAGATTTGCAATCATTCCAAATCTTGTTTTTTTTATATTGCAATAATACATCCCAGTGACTCATTTCTCAAACAAATATTACCAGAAAAAAATCAATTTCAGTATACCTAAGTTAGGATATTCATTTTTGTGAAAAGATCATCGGTGTTTAATTTAGTCTCGTGATTTTTTATATAATATATCCAATAGGTGTCTTATGATAGTCTTATTGCAGTCCTGCGATGTCCTACGTCGACAAAAAACACAATTTGATTTTAGGTCAATATTTGAAGAATTTATATTTGTGTCGATACTATTCCATGTCTTTTCCATGCTATTATTCGTCGCCGCCAAATCAAATATGCAAGAACAATAATTAATTCATTAATAATTGTTTTCTTTCATTCAACAGGATAACATTTTTTCAACTAGTAGTTAACAATAAGGTCTTGTATTATATACATATATTACAACATGAATAATAAATTTACTGTTATCAACATTCACAAAATATAATTCTACAATATATAATTTTTCAATAAAGATTCAATTTTGTAACATTGTTTTGCATTGTAGACAAATTGTTCCGTAAACTACTTCCATATATCAACATGGAGCGTTTGAGCGTTTATAAAGCCCCAGCCACACTGTCATGTTTCAAGAGCTTCGTTTTTACTACGATTTGAAAGAGTATAGAAACGGGAACATACGTAACGAAGAGTATCGAAACGTAATGATCATTTGTTCAAAACTGGACCTGTTCCGTTTGGTTTGAAAATTCAACAACAAACGTAGAGCAAATTGAAACGAAGTAGAAACCTTGTATTACTAAATACGTATCAAAGCTTAGCGGAACGCAACAAAACGTGCTTACTACGTATCGAAACGTATCAATGCGCGGTGAAAAAGTTGGTCTTTACGTACATATACTATATACGTAGCAAAAGGTGGTAAGAGCGTACTAGCTCACAAACCTAGTAAAACCTAGTTTTCAAAATACCGGGACATTTTTGTTCAAAACAAAGTTGAAACGTCGAATTTTAAAAACGTAGTAAAACTTGACAGTGTGACTAGATCTTTATATTCAGTTTTAAATTTTGTAACAAAAACGTATCACAAGTACTTTCAATTAGTTAATTTAAACAATAATCATTCACGACAGATAAATCATAACATAACAATATAAAACAGTTGAAATAAATATTTAGTATTCAGAAACAAGCAAATATCCTTTTACAAATCAAATAATACATTTATTGAACTGTACATAAATATAGATACTGGCAGACTTTGAAATAAATATATATACAAATGAAAAAGGTCAAGAGAGAGAGAAAACAAAAAAATGAACATCAATACTTTGTTTGATTGTTCAAAAAATAATCTGAGATGCACCTAAATAAATTGAGATATTTAGGACACATTTGATTAAGTACGTTTAGAACTCAAATTATTGCTTTTCTCTGTTCAAAATAATCGAAAGGGACATACGTCTAAGCTCTCACATAACAAAATATATGTGACGCTGGTCTAAAATAAATCGTGTCCCCTTTTAAAGCTAAAAGATATGTCAAAATTAGAAACACTTTTTGCACCTGATAAAATGGTTCAGCAGTATATGAAAACTTGAAATCATTTGAATTTCGGGTTAGAACACATTTAACTTATTTTTCTTAATAAATATAAGGCATGAACATTACTAAACATGAATTTCACACGTACTAGTTCCATTCTAAATAATGATATCCTAGAATACTGTCATTGGCATGGCCCCGGGCACTTTCAAATGGGCCATAGCAAGATAACGTTAGCAGTAGAACTTGTAAAAGTCTATGCATTAAATATTTTACATGTAGCTTGATACGGCGGCGGTTCCCTGGTACCGTAAATCTGTTTCTGCTCATTTCAACCACTGTATTAAAATTAAAGTTATATTTGTGTACGAAAAATAAGGTCAACTTTGCGAGAAAAAAAAGGATGCTCTTGTTGATTATACTCTTTTCCTATACAACTGTTGTTACATTATGTTTCCAAAGAGGCTTCTTTAAACAAACTTGCTGGTCCCTTTTAAAGGTTCCAGCCTCTTATAGTGCAGAACAAATGTTTAATAGGCATTTTCTGTTTCTCCCTGAAGAACGTGATATACATGTCATTTACATGTATTACAAGACGTAAAGACCACACAATGAGGAGCTATAATAAATTAACACAATTTTTTTAAATTCTTTTTTTTGAAATTGAAAACTTCATTAATAATAATTAGTAAAAAAAAAAGCTTATATATCTACGCCCTTACAGCGTGTTAAAAAATATGTATTCAAGTGAACTTTCTACAGGCGCTTAACCTATTCATTTCAGGAACGTCCATTTGCAAATATGGGGGGGATACAATTGCCAATTCACCTAGCTTAATTATTTACCTTCACGTGTGAAATTGGGTTGAGTATATAATTTTTATGTTATTTTATCCATGACATTTAAAATAAAGTGGATATTTTCATTTTTCAAAAAATCTAAATAAACTTTTCTATTATTATGGTTTCTATTACAATATAAAAAGCAATGCATTTCATCTTCAATTTGCTTACAGTTTTTGTATAATCTTTCTTCTCTTGGTATTTTAAGGTATCTTCCCTTTTCTATTATACAAATATAAAAATGTCACAATTTGCAGCGTTATTTATTAATCTGTGACTTTTGTTATTCGATTTCTATGTCAGCGATTTTTTTTTCTACCGAGTCTATTTCCAAATCAAGCCTCTCGATATCGTCTTTCAATGCGTTGTACTCCTCAATAAGTATACTCCGACGCTTTTTGAGCCGATCTCTTTTTCGTTTCAAATCAACCAAAAACCCCTTTTCACCATCACTGTAAAACAAATATTTGACCAGTTAACATTATATGCAGTTATCATACAACAGCTAGCAAATAAACAAGAATAGAATAAACCAAAATTTTTGAAAATTGATACGTAAACCAAATATAATTTGTTCCTGTTATCAACATTCAATTCACCGAAATGAATTTATTAAATGCTTTATTATCATGGTTATAGAAATAAACCTTGAGCGACATATTACCTATTTATGACGAATATCTATATAGTATTGATAAAAGGGAGTCAATCAAATTTGGACCATGTGACATCCACCTATTAAATAATCTATGTTCACACTGCCGATCAGATCAACTCGATCAAGCACGATCAAGACAAATAACGTGATCGGGAGACTGATCTGACTCAATCGACAAGGATGTTCGGGATAGTCTACCCTCCTCGTCATCGATCTGACCATCTACTCGAGAGTTTTTGACATGTAAAAAACAATCGAGTAAGGACCGAGAAGCAAGTCACTCGAGTAGAGATCGAGAATTCGTCGAGTAGCAGTCGAATTGATTGGGAAAGGATCGTGTAGAGATCGAGATTGGTCGGAATACAACAAAATTTCCGATCAGTATTCGATCATTTCGACCTTTGCTCGACTAATTTCTGATCATTTCAGAGTGGTCGAATGTTGTCGCAAAGGGATCGGGTATTGGTCGAGTTGATCTGTGGTAAAATAAATATAGAAGTCGCAGTGATCTGGAAGCGGTCGGACATTGGTCGAGTTAATCCTTTCCCGATCAATTCGACCGCTACTCGACGAATTCTCGATCTGTTCTCGAGTGACTTGCTTCTCGGTCCTTACTCGATGTATGATAACTTGTTCATTGACCATTATGTTAGACTGGTACACGACCGTTATTGGCACGACTGTGTTGATATTTGTAAATGCCGATAGCATATTGATTTTTTTACGGAGGGGGCCAACCCACCATTATGTAAGAGTTAATTTGATTGTGTACTGTCTTTATAATTATACATGTAATTTGTAATGTTAACGCTTTATTTGTTTTTTGATATTGACTTTTTTACGGTACAGTATATGCCAAAAGAAAATTGCCATATTATATCAGTTGCAAAGGCGGATCCCATTGTTGGTTTTTATAGGGAGTCCTTGGAACATGACTGGAGTGGTCCACCTTATGTCAGTCAGTGGGTCCCCCCTTACCAAAAGTTCTGGATCCGCCACTGAGTTGTTTTGGTAACGTCACACGTGGTTACATGCAAATAGTTATCAAAGGTACCAGACTTATAATTTAATACGCCAGACGCGGTTATAAATCATATATATGTGTGTTGTTTTTATGTCATGAATTTTCTTATAAGAGTAATTCATCACATAAGTACATAAACATTTATTTATTTCCTTGTAAAAAAATGTTTATTAGAAAATTAAAGTTCTTCGGTACTCTGAACCAGTTTCCTCTTCGTTATAACAATATAACCAATAACTGGTGTAACAATATTTTGACTATTTTGTTTATTATGTCTGTTTAGTTCACGTATCATTGTAAATATAACGGAATTTAATGAGACTGTAATCAAAGTGAGAGGGTTAGCGCTATAAAACCAGGTTTAATCCACCATTTTCTACATTTGAAAATGCCTGTACCAAGTCAGGAATATGACAGTTCTTGTCCATTCGTTTTTTATGTGTTTTGTTATTTGATTTTGCCTTGTGATTATGAACTTTCTGATTAGATTTCCCTCTAAGTTCAGTATTTCTGTGATTTTACTTTTTACTGCTATTACATCTTTCAACTGTTATGATAAAACGAGATTTAATTATATTTATCAATCAGATCTTTCTTTCTCCACTGAATTAATTTGCACATGTATCCCAAACGTTGATACATAGACTTGCAACATAACAACAAATGTGCATATCGTTAACAAGCATACCACTGCCACTACCCAGCTTAAAGCATCTTCCAAACATTTGAAAGTCCCTACCATGTACTGGTTACCGAAATTACACAAACAAACATTTCAATTCCGTTTCATCTCCGCTTCGTAGAAAGTGTGCTACTACTTATTCATGAGTGCTTTAAACTACCTCCCTTACTACTATTGAAAAGAACTGGTTATTAACTTTTGTAATAAAGCTTATGAAAATAATGGTATTAATTATTTTTGGAGTGTTAAACATTCTTTAGAGGTTTTAGATAAAATACATGCTTTTAATGGTCCTTATAATTCTTTTGACAGTTATGATTTTTCTACTCTGTACACTACACTTCCGCACAATCTTATAAAAAACAGTTTTTGTATTTGATAAAATGGTCTTTCGAAAAATCTCATTGTAATTTTATTTCTGTAACTCGTTTAAAGCCTTTTCTATAACGAAAAAGGAAAGTAAGCTAGATACACTTACTGGAAATGTGCGGATATGATTAAAGCTTTAAATGTTCTGCTCGATGACATTTATGTACGTTTCGGCGATAAAGTGTATCGTCAGGTAGTAGGTATTCCTATGGGCACTAACTATGCCCCTTTAATAGCAGATTTATTTATATATTGCTATGAATCTCAGTTTATGACCAAACTCAGTAAAGACCCATCATCGTTATATTTGGTTGATACATTCAAAAATACCTACCGTTATCTGGATGATATTTTTTTCGTTGAATAATCCAGAGTTCTCTAAATATACTTCCGAAATTTACCCAAAATAACTAACTTTAACTAAATCTAACATAAACAGCAGCAGTTGTCCTTTTCTAGATTTAGACATTTCAAATTCAAACGGGAAACTTCATACTAAAATTCACGACAAAAGAGACGATTTTTCATTTCCTATTGTTAATTTTCCTTTTTTAGACGGTGATGTGCCTTTGACTCCATCATACGTTGTTTATATATCCCAACTCGTTCGGTTTGACCGTGTGTGTTCTGGTGTCATAGATTTTAACGAACGTAATCAATGCATTACTGGGAAATTGTTGTGTCAGGGATTTCGATACCATAAATAACTTAAAACTTTTACTAAATTCTTTCATAGATACAAAGATTTGATTAGTAAATTTGGCTGCACCTGTAAACAACTTTTAAAAATGGTATTTCACATCCTAAATTTCATGGTAATATTGTACTTAAAGCGAGGAAATCACTATGTGATCCGTGTAAACTTATCGAACTTTTAAACAAATCTATAAGTAAGGGTTATCGTACCAATATTGTAATTAGATCTCTTAATATAGTTTACATTGTCACTAATATCGATTTTGTCATTAGCAAATATTAAAACATAACTAAATTGTATCTTCTTTTGAGGCGGGATGTATAGACACAGACACGTTAATTTTTATCTCTATAGAAGTCGCTCCTCACTATCCTACTACCTGTCGATACATTTATTTTTGCCATTGCACAAGTCATGTCTTCTTTGACTGTTCATGACGTTAAAATACTAAATCCCTGGGATGTGTTTTAGTTGATTTTAGTCTCTGATGCATGATTTTTTTATTACTAATTTCTTTTGGCTTTTAACTAGCTTTCAGTAGCTGCGAGTACTTTCACATCCTATTTTCTTGTTAATTCTACCTGTTGATACTGTTTATAATGCTTTTGTTTATGTTAATATGGAACTTGTCTATATACCTGCTTTGATTATTTGGAATATCTTTTAATTTTCACTCATTACATTTGTATAAACGTCAAGATTTACCTTTATCGGTAATTCGTATATTTTTCCTTTGATCTTACTGCCTAATATTTTCGAGTATCAACGTACTGACTGTATCAGTTGGAAAGCAAGTCCTTGAAAATATGGCAATACATTGTGTGACGTCATAATTACCGATAAACAGAATGATAGGTAGTTTCGTTTTTGATACTGACTATACCTAACGGGCTCGTCTAGATATTCCACATGATATAGTCAGTATCAAAAACGAAACTACCTATTATTCTATATGAAGGGTTAAATATTTTGCCCTGGTGTCTAGCTTTGTTTGGACTTGTTTGTTTGCTTTTTTGGCCTTGAATGTTTGTCCCTAATATTTTATTAACTGCGTATTTGCATTCAGATATCGCAGATATCGAAATTTATTCGTTCATAGTGTAGTAATTTACGTGTTTTGATTGAGTTAAGCCTGCCAATTGATATTTTATCGTGTGTATTTCTATGTTGTGATGTTATGCTATTGCTTCAGAAAAAAGGAAGAAGGTTTGATACCATTAAAACGTTTAATCCCAGTTCCTAAATCAGGAATTTGATGTACAATAGTTATCGTTTGTTTATATAATTTATAAGTGTTTCTCGTTTCTCGTTTTTTTTATATAGATTAGACCGTTGGTTTTTCCGTTTGAATGGTTTTACACTAGAAATTTTGGGGCCCTTTATAGCTTGTTGTTCGGTGTGGGCCAAGGCTCCGTGTTGAAGGCCGTACATTGACTTATAATGGTTTACTTTTTTAAATTGTTATTTATATGGAGAGTTGTCTCATTGGCACTCACACCACATCTTCCTATATCTATATGTACGTAAAATTTGTCTTGACAATATTTTATGTATAGAAATTCTTTAGTACATAAATGAAAGTTATTACACGATGGGTGCAACATGTGTAGCAGGATCTGCTTATCCTTCCGGAGCACCTGAGATTACCCCTAGTTTTTGGTGGGATTCGTGTGGTTTATTCGTTAGTTTTCTATGTTGTGTCATGTGTACTATTGTTTGTCTGTTCGTCTTTTTCATTTTAAGCCATGTCGTTGTCAGTTTAATTTAGAATTATGAGTTTGATTGTCCCTTCAGTATCTTTCGTCCCTCTTTTATCGCAAAGTTTAATTCATTCGTAATACAACTAGAATTGCAGACATGTTAGACAATATACACGTCTTCAGGTTACACAAGAAGTAGTTTTTACTATTGAATGTTTCTCAAAAGGTAATCAATGGAAAAGAAATTTAACGAAAATTAAATAACAAATATTTTCGCCCTTTACGAAATTTTCCTTAGATAAATTTCATCGTCGTCATCGGCAAAATAGCGATAAAAGGATTATCATTGGTCATCTCAACTGGATGGTTTTCTCACTTTCGAAGTACCGGCTCAAGCGAGAAAACCAGTCTTGTCGATATGTCCAGCGATAATATATAAATAGCAACATTTCTTTAGAGTCATCGAGACATTACTCGCGCCTCATGTTAATATTTGTTATGGTCTAAATTGCTCATAGCATGAAATTTCTAACAAAAGCGTGTACATACTCCTTTATTGATTTGGTATCAAATTCTGGTTTGTCTTTTGTTTCAGATTTTTCACGTGATTGCCTTTTCTCGGAGAGTTTCGTCTGTGAAATAGAAATTAAATAATGCAATTATTGTAAAAAATTAAAACAACTTGCTATCAATTAAAAGTAGTTGTCAAACCAAGGTACTATCAATTCAGAAGGATTGCATGCATTTTGTTGTAATGCATATAAATGCAAGATTACAACTAAAGATCGATAAACGCCTCGTGAATATCATTTTTACTTCAAATACTTTCAATTAAACTGTGATTAAATCTATAATAATATGGAGATGACTTAAAATGTACAGCTTTTTTTTATATTCAACGGGTAATCATGGGAAAGAAAGAAAAACAACTTGTTTTAGGGATGACTTTTGTACTTAGGTGAGGTTAGGTGAAAATTAATAAATTAAGAAGTTAAAACTGATACCTTAAGCTGGTAGAGCATTAATTAAGGTAAAAATAAGCTAAAAGTATTGATAGGTCATGGACCTCCTTTTCGAGATATTTGAGATTTAAAATATGACGGTAAAAGGCTGACTCGGACTCTTACCTTATATTTGCATTGGTATTATAAGGTCTCAAAACAAAAGAACGAAAATTAAGAATCTTCTAAAATTTTGATAATTGACCTTTCATGAGCTATTAAGTCTTATATGAAAAAATAAATGAGTTATGGGGCAAATATTTTACATTGTGTTGTATGAAAAAACACCAAGGAATCCGAACATTTGACACAAATTCCAAAACCTCACTTAAGTACATCCTTAAGCACTTTGTTAAAATCAGATTTTTGTATTCTTAAGAACATTTCCCTTTTGATGATAACATGTAATATTATTATTATATAACTTTTAACGAGACAACTTCATTTAAGATAGCACGGTAGTATTTGCATTCCAGAATTTAGGTTGCTCTTTTGTGACCTATCGAAGTCAATGTATCTGAACAGTGTAATTGGACAAAAAATACAGTATCGACTAAACATACTTTCTCAAACTGAGGGATGAATTAGGTGTAGAAAAATATGAAATAATTTTACGTTCACGTGAAAATGAATTTTTGAGATTTGTTTGTAGTTTTGTATTAACTGCATGATTAAAAACCTAAAAGCACTAGTGGCCTTAGGTTTTTAAAAATAGCAAAAAACGTAAACGGTTATGATATAAATTCGAATTAATTTCTGATTAGTATAATGAAACTGTGTATGTAGAATTTTTGGCAGTGCTAAAAAGTGGTGAAAGTCCTATCAAAAAGCTATCATTATCTGTTATGGGTCAGGTAATACTACAGTGCCACCTAAAATGATGCCATACATAAAATTCAGAACAATGGGACCAACATCGGATACGTTTCCGTAATCATTATTCTTTTTTCACCATTCATTCTACTTGGATTTTCTTTACAATTTTTGTTTGTACACACAAGTCTGCTGTGAGCGGGTAAAGGTTTGATGACTTCGTTCCTTTTCACAAGTAACACCTGCCTTATATAACCACCTTTCTATGCTTGAAGTTTGTAATTACATATATGCGAAGTGTGTTGTTATGTTTCGTCCCCGAGGGTATCACCTAGTAGTCAACACTTCGGTGTTGACATGAATATCAATAATGTGGTCATTTTTATAAATTTCCTGTTCATAAATCTTTGAATTTTTTGAAAAACTAAGAATTTCTTTATTCCAGGCATAGATTACCTTAGCTGTATTTGGCACAACATTTTTGGAATTTTGGATCCTCAATGCTCTTAAACTTTGTACTTGGCTTTATGAATATTTTGATATGAGCGTCACTGATGAGTCTTGTGTAGACGGAACGCACGTCTGGCGTACTAAGTTATAATCCTGGTACCTTTGATAACAATATCTGCGTCCTACTAATTGTTAAATGTACTTACGTATTGGATCAAAGTATTGAGCTTAAAAATGAAATCCTTAACTTACCAAAGCTCTATCAATATCTCCTATCACCTCGTCAAAAAGAGTACCAGTTTCTACCAGTCGAAATCGATGTTTCATTTCTTCCGATAATTCCTTTGCTTTAAGCAAGTCTTTCTCATTCGGAAACTGAATACAACTTTCAGCGTAATGAATGATTGCCTTTAAATGAAAACGGGTAATTCTTGTGTTATTGCTTTCATATTCTCGATCGTAGGCCTTTTTATAATGATGTTTCGCTTTCCGAATGTTCTCCTCTGTTTCTATTAGTTTAAACACTTTAGCAATTTTCAAATGGATTCCTGATAAAGCTTTCCACGATGTCAGGTCGTCAATTTTCTTCTCTAGCTCCTCTGCAATTGACAATGCTTTCTTTAAGTTTGCATTTTGAAGACCAATTTCAATGTCTGGTATATTTTGCTTCTTTGCATTTTCGCTTTTCATTGACCCTTTTATATTTGATAAATCCGTTTCGCACAATCTTTGACTTTGTGCAATATTTTTTTCTGGTAAAAGACTAGTTTCGTTGACGATTATTCTCTTTTTTGTTTCTTCTTTCAAAGGTGTGTCCAGATCTATACATTCTAGTTTATATAGTTTTTCATAACATTCCATTTTAATTCTTTCTATCATTACGGAATGAAAGAGACTTGAATCTCCAATACGTTTTACAACTCCAAACTCAGTAAAACCTATGCCTTCTATATCAGAATCGAGGCTGTCCAATAGTTCAATCGCTTCTTTAAGTAAAGATGATAACAGTTTGGGATCGGAAAACGATCTCAGCATATATAATACACCACTTCGGTGTGTTACCGGACTGAAAACAGGACAAAATGATCTGACAGTATCTGTTGTAGATGTTTTCCCAGTGTTCCTGGTATGGAAGCTACTTAAATGCTGTTGTAATAGCTGTGTAAGACAGTGTGCTATCTGATGTTCCATTAAGCTTTCTGTAGTAACCGGAAAGAATGTGCTGGAAAGTCTAGAACGCAATTTCCCCGTTTCCGGTTTTGAGAAGCTGTCTTTGGAAATTTCCATCAGCCATTTGTTCTTACTAGAATTATAAAGAATCCTAATCATTAGTTCGACTAAAAATGTTTCTGTAATATATTCACTCTCCATGATCAAGTGTTTACCTCTTAGAGTGTTGACTATCTCATTCGTTAGTTGATTATTTTGCAGTTCGTTTGTACAAAGGTTGCCATACTCTTGGAAAAGATCAATGATCCTCGAGTTTCTATATTTGTTTTCTGTGAATGTGTTGACGAATTCACGAGGGAGATTTTTCCCTTTTTCAACCAGCAACGTGAACATGTCTTTACAGCGACCTTGAAGTACTTCGCTTCCATTTAGATAATCATTCATTGTTTTGTAAGGATCTTCATTCTTAATATCGGAAAACTGGTGTTGCAGACCACTTAAGAATGTTTCATACATAGCATGTTTTGCTTTTTCTAGGTACGTATTAGCGGACAATTCAGTATTTCCATACAATCTATATGTGATCCCTACTGCACAATATATATAGCAAAGTTTTGCTTTCGTTTCATGTAACAAAGACGGGAAATCACCTTCATAATGTGCTAAAAAGGCCTCTGCATGTTCTAATAAAAGAACGTTTCTGTGAATAACTTCTAACAATCTTGCATCTAGATCTATAAAACACATAAAGAAATTCAGAAGTTTCTTCAGATGACAATTTCGTTCGGTACTAGTCTTTGATGCTTTCATAACCATGAACGTAAATCCATGAGCAGTTATTACTCGCTGCTCATCATTGCCCTTAATTACAATCATAGAATATTTTTCTAAGGTTCGGAGAAAATTGTCCATTATTATTTTCTTTTCATCTTTTTCTAATGTCTTGGGCAAAAGAGAATTAAGAATGAAGAGAGGTATATTATCTGTGTTCAAATATGACATGAGGTGCAGAATATCTTTTTCGTCGGCCGACATATTCTTTTCCGCTTGTACAATAAGCATTTTACAAGCACTTTTAGAAGCAGAATCGTCTCTGCTTTCAAGTCTTTCAAGGTAACTGCCTATGCTTATTTTTGTTGTGTGTATATACGTTTTGGCAAATGCAAGACCATCTGGCAAGTAGCTCAATTTTTTGGCCAATTCTTTTGCTTTCTCTTGTACCGAATCATCAACTTCTAAATAGTTTACAGCCTCATCTTCTGTCATTCCATGAAGTTCTAGAACAATGTTGTCGAAGTCATTGGATAAAGATTCGCTCGTAGCTACAATGATAGATATGTTGTCATACTGATTCAACGTCTCCAGGAACGTTTTGATAAGGATTTTCTGTGGGGATATGAAACCAAGCAGAATAAAAAGATGTCTTGTATCCTTGTAATTGTCGTTTTCCAAAACTGCAACTGCGCGCAATAACATAATGTTGATCGTATCTTTTATTTGCAGTTCTGAGTTGATGCATTGTATCTTTAAGAAATTCATTAAATGGGAAAGCGAATTATAGATATTTAACTCAGTATTACAATCTATCCGCCAAATTAATGAATTATTGTCCTTTTCCCTCAATTTAGAAAATTCGTGTGCATATCTAAATGCATGCCGTGACTTCCATGTTCCTGGTAGACCTGTAATTAATGAAAAAATATGTGCAAAGATTAAAATAATCCGTATTGTAAGTATATTTTGCCGCAACAAATCTAGACCACATCTTTCCCCAAAATTCCCAGGATTTTTTGAAAACAAATATTTGTCTATTGATAATCTTCACTATCATTTGGAGCTTTCTAAAAGTGTCTATTTGATAAATTACATCTCATTCCTAATAAAGTTGATAGTTGCTATATTCCCGTCTCACTATACTTATGGTTATGTTATCGTGTGATTGTCTATGTTGTGATGTTATGCTATTGTTTCAGAAGAAGGGAGAATGTTTGGTACCATTAAAACGTTTAATCCCGCTGCAATGTTTGCACCTGTCCTAAGTCAGGAATCTTATGTACAGGAGTTGTCGTTTGTTTATGTAATTTATACGTGTTTCTCGTTTCTCGTTTTTTATATAGATTATACCGTTGGTTTTCCCGTTTGAATGGTTTTACACTAGTAGTTTTGGGGCCCTTTATACCTTGTTGTTCGGTGTGAGCCAAGGCTCAGTGCTAAAGGCCGTACATTGATCTATAATGGTTTACTTTTATCAATTGTTATTTGGATCGAGAGTTGTCTCATTGGCACGCACACCACATCTTCCTATATCTATGTAATAACTAGTAGCCTTTATATCGATATTTATTGCTTTTTATTGCTTTATCTTATCTTAATTTCTCAACCTTTTTGGAAACTACTTCACGTAAATATGTTATTATAATAAAGAGAATGGAAATGGGGAATGTGTCAAAGATCTACAACCCGACCATAGAACAGACAACAGCAGAAAGTCACCAATAGGTCTTCAATGCAGCGAGAAATTCCCGCACTCGGAGGCGTCCTTCAGCTGGCCCCTTAATACATATATATATACTAGTTCAGCAAGTATGAACGCCATACTAAACACCAAATACTTATTAAACTTATTTGTCTTTTATTTTGGTTGTCGTAAACATTAGACAAACGAGACGTCTTTCTTAAACTGTCTTTAGATTTCAAGTATCTGAAATGTCTGAATGTAAATATGTGGTTCTGTGAAGTGTGTCAACCCAGTCTCTATTCATTCAGTTTTCGACATTTCGTATTTTTCATTGGTAAATAAAATTTAAGATTAAAAGAAAATCACATCAAAAGTTCAATTAAACAAACAAAACCAAGGTCAAAAGATATAAACCAAGACAAATAAGAATGACAAAACATTAGCATTTGGAAAAACATTTCGTAATTTTGGTTTATCAATGTTCTTCAGTTTCGTTTTTTATTGGGCCTTTAACTATATAGCTCATCACAAGTTAAAAGCATTGTAAAAGAAAGCTTCGTCTTGTGTACACAATGATTAGCATGGTACAATGAAGAGTCTTATGACAAACTTAAATATTGATCGAGTCAAGTCATGGCGTTGTAAAATTATTTCCGGTTCATGAGATTAAATATCCCTTTGGTAACCTTCGCCTTTCTTTTAACAAATATTGTCAAATAAGCAGCACGTTATAATGTAATGCGTCCAAAACTGTTTTATGAAGTTACTTTCTTTAGGAACGCTCAAAGCAGAATATTTGAAAGCCAAGGATTACCAGAACGGGAACAGTTGAAGAGCTATAGTGCCAAAAAGGACAATAAGGACCTGAGAAAAATTGCGAAATCAACCAAAGTCAAATTTTGCCTTATGGAGTTGAAACCTTTTTTCAAACAATTATAAATTTAGTAATGGATAATTTTAAAAAGACTGTTTATTAATTAGAATAAATAATAAATTTCCGAATACTGGGCTGACGATAGTTCATCAGCAGAGGTAATGAACCGGTTCTGTGTAAATGAAAACAGCACGTTATAAATAGTATACGTTCGACGCGCTTTTCTGGATTAACCTTCATTAGGAACGCTCAGATCACAATATTTGAAAGCGACGGATGAATATTAATTAATCAATATTTCATTTCATATTTCATTTTCATATTCATTTTGGAACTGTTCTTTTAGTCAAAATAATATATGTAATAGCTGTAATTGTGAGAATTTTGACAGTATAAGATGTTTAAAATAAAAGGTGCCAGACAGAAGACCAATTTTGTTGATTGATTTAATCCGCACAAAAATTTCTTAAACATGATGACTTATATATTTTTTTTGTTAAACTAATGATATAAACAAAAGGAAATTAAAAAACAAATTGAAAACCTGTCCACATCAATTTTATAAATTATTGATGAGAATCTACTTTAGATTTACTCAGAGTTACTTTTGACGTCCAAGCTTAGGTTTCATTATACCAATTAATAAATGTTTCTATATATTTATGCCTGTAATAAGGGAGATATTCAACAATTTCCGGTAAAAAAAATATTTTACTTCCGGTCTCACATGATAGCTTTATTCACACTGATTCCAAAAATATATAGGTTCTATATACTTTGCCTGTAAAAGAGGGACGAAAGATACTAAAGGGACAGTCAAACTCATAATAATATGAGAGATATAATGTACTTCCCGTTTAGTAAAATTCACTTCCAGTCTCAAATGATAGGTTCATGTATGCATATCTAAAACTAGAGACTCTTAAGAGCCTGTGTCGCTCACCTTGGTCTATGTGCATATTAAACAAAGGACACAGTTGGATTCATGACAAAATTGTGTTTTGGTGATGATGATGTGTTTTTAGATCTACTTTATTGAAATTCTTGCTACTTACAATTGTTTCTATCTGGAATGAACTTGGCCCTTTAGTTACAGATGAAAATATTTTATAAAAGCTTACCAAAATTTTCCAAATTGATGAAAATTGTTAAAAATTGACTATAAAGGACAATAACTCCTTAAGGCGTCAACTAAACATTTTGGTCATGTTGACTTATTTGTACATCTTACTAAGCTGAACATTATTGCTGTTTACAGTTTATCTCTATCTATAATAGCATTCAAGATAATAACAAAAAACGGCAAAATTTCCATAAAAAATACCAATGGGGGGCAGCAACCCGAAAACCAATTAATCTGGAAATTTCAGGGTAGATAGATATTGACTTGATAACCAATTTAACCACTGTAAGATTTGCTCTTAATGCTTTGGTTTCAGAGTTAGAAGACAAAATCTACATTTTACACATATGTTCTATTTTTAGCCATGGGGGCCATCTCGGTTGAATGGCTGGGTCACCGCACACATTATTAAACTAGATACCATAATAATGATTGTGGCTAAGTTTGCTTAAATTTATCCTAGAAGTTTCAGAGGAGAAGATTTTTGTAAAAGATTACAAAAATTTACGAAAAATTGGTAAAAAATTACTATAAAGGACAATTACTCCTTCAGGGGTCAACTGACCATTTTGGTCATGTTGATTTATTTGTAGATCTTACTTTGCTAAACATTATTGCTGTTTACAGTTTATCTATATCTATAATAATATTCAAGATAATAACCGAAAACCGATATGATTAACAAATTTTCCCCACGTCAGATTTGCTCTAAATGCTTTGGTTTCAGAGTTATAAGCCAAAATTTACATTTTACCCCTATGTTCTATTTTTAGCCATGGCGGCCATCTTGGTTGGTTTGGCGGATCATCGGACACAATTTTTTAACTAGATACCCTAATAATGATTGTGGCCAAGTAAGGTAAAATTTGAAGGTATTTTCAGAGAAGATTTTTGTAAAAGTTAACGACGACGGACGACGACGGACGACGACGGACGCCGGACGCCAAGTGATGAGAAAAGCTCACTTGGCCCTCTGGGCCAGCTGAGCTAAAAATATTAGTTTCTAGGTACTCTTCTATGAAATCAGTGCAAAATAGCTGCCCAAGGTCACTTTCGGTTGATGTTTCTCACGGTCACATGGCAACTTACAGTTTGCAAAAGACCATATGGCTTAATATTGTAGCAAATTGGGGTAAGTATCAACTAACCTGAGATAGAATCATTCTCGGTCCAATAGTTATCAAAGGTACCAGGATTATAATTTAATACGCCAGACGCGCGTTACGTTTACGTAAAACTCATCAGTGACGCTCAGATCAAAAAAGTTTAAAGCCAAACAATTACAAAGTTGAAGAGCAGTGAGGACCCAAAATTCAAATAAGTTGTGCCAAATACGGCTAATATAAGAAAAGAAGATGTGTAATGATTGCCAATGAGACAACTTTTCACAAGAGACCAAAAGGACACAGACATTTTAAAACAACTTTAGGTCACCGTACGGCCTTTAACAATGAGCAAAGTCCATACTGCATAGTCAGCTATAAAAGGCCCCGATAACACAATGTAAAACAATTCAACCGTGGGTACTAACGACCTCATTTATATAAAAAAATTAATGAAAAACAATTATGTAACACATAAACAAACGATAACCGGTTATTATCTATTCCTGGGATAAGAAAATCCTTAGTTTTTCAAACAATTCAACGTTTTGTAATGTAAACAGGAAACTTATAAAAAAAAATGACCATATAATCGATATTCATGTCAACACCGAAGTGCTGACTACTGGCCTGGTGATACCCCCGGAGACGAAACGTCCACCAGCAGTGGCAACGACCCAGTGGTGTAAAATAGTTAATTAAAAAGTTTTGTAAACAGGAAATTTATAAAATTGACCATATAATTGATATTCATGTCGACTCCAAAGTGATGACTACTGGGCTGGTGATACCCTCAGGGACGAAACGTCCACCAGCAGTGTCATCGACCCAGTGGTGTAAATAGTTATCAAAGGTACAAGGATTGTAATTGAATACACCAGACGCGCGTTTCGACTACATAAGACTCATCAGTGACGCTCATATCAACAGTTTAAAAGCCAAACATATACAAAATTGAAGAGCATTGAGGACCCGCAATTCCAAAAAGTTGTGCCAAATACGGCTAAGGTGATCTCTTCCTGGGATAAGAAAATTCTATTTTTTTTTTTAAATTCAAAGTTTTGTAAACAGAAAATTTATAAAAATGACCATATAATTGATATTCATGTCAACACCGAAGTGCTGACTTCTGGGCTGGTGATACCATCGGGGACGAAATGTCCACCCGCAGTGGCATCGACCCAGTGGTGTAAAATAGTTATCAAAGGTACCAGGATTATAATCTAATACGCCAGACACACGTTTCGTCTACATAAGACTCATCAGTGACGCTTATACTAAAACAGTTAAAAAGCCAAACAAATACAAAATTGAAGAGTATTGAGGACCCGAAATTAAAGTTGACAGAGGAAATATTGAAACAAGGAACAGTCAAAATTTAGAATTATACCTTTACCTTAGACCTTGACCTACTTTTCTTTTATTTGGACCAAGGACTTCAAATCAACAGACCCTAGATCTCTATCACTTATTGTTAACCAGTTCCAAATACAAATCACTTATTTCAAACGCATTTGGGGAAATAACTCTCATATGTAGTCTCCGTATCTCCTCCGTCAAAATTGGAAAAACATCCTGATGATATAGCGAGCAATTTGGTTAGATAAATTTGTCGCTTTCTTTTACAGTTACGGAAGAGATCTCACCACAAAACAACAGTGCTTGTGGAGATAGCTTTTACAATAAAAAGTCTTCGACTGAGCAGGGTCAGTCTCAAAAGCGCAATCAATAGCTGTTCGATGTCAGATGCCAAATATCTAAGCGACATCTTTCGAAACCACAAACCAGGTTTTGAAATTTGGCAGAGGAATAAAAACAATAATCAGAATAAATACAGAATGGAGGAAAGACATAATAAACTTTAAAACACCAGTACTAAGTAACTGTTACTGTTACTGAAACGGTAATTTTAAACTTAACAACTCTTAAATGCCTGAAATTACTGCAATGAAAAATGTCAAGATCTGTTTCAGTTATTCTGAATAATTCACGGTTTCCTTAGATGGTCAATTCCATTGTTGATAAATATGTGCTTGATAAGTATCATTTCAGATATCAATTGAATTCCTTACGATGCGTAAACTGTGGATTACATACCTTTCAAAATAACTGCATTGTTAGCTTTCATATGTTGACATAACTGTCGGTATTCTGACGTTTCAGTATATTGTTCAATTACATGCATTCCATGCAACCTATAGTAATCTAAAACAAAAATTAATCGTTATAAATATTTTATTTTCACAAACATTTCACCAAATTATGTTGATACAAGAAAGGAGTTATTGCGTCAGTTGACCAATATTTGAACCAATAAATTTGGAGATATTTTAGAGTATGTGAGAGATTGAAGTCTTCAGACGTTTTAGACTTATTATTGAAATGTATTGCAAAAAGACCATAAGCATATGTAACGACACCACGGAGTACTGGAAAATGAATGATGAAATAGCTATTATTTAATTTGTCTTTAACGTTATTACAATTAGCGTGAATGTATGTGAGGAATCAAATATGGTGCTCAATGTAGCTTAGAATTTTAAATACTTGAAGACGTCAACCAATACAATAGCAAATTAGACGCACATAAATTCAAGATTTAATAATTAAATTAAAATTTTAATTACACTACTTCAAAATCAAAAAATCAAAACAACACATGATAAATTTCATCCTACCGAAGCGCCTTTCTCAAATGACTTCACGAGAACAAATTCAGAAATTGAAAACAATTATTTTCATTGGTATTGATAAAAACATTACAGAATAAAGTTGAACACAACTTGGCAATTAAGATAAATGAATTCAAATCTGATGAGCATTTTGAAATCTCCGATCAGTGTATCAAACCAGATTGTGGAACGGTCAAGCAAAACTTCGGTCCCATTGCCTGACTTTGGCTATACTTGTTTGTTACTTTTGGTTTATAAGTTTGTCATTTTTTGTTAGAATTAAGGATTTGTAATATATTTTGGCCTCTAAAATCACAAAAAATAAATACATTTATTGTCAAAAAGCCATCTGGTACAGTAGATTTGGTTCCGTAAGTGTCGTTTTTACTCACTGATTTAAAAGTATAAATTATACTATACTTGAGAATAAAAGGTCACAATCTGTAAATACAGCTGATTCACGAACTAAGCCTCTTTTGTGAAAATATTTGATATTCATAGATATTTTTTTTTGATTACCTTCTCGTTCCTAGATACGATATCTATGTTTCATCGCATTGAAACATATTGCATTTAAATCAAACTGTTGCATATCGGACACTTCAAATTATCAGAAGGACTCAAAGCAAAGTTACGGAAAGTATATATTTAAGTATAAGTTTAAACTTGTAAATATTCAAGACATATAAAGAGAAAAGGTTAAAAATATGCTGCACAACCCTTTGTTTGGACAATACAGTAGTGCCTCTGAAATTTCCTTTCAAGGATATTTAATCATAGAAAAATATGCACATTTTAAGCGGTAGAAGGAGTTGGCATGGGCCATTGGATTATGTTCATATTTAGAAGTGCTACTTAAAGAATTCAACAGAACAGAATGAATATTTTGGATTTTAATAACACATGTAACATATAATTAAAAAAAATCATTTCAACGACATTAATACACTTTAAAAAAAAAATGAAATGCCGTTAGATATTCAAATTATAGAAATATTTAAATCAATAAACTTATGTCTTTCGTTTACTTATACACCGAAAAGACAAGTTACTGTTCGACTGGTAAATGGAAGCGATACAAGTAATGTATTCGTATATTGTTTAATACTTATTCAAATTGGTTTTATTTACAGATCTAAAAATATAAGGTATCGAATTCCCCACAGTCACTGGAAGAAAATTATCATTCTATCAGATAACTAACTAATGTCACCAAATCTTTTATCAAGTAATCTACAAATGTGCAACACACAATATAGGTAAATTTAAGGAACATTTTTCTTCTTTTGCGATAATTGAGTTTACAACAAAAGATAACAAAATTTTTCACTTTGCTACTTTTTACAATGTGCATATCAATTTAAATAAATACCCAGTGATGTATGATGATTTTACAAAGATACAGGAGGATAAAAAAGAGAAACCAAAGATACCAGAGGGACATTCAAACTCATAGATCGATAATAAACTGACTACGCCATGGCTGACTACGCCATGGCTAAAAAAGAAAAAGACAAATAGACAAATTATAGTACACAAGACACATGCAAGACACAACATAGAAAACTAACGAACAAGCAGCACAAACTCCACCAAACAATGATGGTTGATCTCAGGTGCTCCGAAAGGGTAAGTAGACCCTGCTCTACATGTGGCATCCGTCGTAATGCTCATGTTATTACAAACCCTGAAAATGTTTTTATTCGACAATCGTGAAAAGTGAACGGAATTGTAGTAAAGACACAAGGAACATATCTGATATAATCTCTGAAACAGAAATTCCATAACGGACAACCAACTCGTGATGGCGTCCGTAAAATTGGATGCTTAGTGCATTTTGATATTATCTTTTTCACTTTGCCTCATCTTCGAAATTTAACAGTCACCTACTTTAAAATAGTTAGAATTGCCGAACTGTTTTTCTTCATGAGATATATAGAAGCTAAATCTTAATGTTAGTAACTTAGTAATTCCTTACAAATTAAACACAAATAACTGATATGAATAATGAGGACGCAGTATGTGGAAATTACTTATAATTAGTCATTTATAATCTCAATTTTCTTATTATTGCACATAATTTCAAGAATATACAGTTATGAATCTAAAATAGATTGTTATCCTTTTTATATTGTTCAATTTTAAAAGAATACTAGAATGCGAATGAAAATTTCATATCCCATTTTTCTATTCAGGTTATGAAGGTAAGAGGAGAAGAACGATGATAACAGAACAAGAATATAACAACTTATAGAACCTAATACTTAATGTTCACCTTATTATATGCAAAAACAGTCGTTTTACAATATTAATTGTGAACTAAGCAAATAAAACAAGTTATGACTCTAATCACCATGCACATGATATTTTTTGTAAACACACTACTGTTAAGACAATTATTACAATTGTCAGTCATTTGTTGATTTAGTTGAATATGTTGAGGCCCCAACAATCGTTCATAAAAGAAACAAAGGATCACTTAAACTTCAGGATTCCATATTTTCATTTTTATTTTATTTGAGAACTGTAATTTGGATTTTCCATGACCTAAACATAATTAAAATTATAAATACTTGAACATTATAAATAAAACATATAATATATAAATATATAAAACTTGCCATGATTTGACAGATTCCTGGATATTGCAGACTCGATATATTGCTGAACCTTTTTTCCGAGATCGTTACGTCCTGCAGTCTGCAGATATTTTACCAGTTGTTCAACGTTGTCGGCTGACAGTATGCATTTTTCTTCTAACAGCTGTACAAGATCTGTTCCTGTAACAATTTTCTCTAGAACACCCTTTCCAATATCGTTTCTTATTAGAAATTTAATGATCTTAGTATTTTCTATAAATATAAGAAAACTATGACATTGGCAATACAACAACAGATAAACTTATTACTAGTAATGAAAGAGTGGTAATGTTTCATCAATTAGAAGGCAATATTTATATGGTTCTCCTTGGTTTCTATATTTTTGTAACTGTATTGCTGCGTATAATATCTTTTTAACAATCGCGAGCATTTACTAGACGTGTAAAAAATATGCACGACATTACACAACTAAAATGCCAAAGAATTTTTATTTCTGTAAAAATTTAGACCATACATGGGAATTATGAATCTTAAATTTTGGAATGTTGATAGATTCTTCGTATATAGCAATTTATTTGCAAACTTCAAAATTCTAGACAGCAGCATTCAAGCGGCGGCTGCATATGGAATGTACATCTTTTATAATATTCCAGGGTTTCCGTTTCCTTTCATAATTTTCTTTATAGCGGGTTTCTGCTCACAAGGAAGCTATTAAACCAAGCGTTCCAATGGGCTTCTACTTGTGAGTTTGAATGTATTTTAGAATCTCTTGCCTCTATTTCTTTTGGCTAATACCATTACAAATGATCTTAAGTTAGTAATGTCGACTTGTTTTTATATTTTCCACTTCATTTCCAATAATATCGATCCTCTTTCTTTCTTGAAAGCTATATAGATCTTCATTGGCCGATATATGAGTTCAAGAAGTAGTTATATCAAAACCGACGATATTCATTATTTTCTGTGTCAATATATTTCAATATCGATAATAAAGTACCTTTTCTTGCTTGAATTTCATAATAAGATTTTGCACTTTCGAGGATTAATATGAAAAGGGTTGTAGGGGAATACTCTATAAGGTTCAATGTATGAGGTAAAGGAAGGCTGGATAAAGTCTTTTCCTGTATAAAGACTTCATGGTATTCGGTTATTTTTCATTATAGAAGTAATATATAAAAAATCATCGTTTAGTTATATAAAAATGAAAAATTATTTAATTCAATAAACTTCGTCAAAATGAAGTAAATCTATAAGTCGACTGATACAAATTTGAAAAAAAAAGTGTTTATATCTCAAATTTCAGCATACAATTTTAAGACTCATTGACGGAAAAGAGTGAAGCCAACATATTTATGTACATATGTGTTCTGATGTAATGCATTTACCTGCAGATAATCCAAGTGCTATTTCGGTTGTCAAACTCCGATAACTGTCAACTACAATCGATTCCATGTTACGTTTCTGAGATGATGTTATAATTTGAAGATTATGTCTAGGAAATCTACTCAAGATGTCGATGATCCTTTAATGTAAAATCCCGGTTAAACTAACGACAATTTAATTGATTCCTATATAAATTTTCAAGCGCATGCTCGACAAATATTTGGTTTTATAAGCAACTGCATGTGTTGTATTTTCTATGCAATAACTATCACAATACTGCGTCAAAGGTATGCATGTTTGACATTATCTGGATATTCTTATTTGATGACACATTTAGAAAACATCACACGTTTCATTTATTTGTTAACCGTTTTTATACCGCGTGAATATATAGCTGTTTTCTTTTAGTTGTATTTGGCAAAAAGTTTAAGAATGTTCAATCCTGAATGCTCCTATACTTTGTACTTTATTTGACCTTTATAAATGCTTTTTTTTTATTCGAGCGTCACTAATGAGTCTGTTGCAGTCAAAACACGCGCCTGGTGTGCAAAATTTCAATCCTAGTATCTATGATGACTGATGAGTTTATTTATACAGTCACAAGTCAATCACTTAATTCTTTATAATATTTTAACTGACTTGTGTGGCTAAATTAATGTAAATTTTAGGGTCTGGTTAATCAACTGGCTGATTAGAAGAGAGCATTTAAAATTGATGTTGAAGAGCTAAAATAAGGCAAAAAGATCAAATAAGAAGTCAACTCTGCTAGGAATACATAGCTAACTATATACTAAACATGAACAATATCAAATATAAAACAAGATTTATTTTACACACTTGATATGATTTTATTTTATATCATTATTCAATTTAACGAGCGTTTTAAATAGAATAATTTGTTTATATAATATTCATTACAAACCTACCTTGTAGAATAAACAATCCATAAGATACGACATTTCACGAGAAGGACCTTTTCAACTAAGTGCGTCAATTCAAGAGAAAATACTTATAAAAGATAATTACTTCTTTCAATTTTTAAAGGAAGAAGGAAATGTTTGAAATTTGGAATATGAACTAAAAAGAAACCAACATTACTTACTTACCTATTTAAATGTCATTAAATCTCCTCTTTCAAACATATTATGTTTGTATTTCGTCAATTGTATTGTATGTTGACAAGGAAGTTGAAAAAAGTATTTTTATTATTATATTTAAAGGTTTGCACATATCGGTTAAGGTTTTTTTTAAACAAATACAAAATATATATACTAGTAGATAAAATCTTAGTAACAATAGGTATTGCAAATCAATATTAAAATGTCGGTGAAGATGCTTTTTGGGGTTTTCCTTTAGACTAAGTTCAGTTGGTTAATATAGTCAAATTTTGAATTTGTCAGCGTACATGAACTTCCCCCTTTTGAATTTATCCTGAAGTTCGGTATTTTTGTTAAGAAGTTGATGCTTATATGTTTGTTAAGAGTTGTAACGTAAGATTTTTTTTTCGCGAGATATACCAAAACGCTTTCTAAATTTTAATGGTAACATAATTTTCCTGGACTAGAAGATTTAAAGAAAAGTGTCTAGTACTATCATTTTTTTTCGTTCAGAAGTATTAAGCTAAAATATATCGAAAATTTGAAACGAAGATTTAAAAGCATATTTACATCACAGAAGGTAAAAAATGTTTTGCTTTTTAACAATCTATCACTTTTGCCAATTCTTCAAATATTAAGAGCGTATTTTTTGTATTCAAACTAGGTTCTTTTTGGGATTTCGGTTTATATAAATAAAGCAACATAAGTATACCAGTGTTCAAAAGTCAGAAAAATCGATTGCGAGAAAACAAATCCGGGATACAATTAAAACAGAGAGAAACACGTCAATTATAAGAGGAAAACAACGAAACAACAGAAACACTGAAGTGTAACAAACAAAAATGCAACACACATAGAAAGGAACTATAATAAGAAAAATGACCATATAATTGATATTAATTTCAACACCGAAGTGCTGACTAACCACAGAACAAAAACGAACAAATAACAAACGTAGGACAGCACAACAGAGTAAAACAAAGGAACAACAGGAACACTGACGTGCAACAAATAAAGAGAAAAAGTACATATAAACTGAACCACTGCCATACTACTGACGTGGTACAGGATATGTATGGAAAATAATACGTGATATGGTTGCCAATGCGATAACTCTTCACAGGAGGCCAAATGAAACAGACATAAAAACTCTAGGATAACCGTACGGCCTTAGATTATCCCTCTAGGTTGTTTCTTTTGACCTTGACTCCTGTTAAACCCTTGCTCTGTCAGCATTGATGGTTTGTTTTTTTGTAAATATTTATAATAGATTATCGTTGATCATCTCAACGAGAGTGATTTTCTCGCCTGTGCCGGTACAGCGAAAGCGAGAAAAGCAATCGAGTTGAGATAACCAGTGATAATCTGTTAATCGCTATTTTACCTCTGACGACGTTGTCGATTTCATTAGTAACGCCACGTGCCTCCGTGGTTTCGAGTAGCTTCATATAAAAACTTATCACAAAAAAAAAGATCAAATGAAAAATGCACAAAATAGTGATAACAAAGGATATATGAAAGGATTGCCAATTCGACAACTATTCTCTAGAGTTTAAATGATGAATAAAAAAATCAATTACCCTACGATTTTCAACAATGAGTACAATTCATGTCATATAGTCAGCATAAAAAGGCCTCGGCATAAAAAAAAGTGAAACATTTTTAACAAGAAAGATAATGGACTAATTTATACACTACAAAATACCACATTTCGAATATAACAAACATAAAAGGCGAGCTTACGAATTACAGATCGGCACATTAAGATTGTGACGGGTTAAGCTAGGTTCACACTGCCGATCAGATCAACTCGATCAACCCCGATCAAGACAAATTACGTGGTCGGGAGACTGGTCTGACTCAATCGACAAGCATGCTCGGGATAGTCTACCTTGCTCTTTATCGATCAGACTTTCTACCCGAGAGTTTTTGACATGTGAAACACATTCGAGTAAGAATCAAGAAGCAATTCAGTCGAGAAGAGATCGAGAATTCGTCGTGTAACGGTCGAATTGATCGGGAAAGGATCGTGTAGAGATCGAGTTTGGTCGGAATACAAAATTTTACCGATCAGTACTCGATCATTTCGACCTTTGCTCGACTAATGTCCGATCATTTCCAGATTAACTCGACCAATGCCCGATCGCTTCCAGATCACTTCGACTTCTATATTTATTTTATCCCAGACCAATTCGACCAATACCCGATCCCTTCGCGACCACATTCGACCACTCTTAGATCTCTACTCGGCCATACACGAGAACACATGACTGCTACACGATTCTCTAAAAGTGTGTGCAGATCTGATTAACTCTCATAACTCTGCTTCCGAAAAATATATTGGCAACATTGTTTTAACTGTACAAAAATTCCTCCATGTACAGTACGTGTCTAACATTTTAAAAGAGAGGCAAAAGACACCAAAGGACCAAGCAAACTCAAAGGTCGAAAACAAACCGACACAGTCATAGCAAAAAACGAAAACCGACGAGAAGACAAACAGCAGTCTACATGCATAACATAAAAAACTAAAAACTTAGCTACACGTAACCCAACAAAACCTGAGAAGAACTCGGGTGTTCCGGGAGGGAAGAAAATCATGAAATTTTGGCACCGGCGGATTTTTCTAATATGAAAGAAATTGTACAATAACATTCATTATAAGACTGCTGATGACTAAGTTATCATTCAAAGTTGGTTTTTAAGAACATCAGGATTATAGTTTACCTGTTTTATGGACTAGTTTCTGTTTTGTCTGTCCGTATTTTCAGTTTGTCCAGAAATGGTTGTAGCATAAATAAAAAAGGAGACTAGTGTGGTACAATTGCCAATGAGACAGCTCGTCACAGAACACTAAATAACACAGAAATTATTCATAACAACTATAGGTCACATAGCAGTAATTTTTTTTCTTCATTCGAACTTTTTGACGTAAATTCACACAAAAATGAGACGAAAGCAAACTATACACTCGCTGCAAATGCGTCTACAGTTTGTCGTTCGTCGTTTGTTAGTTAAAACGATGCATTTCTTTCTAACTTTAACATTAAATCAATTAACTAATTATATAAACGTGTTCTCGCTTGTAAAAATTCAACACAATGTATAAAATTACTCAAATGTAGGTATCACCCTCCTTTTTTTCATAAAAAATAACAGCTATGAAAGAAAATTTGAGTAATTTTAGACAATATTTGAGTTATGACAAGCAAAAACATACCTCTTTTTAAAATCATCTCTATCTTCATACAGATTAAGATGAAGAACTGCCAATAAAATTAAATATGCATAGAGGAGCGATGTCATCTGTGTCTAATTCTACGGAGGCTTTTTTCCCCGCGTAATAAGTCCAAATAACAACAAAATGCGCATGCGTTTTTAACAGTTTAAACAGGGTCAGCAAACTCTGATTAAACGATGCATTTGTTTCTACTTCTGTAACGTTTAACAAACTATAACAAACGGCACACAAAGTTTACCAAACTTTGTTTAGAAAGAAATGCACTCTTGATCACTTGATAGATATATATGTAAAGTTGTAAACAATTTCTGAAAAGGTATCACTCCATGGGATTGAAATTCTACTATTGGTAAAATTTTGAGGAAATATGTAACATATTTGCCCTCTTGTGCAATATTGTTTAGCAAATACATGCAGATTGTTGCCATAAAGCAAAAAGAAAATAAATATCTTTAACCCTTTAAATACTGAATATCAAATCTATGAAAAATACTGATAACCTACTTATGCACAATATATGACACAAACGCTACGCTTTATTTGTAAGATAGCAAGGACAAGGAGTGGTAAAGTTTTGTATATTGCTGTCGATTATAAGTACTAATCCAGAGACACATCTCATTTTGTCATTTAAAAAAAAAGAGCAATAAAACTACCCTTACATATCAGTGTCCACTATGAGGAAGTTTTAATAAGCATTGGGTTCCTCTTTGTTGAGTAAATGCAAGTCTCGCATACTGCCTACACAGTGTTCATCGTGTCAGCCACTGCCTCACCTAGATTTCTCGGCGCCCGTTGCTGTCTACATCATCTTCTATGCACTCTTCAATCTCTGTCATTACTATTAATCTGTTTCTATGAGCTCTTACCACCTTGCCCACAAGTCCAACTGCTTTATTTCTATGTAGATATTTTAAATGTATGATTTTACTCGGACCTTATACTGAATATAACCAAATAAATGTAGAAAGTGTCCAGCTAGCATACATAGCATTATAAAGGGTCATTACGCAAGAACGGCCACCCAAATTCGCATTTGATCTGTGTTTTATGGCAATAAGCATTGTGTATACGGCGTATCATAAAATTTGGTTGAGGCAAAATAAAGTTAGAGAACGGAAACTGTATTGTTTGGACGTACGTACGGACAAGGGTTAAACTTAATGACTACTCCGAAGCTGAGGGGAATAAAAACTTCGGACGTTTTTATACTAAAATTATACATACTCGACCAATTCCCGATTATCCCTACGACACATATACGATCTAGTCGATCTGGTCTGGTCGAGATCGAATGAGATCGTGAATGATTGATTTGGTCTAGATAGTCGAGTAAAGATCGTGTAAAGATCGTGAATTGATCGGAATTATCGAATAAGTATTCATTTTGTAGTCGGGATGAAGTCGTGATGAAGTCAGTAATGAGTCGTGAAGGGTCGAGTTAAGAGCGTGTACAGTCGGATGGCGGTCGGGTAGAAGTCGTAACCAGACCCGACCAAGAATTTGGTTGAGCTTGATCGTGGAAATTCGGACAATCGGGATCATCCAGTTGTTCTGACCGGCAGTGTGAACCTAGCTTTAAACATGATTGTGAGAACTTGAAAGAGTGAAACTATATCACAACATAAAAACAAACTGGAAAATTCATTTGAAAATGGCTTATCTGAAAACCCCGATACGAAACCAAAATTAATCAATTATTAAAAACAACAGATGTTAAACAGTTTGCTTTATCAAATTGCAGAAAAAAAACCTAGAAGGATTGATAAGTTAAGGGATCAAGAAACAAATATAGCACCAGTTTCACGGTGGGTATGGTTGTCCTGCGAGAGAACGTTCTGTGCTGGTGAGTCGGTCCTGACGGGTGCTGGTGATCAATGAAAAAATGTAAACAAAGACGAAAATGATGATTTTTGACGTTTTCACTCATAAAAAATTGAAGAAAACAGTTGAGATTTTTCAATTTTGTTTCTTATGGGTTCATATGTAAACCATTAAAAAGTTGACCCTCTAAACTGTTTCAGTAAGCGTAACACAAAAATGCTCATTTTCAGAAAAATCAAGAACTGAAAAAATAAAACAAAAATGCTCATGGAGTCCGCTTTCTATACCGCAATCCACACGACAAAACTATTTTGTGAAAAAAACATTGCAATTTATTAAAATTTAGCATTTTCTCAATTAATTCATGTCCTGATACTGTGCTGGTGGGTCCTGTCATTGTGCTGGTGGGTCCTGATACGGTGCTGGTGATTTTGGATAAGAAGTTGGTCATATTTGAAACAAATGTTAAAAAATCAATAAAATTGGGCAGATAAGTGTTGTCAATAGGATCTATCAATGACTCCTATTTTAGCTCTTGTGCATCCATTTGGCTGTTTAATATGTGTTTCAAATGATCGTAACTTGTATTACATAATTACATAAAAGGGCAACATCTTTCGTCCAATATCAGATAACAAGATATAGTATCTAAAATAAGAATAGTTTTATTAAGATATTAAATGCCCCTTACATTGATGCTTCAACAATGACCAAAGCCCATGCCGCATAGACATGTTTGTTAGCGCTCCGCATACCCTTCCCCACTTCCACCCAATCAACCCTCCTCATTTCCTCCTTCATTGTTACAGTGGTGTACCAACACAATAATTTATCACATAAAATAATAACACAAAGACACACATTATTGAACAACGAATGCTCGCAGGTACTGAAAGCTAGTTCAAAGCCGCATTTTCAACTAATAGATAGAAGAGCTGTAAATTCTAAAAATAAAATTCTTGTTGTAGATGGTTAAATCCTCAACAAAATCTCAATAACTTTGTTGGAACGAATAAAGGTTTTAAATCAAATTTTCGTGGACTTTTTAGCTTCCACCCTGACGAGGCATGTTAGCTGTTCGTATGCTCTTGCACCTGACGCACGGAAACTTTCACATTTCCATCTTCTTTTCTGAAATATTTTACCCAGCTCATACTTGACAGGATTGTTATCCTAGTAAAAGGTGTAACCAATCAATTTAACAGAAGTTAAAAATTCCACAATACTATATAATTCATTTTATGTGTCAATTTGTTTGAAAAAAGTCGAAAAGAAGAGAGTTTTTTTTAATGTCATGATTTTCTGTCGCTTTCTAGATCTATGCTTACTAGCATTTATTTCAGATGACATGGACTCCTCACTCTGGTGACCCTGCTGCCTTTCATAGTTTTATCCGTGTACATATATTAATAGATAAACAAAAGGCTGCAACTGGTATTTTTGTATTTAAAATGATTCGTTGTACGAGAATATTTGTGGTGAATGGAAACTGTGAGGGTCAAAATCTTAAATTGCTTATAAATGTTGCTGGACTCAGTTTCGTTATCTGATCTGAATTTTCTGAAATGTGCAAGCTGGATAGACATTGGCCTTTTGATTTTTTTTTACTCGGTAAGTTTTTTCCCTAATTGGTTGAACTTTTTCAATATTAAAGCCGATTTCAATGAGTGTGTAGACAAAGGGAATATCCTTGGTTATCTTGCTTGCAGAACAGAAAATACATTGTTAGGTTATGTAAACTACCCTACTTGAAGAGAAGACTAGTCCGACAAATGACACATCTTTCTGTCTGTAGGACCAGGCTACTTCGAAAGGAGGGTAGTATACCTTACCTAACAATGACTTCACGGTTTAGCTAACAAGCAAGCTAACCAAAGATATAACCCCTGCCTACATACTCAATGGAATCGGCTGTAACTAAAAACTTGAATACATTTTAACAGACAGTGGTCATGTTTGTTAATGAATATTGTTTTCCTAGATTCACTCTTGAAAAATCATTTGGTAATATTTGGTCAAGTAATTTCAAGACAATACATGAACCTCACACGACCCCTCGACACAGGTGAGCTTATATATGATCTTATAGCGATTCGGGTTGATAACCATTAGAAATTAAGCCAGTTTTGTGTGTGTGTAGATTTGTATTGTTTTAAACTGTTATGACCTTTTAAAGTTAAACGTAGGTGTTTAATCTAAGAATTTCTTTTTTAAACTTATATACTTGTTTTATACTCAATTGGTAGTATGAAGCTACGAGGTATTTTAATTTTTGAAATTGACATATTCTAGTCTACCCTTTCATTAAATAGTGATTTTTTTAGTGTTCTATCGAACTTTCGAAGAAAAAAAAAACCTGATAACTGTTCAGACAAAAAAATTATGATGAAAAAATCTTACAGATACAGCAAGTGGTTCTTAATAGCTATAAGATACATTTTTCTTTTAAAATGCAACTTTTAAATCTTACGGGAAACTATTCCAAGCTTAAAACTTTCACTGTAACCTCGCTCTAACTTATCCCCCATCGATCCCCCCAAAAAAACCAAACAAACAAACCCGCAATACTATTGTCATTCTTATAGTCAGCACTAAATTGTTCACAAACAAATGTGTTTTAAGCTGCTAAAGACATATGATTCAAACGCTCAGAAAGTCTTTTGTTCTATATTTTTGCTCTCCATTTTTATGCAAAACCTTTTACATTTTTATTTTATGGGTTATTGTTGAAGATCGTACGATGACGTATGGCTGTTAACACATACTTGCTTTGGTTTCTTATGGAAAGTCCATTGACAACAAACATACCACATCATCTACTTTATATAAGTATTGTATAAATTACAACGTATTTTGGTGATCTTGCAAAATGATCGTAATCCCGAAAATCGTAAACATATTTTCTTATCTTAAAAGGGGGCAAGAAGGGTTCCATTAACAGGCCAATAAATAAGATTACAGTTAATTTAAAAAAAAAAAAAAAATAGGGGTATTTTTTCTCTCATAATAACAGTAAACATATTCACAACAATGTCAATTTCAAGAAAGCAGACAACAGTTAATTAGTCAATAACAGTACAGCATCAATGATCTTGAATATATGCCACTTTTAACTAAAATATAAAGGTACAGAACCAGGACATAGGAGCACAGAACCAGGACCGTTTTTCTTATCACCAGCACAGCGTCAGGACAATTCCGTTTAACGAACTTGCACGACTTTTGCAATATAATATTGTTGTAATATACTTTGCATGGTACTTATGACGCATCAGAGAAAAATTAAGCAACAAAACTGTCGTTTTATTGCCGTTCTGATACAATGTAAACAAACCCACCAGCACAGAATCAGGACCCACCAGCACCTGACAGGACCAAATCACCAGCACAGAACGTTCTCTCGCAGGACAACCATACCCACCGTGAGTTTCTTAAACAAGATCTGAACCGTGAGACAAATACATGAAGAAACGGATTATGTTTTAAATCTACTTGAAACCGAAAGTAGTTTATAGGCTTCTAATACGCCAATAATTCAATACAGGTAGTTGTTTTATTCACTAAATACAAAATGTACAAACTATTCTTTCCTGTGGCGTTGACTTGGGTTCTTGTTACATATAACGATAAAATATATACCTGGGAATTCTTCTGTACACCAAAATGATGTACTATGTTGGAGCTGATCCATCGAATTAAATCAAATCCCAAAACTTTCGCGAAGAAAGGAAGAAGGAAGAATTCGAATAGATGAATACGTAGTACTAACAAAAGATTATATAGATTCTTTATTATTCAAAACAAACAATGCTAACCTAATTTGGGGATTTACTTTTATTTTGCAATTTCCAATATTAGAAAAAAATGTCATGTTGGAATTTTTATAAACAATTCACTTAAACACATGTCATTTTCAGATTTAGATAATTGACTTTTCTAATAAAAGAAAACACTTTATCATGGCTCTAGTGAAAATTGGAGCATACCAAATAGATATAAACAATTGAGAGAATGATATACTAACATAAAATAATAAATACAAAAATACATATAGTTTCACACCAACACTATTTGATTTAAGACATGCAAAAGAAAAGAGGGACGAAAGATACCAAAGGGACAGTCAAACTCATAAATCGAAAATAAACTGACAACGACATGGCTAAAAATGAAAAAGACAAACAGACAAACAATATTACACATGACACAACATAGAAAACTTAAGAATAAACAGCACGAAACCCACCAAAAACTACGTGATCTCAAGTACTCCGGAATAGAAAGAAGATCCTGCTCCACATGTGGCACCCGTCGTGTTGCTTATGTGATAACAAATCAGGTAAATAGTCTAATTCGGTAGGTCACATTCATGAAAGGGAAGGGGGTTGTAGTTACGACGTAAGGAACATATCCGATATCATTTATGAAACAGTTATTCCATAACGGTCAACCAACTCGTGAAACTCGTGGAAACGAATTTCCGTATTCGTCAGTGTTAGTTATGTTTGCTCTCTTTTACATTTAAATTTATTTTCCAATTGTAAATAATATAGAACAGTCCAATTTACTATAATTTGTGCTTTGCATATAAATGCAAGAAGATTTTGAGAGAATGTTAGCTAGACATTCGTCTTTGTCCCGCATGATGTTAGAAGTATAGAAAATCACTCATCTGTTATTTCAAAACTACCAACTGATATAATACTCAACGTAAATTTAAGATAATCTTCACTAGGATGGGCTCTGACATAAGATAGACATGGTTAGTCTTCAAAAAATAAAGAGATTACGAAGATTGTTGTTGTTTTTACAAGTGGAATTTGCATAAAATTATCCTTTTTTTTACCTGAAACGGTTTGGTTTCTAGATTTAAAAAAAAAATATACTAAACAAGCTATGCTTCTAAGATACAAATTTGATGGACCCAAACGCACCTTTGTTATATTTGTCTTTTTCCTCGGAGCATTTTTGTTGTTAATTTGCTCTCAAAATTGAAAGTTAAAATCTACCGAATTAAATAAACATTGTCAATGTTAAGATGACATTGTGATCTGCAAAATTATTTCCGAAATTAGAACTTTTATCGCCGCCATACGGTTTTTAAAAGTCTGTTCCGGTTCTTTGTTTATAAACTTAAATGGACCATTCTTTTATTTAGGTTTTGGAGCATATAACTTTTAATTTAATCTCCTGTAGCAAACTTGAGAAATGACCAAAATAATATGTTTCTATTGTTGCAAATCAGTATATACAATGTACTGTAAAGACCATTATTTATCTTAAAATTTCTTCTAGTTTAGTTCGCATTCAAGCTTCTTCGGTCAAAATGTTTCATCATTTTATTCTATGTTACATTAACTTATTATGATATTTGATATGAATGTATACTTTGTAAGTCACATATCACTTCAAGCTTTAAACTTTGAGCCAAAGTTTTGTTTTCTTATCATGATCCTTACCTTTTTATAATTTGCAATAGACGTTTGATATTCAGTGGCGGATCCAAAGCGGGGGGGGGGGGGGGGGGGGTTCCGGGGGTGCGCACCCCCCCTTTATTTTTGCCGATCAATGCATTTGTATCGGGACATATGTTTTGCACCCCCCCCCCCTTTGCCCTGGGTGCCCTGGGTTAGCACCCCCCCTTTCGAAAATTCCTGCATCCGCCCCTGATATTGGTGATATTAATGCATCATTTCAGGATGATGTGTCACGTACCATATTTGGCGTATGAACATGACCTTTTAAATTTAATTACTCAACTCTTCAGGAAAATGTAAATATCCCCTCAAAAACTTTTGTATCCCCTGTTAGTGTAACTAAGAGTGTTGACTTGTATCGTGACTCATCCCATACAATTATCAACATCTAATAAATGGGTCCAATTATATCCCTTAACCGTATACATTTGTTTACGATTCATGTTAAATACCTTATCAGTGCAGCATGATGTTGTCTTATGGGACATTTCGCGCCCTTCATCAATTGTTAAATTTCTTGTAAACCATTCAGTTTCTAATTTTTAAACAACAATTATGTCGCTATTTTTATAAAGAGATCTTTGCTGTGCACACCAATTGTTGTTCCTTTGTGTCGTTTTCTGTCATTATTTATTGTTAATTGTAAAATATATCAACTAATTGTTTTAATGAGACAGTATAGATTACATATTTAATACGTGTCCTTTTGATGACATTGATGTTATGTAACAATACTATTTGGGTTGAACTTTAACGGTGTAGACCAAAACCTTGTCATACTTTTTTCCCGGTCAAATGTATTGGTCTATCCATTACAGTGTTCACGGTAAATGTCAAAAACTGGTAAAACAAATGGTAAGAAATGTAGATTGACAGTTTACATCTCCATGTCTTTCAGATGTTTATGCAAGTCACACAGACACCGCAACAATTATAATTATGTTTATTAAAATTGAAGAAAATGTTAATTGTTGATACTGTGTATTCATTATTATTCTTTGGCCGCCAATTTTCGTGACTTTCTTGGGTATAGGTAAACAACGAAATTAAATGTTCAATGAATGACAAATTTTCTATAGGCTTGTATGCAGACATCAGTAAAACCACGATATCAAATACTAACATACAGGTTTTTCTTTATCCACGAAAGTAGGTATATAACAAACACGCATACCAATGTTACAATTGAAAATATATCAAAATGAGAAAAATTTTAAAGGGAAATCACACTATTGTTTATACGCATCGCTCTCGGCGCCGCCATAGTGTCGTAACTGTATTATGACGTCGCCGTTTTCGATTCCGCCGTAAAGGTTGCTAATTTATGAAAAAGCGAACGCTCGAAGGGATGTTCCACTAAAGCAGGAGAAATGATAATGGACATATCATATTTTGTACAACTGATATTTTGTACTAGCGAGTTTCTAGATTGTATTGGGGTTTACCTGCAGAATACAAAATAATGGGCAAATACTGCAGAATAAAAGGCAAAAAAAAAAGATTGAATGATGAGGTGCTAAAATATAAAGAATAAAAAATATTGGAAACACAAAATAAACATTAATAAATGAATGACCCACTATCCAGACCATTATGATAAAAAAGTATCTACCAATACAAAACACATACTAGTAATCATCATGCATAATCAACACTAAGAACGTTGGAATTTCATAGCATATTCAATGTAACTTAGTACCCTCTCCGACCATTTTCTCGATACCGAAGTCGGTGACATATAATTATTTTTTAATTTTCTGATGTATATGTTCAATATCTAATTGAATTCTAAATTTCCAAAAATATTATGGACTCATCTTGACCTTAAGTGCAAAAATGAAAATGCTACTCGAAATGGACAAAATGTATGGCAAAAAAATAGCCGAAAGTGGTCATGAAATGGCACAACTTTGGCAGCGTATCGCCACGATGCGGTATGTAGGGTTCAGCGTATATTTTCGGGGGAGGGGGGGGGGGTACATATAGACCAAGAGTACCAGCATGTTAGCGTATAGCTATCGGAATCTGTAGTTTTCTGTTCAAAAGAGGGTTGTAAATAAGAACAATGAGTTTCAACTTACAGTTTTCTCATATTACATGCATGCAACGTCATAACTATTATAGTCTTCTATACTACATGTATAAATAATTCATCAAACATCTCATTTCATATAAGTATTTATCCGGCTCAGCCTGTCGGGTTTTTATAAAGCAGAGTAAAATTCATATGTTCTAGTTCTGAATATGCATTAAACTTGCCACTGGACGTAAATGTGGGAAGTCCTATTTGAAATCGTTATTTATTTCACATGTGACGACAGAAATGATCTAAGTGTGACTGTCGTCCATCTTTCCCAAATGTTCCTTTGATATCTAACGCCTCTGAACCCTGAACAGTTGGGGCAAGTTTGGATACAATATTAAAGCTTGATACGGTCTAAATTTGGATTGTGATAAAAATTTTGACATAATATAGGTTTCTGACACAAAATAAAGGTATTAAAAATCTATTGTGCAATACTGTTCAATTGGAAATTTCGTTTTGCGATATTTCGAAAAATTTGCAAAAAAAAAATGAAACGCCACCCCCTCCCCTCTTGGAGTAATTACCACAAAACTCAATCCCAGCCTTCCCTGTGTGGTATGGAACCTTGTAGTACAATTTTAGATATAATAGATCCATAACACAAGTTATTGTAAAATAGTAATTTTAGTAAAATGCTTGGTTGTGGCCCCTAATTCCTGAACGTTTTGAGCAATTACATGTACCCCTTAAATCAATTTCAGCCTTTCATTTGTGATATGGAACCTTGTGGTACAATTTCAGAAAGATTCATTACTTCTCAATGTCATATTAGAAATTTATGAAAATCAAAAGGGTATTTACATCAACAGATAAAAAACAATTTATAAAAGTTGTATGAAAATTGATGAAAGCGATATTGAGTTATAATTGTCCCCCTTTTTTAATGGATAACTCGGAAACGTAAAATCAAAATTTATAAAAAAAGAAAGAAAGGGAGCTCACGTCAATAGGTATAAACAATTTCTATAAAGTTTTACGCCAATTGGTTAAAGCGTTTTGGGGTTAAATGTCCGACATGTTGACGACGGACGGACAGATGTATACCATAATACGTCCCGTAACCGGGCGTATAATAATTCAACACGTACTATATACATTTGGCTTTACCAGTCTCCAACAAGAGAAATATTTAACACACACACACACACACACACACACACACACACACATACACACACACACACACACACACACACATATTTATGTAGAGATATACACATGTCTCACATAGTACTGCTAAACTGTAACAAACACATTAATGGTCCGTCTGGTGAAAGAATATTCCACTCATATAGACAAATGTTTTGTGCTAATGTTCATGTAATATTTGCCACTGAAAGTTTTGCAAAAATCAAGAAAACAATGGTAAAAAAATAATAAATAGTAATAAAAGTTCAGATGTAGGTTCGAGTTTAGATTACTCAATGTGATCACTGTCGACAGTGATGAAGGGATATTGTCGGAGACCGTGACTGAAAAAGACATCCAGTTTTTTTACTCTTTATTCTTTGTTTCTTTAAACAAAAATAGCCAACATGATATATCAGAGAGTGCTTAAATATTGGCACACCAATTCAATTATTTATTTTCAAATTAACTATCACTAATGAGAAGGGGGGGGGGGGGGGGGGGGGGGTCAGAGGGGTCGGGATCCCGAAATCCAGGTCTTAAAAACATGAAATCCCGAGGTCCAGAATTTTTAAAAAAATCCTGACATCCCGAACATCGGAAAAAGAAATCCCGGATCCCGAAAGGGTCAATCCCGAAATCCCGAGAAATGCTGCTATGCTAGCAACGTCGTTCTATAACGTTAAGAGAAAAAGTTAGAATTCCCGCCATAAATTGATAATAAGATTATTTTCACTGTAGCGGATTTAAAACATCGGTGACCTCCCTTTTTTATTAATGCTTTTAAAATCTCCCCTGAAGCTGCAACTAATGCAGAAGTTTGAAGGAAAAAACATTAGTAGATTTTTTTTTATTTCAAGAAAAATCTATAATAAACGGCAATTAAAAATGGCGGGAAATATAAAAAGGCCTTAAAAATAAGGAAAATAAATGTGTATAAGATAAAAGTTACAATTGACTGTTTTAGTTAAACCAGTTAAACATCGTTTTTCAATAACTTTGCCTTCTTTCAGCATTTTTGAGCGCTATTTCTATATTACGGTATAACGCAATTCTTTACTTTTTGATGACGTCATATCTCGAAAACAACATCGGTGACCCCAATTGTTTTTTTCGCCTAAAATATTGAAATAAGTATGATCTGTCTAAATGCAAAATTTCAATGAATTGTTATTAGTAGTTTAAATAGTGTGATTTCCCTTTAATATTTCAAAAACAATTGCGTATGGAAGATTTGAATGTTTTTTGTAGCTTCCTTATTGTTTTATTTGCACTTCCAGTTGTACAGCAACTAAGTAAGTTTAGCTTTTATAAATTAATACAGAGCTCAAGCAACCTGAAATGCTTATTGTAAAATTAGAATGGTGTTATAATAAGGAAGATTATAACACCATTCTAATTTTACAATAAGCATTTCAGGTTGCTGAATATATACTAAATACATAATTGTCTCCTGAACAAGGGCATGTAACATGAACAAATAAAACAAAGATACGCGGTTTTTTTTTATATATATCATCATGTTATGTTCAGGCATAAAAAGAAATTATTTTGAACATTTGCGATTCGAACAGATAAGAGAACGTGTACGTAATAGTGATATTTCATTAAGAATCGGAAACTCTTCCTGTAGCCGTTTCTTCCATTTGTGGACGTCATTTGTCTTTTATTTTTTTAATCAAAATGCTAAAGCTATTCAAATATTATATTCTTTGCATTTTATAAATAACGATCTACCCTGCTTTATATGAATAACGATAACATTGTTTAAGTTCTTTTAACACGCAAACTCAGCTGAAACGTTTCAAAATTCATAATGATATATACGTCATATATATATAAACAAATTAAGGAAGTTAGCGAATGTATACATCTGCCTAAACTAAGACCGAATTTTTACTATTGTAAATGTTTTGAAATGGGTGTTTACATACATGACATAGTATCCTGTATTGTCTATTTGCTTGCAATTTGGTGTATTTGCTAGATGGCCAATACTGATGATCGATATACAATATTAGGTCAAATTTTTTGTATGAGGCTAGGAAACTGCATTGACCTAATTTAGTTTTTATACTGCAACTTTAATTAATGCATTGACAGCTATTTAAATTGGAACACAAATTTCAAACTTATTTTCATCCCTTAATTAACCACTGACATATTGTTCCATGATGAAATTGATATTGCACAAAATATAGCTATGTTACTATATTTAGTAAATAAACCCAACTAATGCAGTATTAATATAGATAACCGTCTGTTGAATGAGGATAAACACCACAAAATAAAGACCCGTGCAGTATGAGTATGAACAATTTTTGAAAATTATCATTTTTATTAAAGAAGTGTTTAATTGCTTTTAAAAGTGATATAAATTTGCGATGAATTATCCTTTTATTAGCGCGTAAATAAACCTTTTTAGTCCTTTGATTTGTTTTTACTCGTTTCCTCCTATCAAATTTGACGCCAAATGCCAACAGTCATGTTGAAATTCGTGGACCAGAGTGACGAAGAAAAACAAATTAGATATCCATTTGGTGCCGAGGTTTCCACACACGGCCTTTTTTCATGGCAACCATAATGATTTGTTGTTCATAGGAGGCATTTAAGTCACAAGATTATTCCCTGAAGTTAGGGAGTTGACAATCAGTTACTACAGTAAGACATGTACAACATATTCTGTAATATGTGTTTTCAATTGTTCTAACTTTGGTATGAATAAAAAACGTGTGAATGCGCCCTTAAAGACAAAATCTTTGCATTAACCCTTTCTACGTTCAGTCATTGTTTATACGTATAGAAAATAGAATTGTTCGTCACATGTAAATAGCCTATATATAATACAGGAAACGAAAACATTAAATTCAAATAAAATGTTCCGGTTAATATCGTATTCTCATTTTGATAGCTGATAATAAGTTTAATTCAGTGTCCTTTTATTGCAATTGAACAAATGCGGGTGCGAAACGTATATTTGTTATATGGTTGTTAACCAATTGAAAGTCGATGTAAATTTAAAATAGCGTAAATGAGACAGAATATTAACATCACAAGTTACCACAAGTATGCATAACAAGTTCATGTTTTTCTACGGCTGTTTATGACGTCTTTACACTAAATCCATTGGATGTGTACTTATTGATAATTTAGTCTAAGATGCATGATTTTTATTTTATTGGTTGTTTGTGGCTTTGAACTAGCTTGCAGTAACTGAGAGTAGTCTCAGATCAGTACTTAGTGTTTTTTGTTGTTGTTGGGATATACAAGTACACTGTCACGTCCACTATGTGTTTATGTTAGATGTGTTTCTATTTGTATCTATCTGACGAGTTAATGCTTTTTTAACCATTTTTATAGTTCGAATCTTATGTTGTACTGTTACACCACTGTCCCAGGTTAAGGAGAGGGTTGAAATCCTGCTAACGTGTTTTATACACCCCCTCCCAATTCTGTATATATGTGCCTGAAAAAAGTCAAGAGACTGTAATTCTGTGGTTGTCATTTGTTGATGTGTTACATATTTGTTTTCGGTATAAAAAAAATCGAAACATAAATTAGGCCATTAGTTTACTCGTTTGAATTGTTTTACATTTGTCATTTCGGGCACTTTTATAGCTTAATATGTGGTAAAGTCTTTGCTCATTGTTGAAGGACGTACGGTGAACTATAGTTATTATTTTCTGTGTCATGAGGTCTCTTGTGGAGAGTTGTCTCATTGACAGTCATACCACATGTTGTTTTTTTTATGTATAAAAATGTCTACAAACAGTTTTTGATGAACTTGCGACACACAAAAATTAAATGTTGAGGAGACACTGCTAATATTCTGGACCTAAGACATGACTTTCATAATCATGTAGCAGGGTTCATCTTGTTTTGTATGCCCTCAAACTTTTCAATTTCATTGATCCGTCGGTAGAAGTATACATGCAAATCAACAGTAGAGTTAAAAAAACAAGTGTCATATTGACTGGCATTGGTTTCACACGAGTCGTATCACATTTATATCTTATACAATTAAAATGTTATTCATCCGCATAATACATATTTAAAAGTCTATAAAAACGACCAACCAGCAAATTAACTATGTACCGGATCGTCTAGAATAGGCGATACTATGCAGATAAGGAAAAAATTATATCAGTCTAAAGATTTGCACAACGGTACTGATATAAGATGTTATAATACGAAAATGTTGTTATTAAATCGTGTTGACAAATATTTCGGCTCAACAAATGGCCTTCTTCAAGTGTCACAAGTTTTAACAATACTGATACATAATGTATGTATGTATGATACATACATACATACATTATGTATCAGTATTGTTAAAACTTGTGACACTTGAAGAAGGCCATTTGTTGAGCCGAAATATTTGTCAACACGATTTAATAACAACATTTTCGTATTATAACATCTTATATCAGTACCGTTGTGCAAATCTTTAGACTGATATATATATATATATATATATATATGTGTGTGTGTATAGTACTTCCTGTGATCAGTGAACCAGGTTGATTTTTTTTATAGAATGTTAACATTGTTTGATCGGTTCCTACGTCAGATGAAGCATATCAATCAAGTTCCATGTGACGGTACTCTCATGTGGTCTTTGAATGACTGGTTTTAGATCTTTGTTCTTAAATCATCAAAATAGGCATACGCATATTTATCAGCTATTTACCACTTAGACGCTGTCATAGACCTTAGAGATGGTAGTGATTATTTTAAAATGTATGAGGATTGTGCCTCATATCTTATCATTTGACCAAAAACGAGTAAAATTCAAATTAGATCTTGCTTTCAAATTGTATTCCCTCCCCTGTGAAATTATGAAATACGAGACATACTATCAGAGTGTTACTTACCTCCCCTATACATATGTGTATTATTCTAAAAGTATATGTTTTTGCAATAGGAAATGAATGATTTTTTTATCAATGGAGAAAATATTATTACAACAACTTTTATTTAATAAAACATGATTGAATTCTGGACCATAAAATGTAACATTTTTCGTAACAGTAAATTTATCAAAAAACATCATAACAGATACATTCAGAGGCGGATTTTTGGAAGGGAATCACTGAACCTTGAATGGAGCGGGCCCCTTCTAAGGAAGTCAGTGGGCCCCCACTTATGAAAAATTCGTACTATCTTCATATTGAAATTGTGAACGACAGGCGTCTTTCTCGTCTACATAAGACTCATCTGTGGTGCTTGAGTCCTTACAATAGCAATTATTATAAAGTCATCTTATTTACATGTATCTTAACATTGCAATTATTATAATGTTATTAAATATTACCTTAAATTTTATATTGAAGTTGTTATAATGACATCAAATATTACAATTAATTATCCTGACATTTTAATTGTTATAATGACACCAAATGCAACATATATAATGAAAACGTAATTATTATAATGACATCAAACGTAATAGTATTACAGTAAGCAGGACATGTTGCAGTTTCAATATCAAGCATACTGTTCTATATATGACAATTGAAATAATTATAATCAATTGCCACATTCTTATCTTCTGTTGTCATTTTATTAAGTCTTCTAGAGATCTAAAATGATTATTCAAATAAATTGATTATTCACATATATAGTTACAAACATGTGAGTTAAGTTCAATTCTTCCTTTTTCATTTTTAGACATTATTTATGGTCTGAAAAAGAATTCATCTTTTGTAATTCTTTTTCAACTTCCTCAATTTCCATATCAATTCTTTGTAATTCAGATTGGACTCTTTTCTTATCCGATATCAGTCGATCTCTCGTTTTTTGACAGAACCGCTTTTGATAGCCATCCCTATAAAGTAATAAGAACTAAATTAGTAAAATTTATGATACTTAATATAATTTGAAACACTGGAATAATGTAACCTATGGCAAGTAACAATAAAATTAAACTGAGAATAATGACTAAATTTCAAAGCATGTTCTTAATAGACCATTACCAAAAAAATGTATCCCCTTTTCAACTCACCTTGCCCAAGGGGTCGAGTGAGCTTTTCTCATCACTAAGCGTCCGTAGTCTGTCGTCCTCTGAAACAACTGGGCCAAATTTAACCAATTTTGGCCACAATCAACATTTGGGTATTTAGTTTAAAATCTATATTTCTGCAACCAAAGCATGTATAGGTAATTGTTTATCAGGTCAAGATCTATCGGTCCTGAAATTTTCAGACAAATCGTAAAACTGTAAATAGCAATAATGTTCATCAAAGTAAGATTTACAAATAAGTCAACTTGACCAAAATGGTTAATTGACCTCTGAAGGATTTATTGTCCTTTATAGCAAATTTTTAATAATTGTTTGGTAATTTTTGGTAATTTTTTGTAATCTTACAAAACTTGGGGGGGGGGGGGGGGCATGCAGTTTTGACTTATATCTCTGAAACAAAAGCTAAAGTATTACGATTCCATTATTTCATGCATCAATTGTAAATATAAATATCAGGTGAGCGACACACACTCCTTGGAGCCTTTAGTTTTTCTTTCGGTCGGATTGTTGTCTGCAGCTTTTTGTCTTTCCATAAAAATTATTTAGCAAATTCATACACTATTACTAGTTCGTTTATACACTGGTGATTTCTTGTATTTCCCTTAAAATATTTTTCTCTAAATTCTTTAACTCTTTTATGAATTTAACAAGGAAATAATGGAGTTAATCTGAAAAATTAAGACTTAAAATGGCATAAATCTAGCAAATAATTCGGGAAAATCCTCCTCTGGGGCTTCTTGAAGTTGCAATGAAAAGAGTTTTTTTTTATCCATTTTGCAAGTCCGATGAAGAACAACAACGAAATCTTTGTTCCTTTACTCGTCTTTAATTTAGACAAGTTCGTAATTAGATTTGGTACACTGAATCTATCAGCTCGTCCCTTCTTTTCCTAAAGCAGAAACATTGAATTTGATAGAAATAGGAATTAATCTCAATGCGAAAATTTCTCAGGTCCTAAACAAAAACTATTGAAGATATGATTGCAATGAACATTCTTTATGCATGTATTCATTCATTTATGTTTATCAAAGTTTTTAAACGGTCGCTCGATTACACCTGATGTGTATATTGGAATATTATCGACTGGTTTTTAAAGGCAAAGAAAATAATTCTTGATTCTCAATTTTTCATTCAACGTACACTTATGCAATATGTTTCGAATGAAGTCTCTTGGCATATTCTTCAACGTGTTACATTACAATCGGGTTCTGAAAGACTCACATTTTATTTTCTCATACGGGACTTTTTCAATAGGTTCTGAAGGATTGTCTCTTAACAATTTTAAAAAATCTCTTCATCAATGAGGTTCTGAATTACTTACTGTGAAGATACAGTCTGAACTCCTTTATCTTCCCTTGTTATTGTGTCATCATCACCAATGAAAGTTGAAACAGGCTTCTTATTCTTTAACAGCTGTTTCTGGTACAGAAAATGAAATGATTGTCATATCAAACGTATATGAGTATTTCCCCTCAAAAGTTTAGTCTAGGAAAAAAGATAGTGGTTACTGGCTTTAAACTAATTTTTTTTCACATAAAATATATAACGATAAGAAAGTGATATTGGTACATTCGTATGGTCTGTTTGCATAATGACAGTAGGTTTTCAACTTAATCATTGTTAACAGAGATATACAAATATATAACACTGACAGTATTTGATTGTATTTCAAAATGTTCAGCAACCCCATGAATATATTTTCAGAATCCGACATGTATTTTTGTTATCCAACGAAGGGTTAGTCACGTTTCTCCAACATTTGATAATTAGACTAAAACAACATAAGGGATTAGGGGGTCCTCATAAGGACTGGCATCGTGATAATTACCTGTAATTCACCTATATCAGGTCTTAACTAAAATATTGTAAAAAGGGAAATTGTAAGAAGATATTTATATCATAACATTAACAAACCATAATCTTAGATTATTAGTTGCTTGTTCATGTATGTTTTTGTACAGTTCTTTTATTGTTCTGTTGCACCAATGTCTCAAGATAAGGGGGAGTGTTGGAGCCTGTAATTCGGTGGTTGTCGTTGCTGTGTAATATATTCGTTTTTCATTCATTATATTGTACATAATTTAGGCCTAGTTTTCTCGTTTGAATTGTTAAACATTTGTTTTCTCGGGTCCTTTTAAAGCTGACTATGCGATATGAATTTGCTCATTGTTGAAGGCCGTACGGTGATCTATATTTGTTAATGTCTGTGTCATTTGGTCTCTTGTGAATAGTTGTCTCATTGGCAATCATACCACATCTTCTTTTTTATGTATAATTGTTAACTTCTGTTTCATTTGGTCTCTTGTAAAGAGTTGTCTCATTGTCTATCATACCATGCACATTTTTTTTTTATATAAAATAAAAAATTACATTACTGTGTTAGACTATATGGACTTTTACAATTTTGGGAGATTATTGAAAAATATATATATCTTCAAAAAATATATACCTTTTTAACAATATTTTGGCCAAGGACAGGTGAATAACAGGTAGATATCAAGATCCAGTCCTTAAGAGGACCCCATAATCCCTAATGTTGTTTTAGTCTAATTACCAAATGTTGGAGAAACGTGACCACACCCGAAGTTATTCATTAGAAAACTGAATGGTATACTTTTCATTTCAAGAAAAAAAATACGTACAAACTTGTTTACTAACTATCTGATGATCATGGAAGAAGGTCGTTTAATAAACCGACGAAAGTTCATTCATCCTATTATATTAATGTTATTTAAAAGTACACAGACATCATTTAGTACTTACAAAATTTGAAATTTAGAAATAAATATAACATGAAATGCAAAGGCAGTTCCTCGAAACCGGCATTACATATAACAATCACTCTTAATTTTACAAACAGACGAACCAAATGTTCTTATATCTATACTGTTTGGTATACGACAAAACTATTTAGATATAAGAAGATGGTGTGCCAATGAAACAACTCTCCATTCTAGTCACAATTTGTAAGTAAACCATTTTAGGTCATAGTACTGTTTTATTCAATCAATTCGCAACAAATGTCAATGCGTAGGGAAATTCAACATGTGATGCTTGAAGTGACTGTCCGTTAACTATATTTACCTTTTAGATCCCTTTATATAAATTTTTACCTTTAATTACATTTTAAAATTAGTACAAGAGAAGTTATTTCACGAAATTAACTTGTTTTCTTTTAATTGAAAGTTGTAAGATAGTCAGCTATTTCATTAAAAATGTACCTGGATTGGAATTGAATTAAGGTATAGGACACTACTTTATCACAACTGAAACTACCTCTAAATTCTGAAAATGTTATGTTTATTTACATTTATTTACATTTCATGCCTTTTGTTGCTTGTGTATGGTTAGATGTGTTTGTTAATACGATTTCACAGCTAAATATTAGGGTTTTATAAACTTACCAAACTATAGTCTATCTTTTTAATTTCATCTTCAAACAGTGCATCAGCTCCTATCCGACGTTTTATATCGAACAATATTTGCCTGGCATCTGTCAATTCATCAGACTTAGGAAATTGTATGCAACATTCAGCATAATGAATAACAGCCCTTTGATGAAATCGAGTGAATCTTGTATTATTACTTTTAAATTCGCGATCGTATGCCTTTTTATAATGATATTTTGCTTTCTTTATATTTTCGTCTGTTTGGGTTCTTATGAAAAGTTTGGCAATCTTTAAATGGATTCCAGACAGAGCTTTCCATGATGTCATGTCATTTATTTGACATTCTAATCGTTTTGCAATGGCAATAGCTTTCTGTAAAAGTTCCTTCTTTTCTGGTTGAACAGCTTTGGCTAATTTTTCATAGCATTCCATTTTTAGCGTGTCTGTCATTACTGAGTGAAAAAGACTCGATTCCCCAATGCGTTTAACAACTCCGAATTCAGTGAATCCCTTCCCTTCAATGCCTTTGTCTATGTTGTCTAATAACCTTATAGCTTCATCAAGTAGAGTAGGAAACTTTTCATCATCAAAAATTGAACGTGCCATGTACATAATGCCACTTCGATGGGTAACAGGACTAAACACTGGGCAAAACATACGAACTTGTTTTACCTCAGGACCTATAGCCTGAGTACTAGTCATATGTACAGACTCCATGTGTTTCTTCAGCAGATATGTAAGTCTATGGGCTAGTTGATGTTGCGTTAAGCTTTCAGGGGTTACCGGAAAATAAGCACTAGACAACCGTTTCATTAAAGTTCTTTTTCCTGCAGAAAACTCATCTTTTGACATTTCAACCAACCACGTGTTTTTACTTTCGTTATAGAGAATCCTGATCAGAAGTTCAATATAAAACGTTTCGGCAATATGCTCAGCATCCATTATCAAGTTTTTACTTCGGAGATGATCTACTTCTACACCAGAGAGTTGATTATTGTTAACGTTCTCGATATCTATATCGCTATATTTACACAATAGACTAATACTTCTTGAACTTCTGCACTTGTTTTCAACAAAGTTGTTTATAAACATTTTTGAAAGTTCGTTACTGTTGCTTAGCAATTTTGGAAATATGTCTTTGCAGTGTTTTCTTAAAGCCTCGCTGCCATTTAAATATTCTTCTATTGTATCGTAGGAGTTTTCTGTCTTGTTGCATTGGAATGAATTGCATCCTAAAATACTTTTATAAACAGTATTTTTCGCCTTAGATAGATACACTGCAGCAGAAAGTTCAGTATTACCATATAGTCGGTATGTTATCCCAATTGCAGTGTATAAATAGCATAGCTTAGCTTTTATATCTCTGGACTGAGATTCAAATTCAATATCAACATTACTAAGAAATGCTTCTGCGTGATCAAGAAATAGAACATTTCTATGAATAACTTCAAGTAAGCGAGCATCAAGGTCTAGATAACTAACGAAAAAGTCAAGTAGTATGTTTAAATACTCTGTTTTCTTTTCTTTTGTTTCGGACGATTTTAGTATCATTAGCGTGAAAGAATGAGCTGCAACTACTCTAGAATCATCCACACCTTTTATTGATATTAATGAATGATTCCTGAGGGTCTTCAAAAAGTTGTTGATCAACACATTTTTTGAATCATCTATCAGGAAACGAGGTAAGAGATATTTTAGAAAGAGGACAGGTATATTGTCAGTATTCATATATGGCAAGTAATGAAGCAGTTTTCTTTCCTCTCTAGACATTTTTGTTTCTGCCAGTTGAATAAGTAACTGACATGCTTTCGTCGATGAATCATCAGTGGTACCATTCGTTTGAATCTCCAAATTCTTTAAATATAACTCAATACTTATTTGTGTTGTTTGCATAAATGTTCTTGCAAAAAGTAGGCCTGTGGGTAAATAGCTAAGTTTTTTTGCTAGAACTTTCGCTTTTTCCCTTGAAGTAGTATTAGGGACATGAAGAAAGTCTATAGCTTCTTTCTCCAACATCCCACGCATTTCAATGACGTTGGGATTGAAATCACTTGACAGAGATTCACTAACGGTTGCTATAACAAAGATGTTAGTATGTGCCTTCATGCCTTGTAATAAAGTTTGTATTGTTTCCTTTGGCAGCGATGTACTAGTGAATCCAAGAAGGATGAATAAATGCTTCGATTCTTTATATTTATCATTTGCAAGTGCGTCTAATGCTCTCGACAGCATAACTTCTATTGATTCCGTAATTCTGTTTTTAGAGTTAACACACTGAATTTTTAGAAAATTCATCAAGTGGGAAAAGGAATTAAAAATGCTTAAATCAGTATTACAATCTACTCTCCAAATTAAAGATTTGTCTGTGCTTTTCTCTTCAGAAAAGTAATTGGCATATCTGAAAGCATGTTGTGATTTCCATGTGCCAGGTGGACCTACAGAATAAAATATTCAATTGATAAATGCTGATCAAAACAGAAAATGAGCAAGCATGGCTGTTCGCATATTTTAAAGAAAAAAGATAGCGTAACTATTGTTAATATTGTATTACGAATAACAAAAATCATAAATCAGACAAAACAGTAAAAGTAAAAGAAATACAAGGGAACACAACTAACAACAGCCACTAAATTTCCGGATCTTGACTTGGAACAGTCACAAAAAGAATGTGACGTAATTAAACCTGTCTTTACCTTTCATAATCACAGTATTATGACGCTGCAGATGGTCTACAATTTTCTTGTACATGGATGTCTCCACATAGTTTTCATTAATCTGCATACCATATATTCCATAATAACCTGCAGAAAAAAAGATATTACTAAATGTAATTATGCATGTTATGATTTCAGTCACATTTTGCATAAAAAATTTAAAGTTCTGTCAAATAGGTATCATTGGTTTAGAATAGCTACAATGTGTACATTTAAAATATAAATGCTGACACATATTGAGAATAAGTGTAATTACAAAAAAAGAAGTATTTATTTAAGATTATATGAAAATGCTTCCTTATTTTTCATAAGTTTGATGTAAAATGACTATGAATATTTTGAACAGTTCGAATAGAAATGTGTTCTTTCATCTGAGTGACTTACATTTTTCCTTTAAAGAGCGTGATCAAGTAATTTTATCACATATAACTTTCTTGTTCTTTTTTATTAGCACAGCCAGAAAATGTTAGTGTTGATGCTAAAGAGGTTAGTTTACTGAATAAATACAATAATTAAAAGATTGCCTTCCTCCTTTATTTACAGTACACATTACATTGGAGAGGAACAGAGGATACATAGAATAATCTGAATATCAAGCTATATCCTAATGATCCATCCAATATTCTTAAAGACGGAAGCTAGGCAAGCATTCTTGCTAAACAAAATTAAGAAGCATTGCTTATTGTTAGAGTTTTTGAAAAAATCTGAGAAAGGAATACTTTTTTTAACATATTTTTATCATAAATTCATATATCTATCAAACCGATACAATAATTTTGTTTGGAGTCAGTAAATTTGGGCAATTTTCTAATTGATGAGTTTTTCTTATTGCTTTCATGGATATTTTTTTGTTTCAAAGTGCATTGTACCTTATAATTAATTTATCAAAAAACAAATATAGATCGAAAAGTGCTAACTCACCATGATTAGAGAGATTCCTTGAGATTGCAGAATCTGCGTACATCTGTACTTTATTGTCCAAGTCATGTCTTCCAATTGTTTGTAGAAGTTCTGATAGCCTTTCAACTCGTTCCGCAGAGAGCCAGCTTCTTTCCTCCAGGAGCTGTAAAAGGTCTGCCCCCGAAATAATCTTTTCAAGTACTCCTTTTCCAAACTCCCTCACAATAAATTTTATTGTCTTAACATTTTCTAAAGATATAAGATAACATTTTAATGTTGTAGTGAGTTTGCATTAGATTGATATGAAGATAAGTTTAATTATTACGATTTCATTCTAAATATCATAAATTATAAACAAAGAACAAAGGGGGATTATAAAATTTGTATTGTATGAACTGAAATCAAAGTTGGACCAGGAACGTCAACAAAATAAGCATATCGTGACATGCGTGTATACATTGTACCACATTTTACTATTACAACTTCATAGCTACCTACATGCCCTATGAAGCAACTAAGAGTATGACAAAACATTTAACAATGCCAGATACATGATTTAAGTTTATATGTTGACACTGTCACATTGGTTTACAGGATTTCTAGTTGGTGGAAAATAAAGTTTAACGCCAAGTACCGGTAAAATTTGCTGTTTTTAGGATAAATTAATGTTTCGTTATCTTTTGGTCAGCATATTGTATGAAAATGCGGAACACTGTAGGTTGCACTTTGCAAATACAGATGTTTTTTTCAAAACACGCCTCTTTTTGGGAGAACTTGAATATTCATAGAAAATTAATTTTGTTTACATACTGGTTCCAAGTTATGCTCTCTGTGTTCCATCTTACAGAGATATAACTTGGCAATGTTACCAGTAAATAAACATGTGCATAGTGTTTACATTGAAATCTGTGGTAACCTTTCATTTGGGGAAGGGGTGTGTAGTGTTAGTCTAAACTCGGAGAAATTCAGGGCATATAAACGTTGAAAATATGCCGCACAGCTCTATATTTTGACCTTTGAAAAAAATTGAGGTGCATATGAACATTTAATTCTTGGATAAGATTCCCAAAACTTCATAGTAAAAGTAGTACAGTTTTAGCCGTAAAAGGAGTTCCTATGGGAAATTACATTGTCAATATTTATAGGAATACAACCTCTAACAAAAATATTTGAAAGCCATATATGTGAAGAGACCTAAACATGCATTCATCTGGTTTGCCAAATGTGACCGACACAATATATAAATGCATCGAAGAGTTGAACTTTTAAAACATTCTGAATTTTCAAATATCATTTCAGTACCCAAGAAAGGTCGACTGAGCTGGTAATTCCGTTCACCAGTAGTGTAATCAACACTGTAATATTCAACGAAAATACTAAATGATTACTTTCCGTCAGAAACGCAGTAATGGATCTACGTCCATCGACGAGGCACAAACCAAAACAACGAAAGCCATTTATATATGAGACATAAACACATGAGTGTTTAAATCAGATACTCTGTCAAATAAAAAAAAGTAAAATAACAAAAATACTGAACTCTGAAGAAAATTCAAAAATGGACGTCCCTAATCAAAGGCAAAATCATAAACTCAACACATCAAACGAATGGAAGACAGTTTACGCACCACTAGTAGTATACGGTGTATCAGATGTGTATTCCCCATTTCCATTCTCAATTTTATGTATTATAATTAGTCTTGATACCGAACAAAAAAATATGTACCTGTAGATAAGCCTGATGCAATTTCCCTTGTCAGAATGTTATAACTGTCAAAAACCACTGGCTCCATTTTGATGTCTCTTGGTTATTTCCTGTTCATTATCTGTTGTTCCAAAATTAAAGTTTCTGAAGCTAATTACGTTTTCTTTTTATTATGCTGTAAGAGATAATAAACTATTACACAATTCATGAACAAAATCTCTTTAGTTAGAGAACAATTTAGAGTACATGCGCGCTTCTCACACATAAATCCAACCATACAACTAAAACATTTTATATCCTTTAGTTGTCCACAACTAGATCGACTGAGTAAACGTTTCGTCAGTATTTGATTAATTGATAAAATAAAAAACAACCTTAGTATGGTGGTAATAAGTTCCTGTATTGCTACTGTCCTGAATTGGTTTGAAGCTGCAAATACTTTTAATATAACGTAGTGTATGTATTAAATCAACAGCCGTCTACTCAAAGTGTACATACACCCGCATTTATTATCCAACGTTGCAACATTTACTCCGGATATCCTTTTTTGTACTTGAATTTTTATATTACAAATAGTCTGGTGTTAACAGTAAAATGTTGTTGACAAGGGAACGCGTCACATTTAAGAGTTAATATTCTTAAAAAATCACTCTTGTTGCATATTAATTATCAAGGTTTGTCGTTAAATGATAAAATATTGATTTTTAACTATCCAACAAGTTAATAAACAACTGTATATTACAACACTAAACTAAAATTAAAGTCAAGGACAAATTAACGGGTCATTTAGTGTAAACCCACAAATAACTTCATTGCCTACTACTTTACTACCACCCGATTGACCTATATGTTATACATTTACAACGCAACTATTATTAAAAGAAATAAATTAAATAAAAATAGCAGTTATTTAACATTTGTTTTAAAATTAGGATAAAGACGGGGATCTGGACGATTGATATTGAAATATATATTATGATAAAGTGTATACGATATTTGTCTATTGTTACCTGAAAAATACGAAATTAACCTATTCGTGCATTTGACACCAACGTCAGCGAGAAGAGTTGACGACGATTAGACCATTCATATCCTATAATATGATGAAACATGTCCAAATTTGACCATTATTCATTTTTAGATTAAGACATGTGATTTTGTCTCTTCTTCAATAAGACAGGATTTAAACGGCAAATTAAATATGAAATCTAAATATGACAATATGCTGTTCAACAATTATAGATATGTCCTTTGTTATCCCAAACATAAAACAGTTGTGTAAAAATAAAACCATAAGTTTAAAGTCATTACCACTAAAGGGGTATAAGCTGTCAACTTCCTCATTACCGAATTACTCAAACTCTTTAATTGGATTTATGATATGATACACAAATGTTAACCATAATTACAAAAGTTCAATAGGAAAGATAACCAGTTCATGAAAAATTCATAAAGTACCTCAAATGCCGACCCTTTCTTAAATGAGGAGAAATAACTCTCAGAGCAATCAGACTATTTTGTAATCGAATAAAGAAACATTTAAAGGACCACTATAAACTGTAAGAATTTACGAACTAATATGGGTTATATAAAGTTTTAAAAAACTAGAGGCTCTAAAGAGCCTGTGTCGCTCACCTTGGTTTTTGTGAATATTAAACAAAGGACGTAGATGGATTCATGACAAAATTGTGTTTTGGTGATGGTGATGTGTTTGTTCATCTTACTTTACTGAACATTCTAACTGCTTACAATTATCTCTATCTATACATGCTATAATTAACTTGGCTTAGTAGTTTCAGAGAAGATTTTTGTAAAACCCAACAACAGGTTGTCCGATTCACCTGAAAAATTCAGGGCAGATAGATCTGGACCTGATGAACATTTACCCTATGTCAGATTTGCTCTAAATGCTTTGGTTTTTGAGTTATAAGCCAAAAACTGAATTTTACCCCTATGTTCTACTTTTAGCCATGGCGGCCATCATGGTAAGTTGACCGGGTCACGCCACACATTTTTAAAACTAAATACCCAAATGATGATTGTGGCCAAGTTTGGTTTAATTTGGCCACGTATTATCAGAGGAGAAGATTTTTGTAAAAGATAACTAAGATTTACAAAAAATTGTTAAAAATTGACTATAAAGGGAAATAACTCCTAAAGGGGTCAACTGACCATTTCGGTCATGTTAACTTATTTGTAAATCTTACTTTGCTGAACATTATTGCTGTTTACAGTTTATCTCTATCTATAATAATATTCAAGATAATAACCAAAAACGGGAAAATTTCCTTAAAATTACCAATTTAGGGGCAGCAACCCAACAACAGGTTGTCCGATTCACCTGAAAAATTCAGGGCAGATAGATCTTGACCTGATGAACATTTTTACCCCATGTCAGATTTGCTCTAAATGCTTTGGTTTTTGAGTTATAAGCCAAAAACTGCATTTTACCCCTATGTTCTATTTTTAGCCGTGGCGGCCATCTTGGTTGGTTGGCGGGGTCACGCCTCACAATTTCTAAACTAGATACCCCAATGATGATTATGGCCAAGTTTGGATTAATTTGGCCCAGCAGTTTCAGAGGAGAAGATTTTTGTAAAAGATAACTAAGATCTACAAAAAATGGTTAAAAATTGACTATAAAGGGCAATTACTCTTAAAGGGGTCATTTGACCATTTCCGTCATGTTAACTTATTTGTAAATCTTACTTTGCTGAACATTAATGCTGTTTACAGTTTATCTCTATCTATAATAATATTCAAGATAATAACCAAAAACAGCAAAATTTCCTTAAAATTACCAATTTAGGGGCAGCAACCCAACAACTGGTTGTCTGATTCACCTGAAAAATTCAGGGCAGATAGATCTGGACCTGATGAACATTTACCCCATGTCAGATTTGCTCTAAATGCTTTGGTTTTTGAGTTATAAGCCAAAAACTGCATTTTACCCCTATGTTCTATTTTTAGCCGTGGCGGCCATCTTGGTTGGTTGGCGGGGTCACGCCACACAATTTCTAAACTAGATACCCCAATGATGATTATGGCCAAGTTTGGATTAATTTGGCCCAGCAGTTTCAGAGGAGAAGATTTTTGTAAAAGATAACTAAGATCTACAAAAAATGGTTAAAAATTGACTATAAAGGGCAATTACTCTTAAAGGGGTCATTTGACCATTTCCGTCATGTTAACTTATTTGTAAATCTTACTTTGCTGAACATTAATGCTGTTTACAGTTTATCTCTATCTATAATAATATTCAAGATAATAACCAAAAACAGCAAAATTTCCTTAAAATTACCAATTTAGGGGCAGCAACCCAACAACTGGTTGTCTGATTCACCTGAAAAATTCAGGGCAGATAGATCTGGACCTGATGAACATTTACCCCATGTCAGATTTGCTCTAAATGCTTTGGTTTTTGAGTTATAAGCCAAAAACTGCATTTTACCCCTATGTTCTATTTTTAGCCGTGGCGGCCATCTTGGTTGGTTGGCGGGGTCACGCCACACAATTTCTAAACTAGATACCCCAATGATGATTATGGCCAAGTTTGGATTAATTTGGCCCAGCAGTTTCAGAGGAGAAGATTTTTGTAAAAGTTAACGACGACGGACGCAGGACGACGGACGACGACGGACGCCGGACGCCAAGTGATGAGAAAAGCTCACTTGGCCCTTCGGGCCAGGTGAGCTAAAAAAAGGAAAATATTTACGTAATTTCTCATCAAGAGCTCTTGCTCTTTAATTTTAATAACCGTTTAAAGACATTAATCTTGCTAATTGAACTCATCGATCGTGTGAATATGGTAGGCTAGGACGCCATCAATTAGAAAGAAGGTATGAAATATTGGAAAGAGAAATAAGTTGAGGTAAATGAGAGAAAAGTTATCATCAGAATTGATGCAAGTCCAAAAGTTACATCTTTAGTTCTTTGTACATGCCATGAAGAGGCACTACGTACATTTAACGTAAGTTATGAGTTAAATGACATTTTAATTAAAAGAAATCATCAATAAATATTCACCATAATATTCATTTGTAATGTGTTATCATTGCATTTACGATATATCCAGCAGAATTCAAAACAGCAATTAAAGGCAGGCAATACTCTTATGTATCCTTTATACATCTGAAAGACCAAGAAGTCTCCGTCATTGAAAACATCACCAGAGAGCAAAGATTGTTGACCCTGTCTCCAACAAAGAGATCGTATACATTATATGTTACCAACTTATAGTTCGTCGGATCATTCATTAATAATAAGCTGATCAAGAATTTTATCAATAGTTAAAAACAAACGAACCTTAGTATTGCAATAATAACTTTCTCTTTTGCCCTTTCCTGATTTAGTTTGAAGCTGCAAATATGTTTATCAAAGAGTAAAAATCAACTTTCTGTCAATCATGGTGTAGCATAAATTCATGCAATCACTCCCACATATCAGCAGATTCTGTCATTCCCCTCCTTTGAATGGAATCTACATAGGTTGTGTCAATTTGATATGCAATGATGTACTCAGCCTGAAAAAGAATTTACATAGTTCCCTCATAATTAAGCTGCTGTACTTAGATTGTATATTTTATCAGTTGTCGTCATCTGAATACAAGTACATGTAATAAAAACCACAATTGATTAGCCAAAGTTGCAAATTTTAATCCGGATATCCCATTGCATAATTTGTGTTATCTAAAATAATGTAGAATTAAACAGGAAATCTGTCATTTACACTGAATATTATCACATTTAAATTTTCCATTCTTCAGAAATAAACTTTTGATAAGGTGTCAATGTACAGTTTTTCCGTTAAATAGTAAGTATTCCATTCAAATGCTACAAATAAAACATATGGCAAGGGAATAAACAAGTAATTTTGCTTCACTAAACTTATATATAAGTCAAGGACAGAGTAATTGGTTATTGCGCTTTAATCTATATATAGCTTCATTGACTATTAGCCTCATGCGTATTGATTTCTGGTAATGTTATGTCACATAGTGTAATCATACACCTTATCGCTAATCCCAGCTCAGTGGCGGATCCAGAGGGGGGGTTCCGGGGGTGCGCACCCCCCCTTTATTTTGGCCGATCAATGCATTTGAATCGGGACATATGTTTTGCACCCCCCCTTTGCCCTGGGCTAGCACCCCCCCCCCCCCCTTTTCGAAAATTCCTGCATCCGCCACTGCCAGCTGACCCGGCCGCTTGAACTTTAGACGCATACAACAATCACTTTTCCATTGTGGCGTCAGATATTTTGTATTGTGACGTCAAAATTTTACGGGAACCTCTGTGATATCCAGTAATGGCGGACAAATAGCGATAAGGTGTATTCAATAAATTCAAATTTTGAAAGAATATAATTAAATTACTATAATAACGGTCTTAATATAAGGGTGGAAGCAGATAACGATTAATGTTGAAATATCTATACAAATAACCAAAAAAAATGTCCCAAGTGAAAAGCCTTAAATAGACATTTTAGACATGGTTTTAAATGGGAGGAGAGAAATACTTCTTTCTCAATCTCTTCAATATATGCAACTCTGTGTTTATTCCGTTAATAATATAATCTAAAGATAAAAATGTGTTATTCAATAATTAGACAGGTGACACTACATACATTTACGTATGTAGCATGTATATATATGTGTAACTCTTTGATTTGTTTATAATGAACTGAAATATTTACCCCAATTACTAAACTTTTGTAGAATAAGCTTACCATGAAATAGAAATAGGTATAAGCATGTCGAGCAAAATCACTCTAGGATTAGACGACAACTAATTCACAATCAAGATGACCACCGAAGACTATCGATGGTCGTGTGACTCGATATATATACATGAGACAAGAACATCAATTATATAATAAAAATATTTAATATCGATGTTTTAGATCCATTTCGTTATACATCATCATGATCATGAATTATAGATATTTTTTTTTAATGTAAATCATCTGCTTACCTGAAAAACACATACAGATATTTAATTTACTTATGGGTTGAATCAGCAAATGAAATACTTCTTCCTGATTTACTGCAAAGATAAGTAAAGCATATCACAGAAGGTAATCTATGAACCTTCTAATCTACATTACAGTACGGAAAACAAGAATGTGTCCCAAGTACACGGATGCCCCATCCGCACTATCATTTTCTGTGTTCAGTAGACCGTAAAAATGGGATAAAATCTCTAATTTGGCATTAAAATTAGAAAGATCATATCATAGGGAACATCAAAAACTACCTCAACCAAAAACTTTAACCACAACTTTTACCTGAAACGGGACGATTGGACGGACAAACGAATGAACGGACGGACGTACAGACCAGAAAATATAATGCCCATAAATGTGGCATACAAATCTGTTACCCTAATAGAATGAATTCTGTCAATATCATGGGTATCAGAATCATAAACTATGTCCACATGGTAATTGGTGACAGAATCAGATATAAAATTTAAATAAAAGAACGACGGGAAGGCACATCTGAAACAACAAAAAACTTACAAAAAACTAAAATCACGAAAATACTGAACTCCGGGGAAATTTCAAACGGAAAGTTCCTAATTAAATGACAAAAACAAAAACTCAAACACATCAAACGAATTGATAACAACTGTCATGTTCCCGACTTGGTACAGACATTTTCTTACGTAGAAAGTAGTGGATTAAACCTGGTTTTTAAGCTAGCTAAATATCTCACTTGTGTGACAGTCGCATCAAATTCCATTATATTGACTACGATGTGTGAACAAAACAAACAGGTAAATATGTCAACAATAGGGGTACAGCAGTCAACATTGCGTTATTATTTTAATCACTATAAAAACAAACAAATATGTGATAAGGAAGCACAAAAAGGCATACCAGAATATAAATAAAACAACCTCATTCATTGCCTTTTTTATACGATTGTGTAAGCCTATATTAAATCCACCCATAAAGGATTGAACGATTTTAAGTACTGGGACCGAATCCTCACCCTGACAGGCACATGATTAGGTAAACATGAACTCTGGTGTGGAATTCACGTTTGACGTACATCAGTTGATCAGCATATGAATGTATTTTAAAACCAAAATCAGGCTAAAGTGTACAGGCTATTATCATTTCATATAATACCTCCTAAGAGTAAATTAACCACATATAAATCAATTGTTCTTTACTGTAAGCTTGCAGCTAGGCAAAACTGTTAAATACTTATATAAATATTATTTTTGTTTACTATTTTCATATGAACAAAAGGTGTTGTATAAATAGCAGACTATACAGTACAGACTTTTCTTATTTTTGAAGATCGTACAGTTACCTATAGTTGTTAATTTCTGTGTCATTTTGTCTCTTATGGAGAGAGTTTTCTCATTAGCAATTATACCATATCTTCTTTTTTTTTATTTTTAAGTACAACTAGATGTTTTTCTGGGGGACATTCCGCACCTGTTCATTATTTTTTTTAATTTCTTGTAAACTATTCAACTCCTAAATATTAAACAAAACTGAGTCTTAATTGTACTGAAGAGATCTTACTATGTCTATTTGATGATTAGTCAGTTAAATTCACATTTTTTTCAAATCACACTTTTTTCTTCAGCTGCTATATCTATGCTTCTATCCAGATATTAAAACAATACATGAAGGTTTACAAATCTAGCATGTCAAAAATATTTACTCCCAATAAATACAGGTTTGGATTCATCATTTCAAAGAACCCTATATATACTCAATTTATGTTCACTACATCAAAATTATAGCATTCAGAAAATAAGTTTTTACAGAGTAACAAACAAACCTACCACAAAATTCTTCTTTACTAAAAAAAGAAAAAAAAGAAAAAATGTCTTTATCATTAATACAAGAGTGCACACACTGAAATGTCTCGCCTTCTTTACTAATCATTGATATTATGTTGATAGTCCTAAGTATGAAGCTTGATTACAAATGTCACATAAACTTAACATTAACCAAGATAGCTAAACAAAGACCAATGAACCATGAAAATGAGGTCAAGGTCAGATGAACCATGTCAGGCAGACATGTACAGCTAACAAAGCTTCAATACAACAAATATAGTTGACCTATTACTTATAGTTTTAAAAAAATAGACCAAAACACAACCAGGTGCTCCGCAGGGCGCAGCTTTACACGACCGCAGAGGTCGAACCCTGAACAGTTGGGGCAAGTATGGACAAAACATTCAAGCGTGATACAGCTCTGAATTTGGATTGTGATCAAATTTTTGACATTACATGTTTTTTTTTACACAAAACAAATGTCAAGATTTTACAAATCAATTAAAGATTTCTTCTTCAAACTTTTTAAATCTAAAATTAAATAGTTGACACAGCATAGGTTTCTGACACAGAATGAATGTGGTCTAATGAACTTAAAATATTTTTTTTGCCTTTGAGCAATTCACTATGCTGTTGAATATTAATCCTCTCAAAAAAATGTTTGAAGAAATTTTCTTTTTATTTATGAAATCTGAAATGAGAAAAATTTAAACCCCCCTTTTTTTCACATCCCCGTTTCCCTTTTTCCAAAACTGATATCAATTCAAATTTCTAATGGAGTTTGCAACAATAACTACTCTTTTAAATACATCATAAAATATTAAAATGTAAAATAAAGTGCTTGTTATCACTGAATGGTAAAGATTGGTTGGTAGTAAAAGTGAATATACATTGTTTATTGTATAAAACAATAAAAAAAACTTCATCAGCAACATTTTATCTTGGCAAATTTCCAATGAAGTTATTTACATAAAGTTATTGGCAAATAGAAATAGAAAATGACATCATAGTCATGTCTGGCAAATGTCCAACATACATTATCTAAAAACATTTTAGATAAGATAAGGAAAAAAAGCTTCATCAGCAACATTTTATATTGGCAAATTTCCAATGAAGTTATTTACATAAAGTTATTGGCAAATAAAAATAGAAAATGACATCATAGTCATGTCTGGCAAATTTCCAACATATATTATCAACTTCTATTCTATACAAAGAAAGATAACTCCAATTGAAAATTAATTGCTATTGCACAATATTGTGCAATTAGATATTTCTTGTTATTGTGCAATACTGTGCAATTGAAAATTTCTTGCTATTGCACAATACTTGATATGGAATCCTGATTTGGACCAACTTGAAAACTGGGCCCATAATCAAAAATCAAAGTACATATTTAGATAAAGCATATCAAATAAGCCCAAGAATTTAATTTTTGTAAAAATCAAACTTAGTTTAATTTGGACCCTTTGGACCTTAATGTAGACCATTTGAAAACTGGACCAAAAATTAAAAATCTACATACACAGTTAGATTTGGCATATCAAAGAACCCATTTATTCAATTTTTGATGAACAAAGTTTAATTTTGGACCCCCATTTGGACCAACTTGAAAACTAGGCCAATAATTAAAAATCTAATTACATTTCTAAATTCAGCATATCAAACAACCCCCAGGATTCAATTTTTGTTAAAATCAAACTAAGTTTAATTTTGGACCCTTTGGACCTTAATGTAGACCAATTTGAAAACGGGACCAAAAATTAAGAATCTGCATACACAGTTAGATTCGGCATACCAAAGAACCCCAATTATTCAATTTTTGATGAAATCAAACAAAGTTTAATTTGGACCCTTTGGGCCCTTTATTCCTAAACTGTTGGGACCAAAACTCCCAAAATCAATACCAACCTTCCTTTTATGGTCATAAACCTTTTGTTTAAATTTCATAGATTTCTATTTACTTAAACTAAAGTTATTGTGCGAAAACCAAGAATAATGCTTATTTGGGCCCTTTTTTTGCCCCTAATTCCTAAACTGTTGGAACCAAAACTCCCAAAATCAATCCCAACCTTTCTTTTGTGGTCATAAACCTTGTGTCAAAATTTCATAGATTTCTATTAACTTAAACCAAAGTTATAGTGCGAAAACCAAGAAAATGCTTATTTGGACCCTTTTTGGCCCCTTATTCCTAAAATGTTGGGACCAAAACTCCCAAAATCAATCCCAACCTTCCTTTTGTGGTCATAAACCTTATGTTAAAATTTCATAGATTTCTATTCACTTTTACTAAAGTTAGAGTGCGAAAACTAAAAGAATTCAGACGACGACGACGACGACGACGCCAACGTGATAGCAATATACAACGAAAAATTTTTCAAATTTTGCGGTCGTATAAAAACTTAACACTGTCCAATGAACCGTGCAATTGAGGTCATGGTCAAATAAAACCTGCGGGACTGACATATAGATCATAATATATTTTAATACACCAAATATAGTTGACCGTTGGCATGTAATATTAGATAAAAAGACAAAAACTTAAAAACTTAACTTTGACCACTGAACCATGAAAATGAGGTCAAGGTCAGATGACATCTGCCCGCTAGACATGTACACCTTACAATCATTCCATACAACAAATATAGTAGACCTATAGCATAAAGTATGAGAAAAACAGACAAAAACACAAAAACTTACTATAACCACTGAACCATGAAAATGAGGTCAAGGTCAGATGACACCTGCCAGTTGGACATGTACACCTTCCAGTCCTTCCTTACACTAAATATACTAGCCCTATTGCTTATAGTATCTGAGATATGGACTTGACCACCAAAACTTAACCTTGTTCACTGATCCATGAAATGAGGTCGAGGTCAAGTGAAAACTGTCTGATGGGCATGAGGACCTTGCAAGGTACGCACATACCAAATATAGTTATCCTATTACTTATAATAAGAGAGAATTCAACATTACAAAAATTTTGAACTTTTTTTTCAAGTGGTCACTGAACCATGAAAATGAGGTCAAGGACATTGAATATGTGACTGACGGAAACTTCGTAACATGAGGCATCTATATACAAAGTATGAAGCATCCAGGTCTTTCACCTTCTAAAATATAAACCTTTTTTAGAAGTTAGCAGCCGCAGCCGCCGCCGGATCACTATCCCTATGTTGAGCTTTCTGCTACAAAAGTTGCAAGTAAATTTCCAACTATATTTTATACAACTCCTATATAACTTTTAATATTCAGTGGCGGATCCAGAACTTTTCATAAGGGGCCCAGCTCCAGTCATGCTTTAATGATTCCCTATATAATCAACCATTTTTTTCCCACAAACGGGGGGATCAGCACCCCCCCCCCCTGGATCTGCCTATGATCATCATCACTTAGAAAACATAAATTTTCAAATAAATCTGTCACTCCAATTATTGTTGTGAGATAAGACATTAACCATATGCTTAGTAAGCTGATAATAGGTGAAAATTATGTATAAAGGCTTAGTGTAATCAAATTTTATGTATGTAACTAATCATTTCTGTTCACAGGGAAATAACTCATTCACAAAAAAGTACCACTTAAGGATATTAGAAAGGGCAATAACTCAACAACGAGAAAAACTAAAATTGTGAAAATTGAACTTGACCATCATTTAGTCTCAGGAAACAACATCTTAAAAAGTTAGTCAAAAGGTTTTTCATGCTATTGAAAGGACATTGTTTGGCAGCCACCCGCCCACCTACAGTACATCAACAAATCAATGACAGATATAAATATCAATTATATGGTCATTTTTATAAAATTCCTGTTTACAAAACTTTGAATTTTTCGAATAACTAAGGATTTTCTTATCCCAGGAATAGATTACCTTAGCCGTAATTGGAACAACATTTTGGAATTTTGGGTCCTCATTGCTCTTCAACTTTGTACTTGTTTGGCTTTACAACTTTTTTTATCTGAGCATCACTGATGAGTCTTATGTAGAAGAAACGCGCATCTGACATATTAAATTATAATCCTGGTACCTTTGACAACTTTTTACTTGGAAAATCCACTTAAAAACAGAAGAGGCTCAAGAAAAATTTAAAATATGAGGCTTTAAATGAAATACATGTTGAAAAATTGGAAGTGGTAAATACTGCTGTCCATCCACTGCAACCAGTTGTTTGTCTGTTATGGAATGTGTTTCATAGATTAAAACTGTTTTGTTCAAATTTTGTTCACAATACCTTCCTCTTTTCCTTGAATGTGAGCTAAACCTTTTGTTTGGGTTTGTGTTGCCTACACTTAAGTTTTCTATGTTGTGTTTTGTTTATCATTGTTCGTCTTTTTTTTTTTTTTTTTGCGATGGCGTTGTCTGTTCTACTTGTGTGTTTGATGGTACCTTTGGTATCTTAAGTTTCTCTTATCCAAACTTAGGAGTAGTATGTTGTACCCAATAAATAATAAGGTATTCATAAACATTTTAATATAAATAAAAAAACAGTGAAAAAAGTTATTTTCTATGAAGTCTCATATGTTGTGCTATGCTTTTTGAAGCTTGAAGTGCAGTTTTATCTTTTCCATAATAATCAACAAATTCTCCTTTGGGACTTATTAAGTACATCACAATAGTATGGTCAACCTGAAAAGTAAATATATGAGGGATTAAAAAATATTTTACTAAATTCAAGACCATATAAATATGTTAATACACTTATTTTGATCACAATTAAATTACTAAATTTTACTAAATACATATTTTTTAGCATCATTTCTGAAACATTTAGTGTAACTACCCATTAGGTTGTAAACCTGCCAAAAATACAGGCCTGTTGAACTAAAATTCCAAAATCAAACGTGGATGGACAGGAGAAAAAGCTGACTATTAAGACTGCCAACTGTCATTGACTGTTAAAGGTAAAGATGAGATCCTATAATAATCTATATATTAATATATCCGATATCTGGTGCTTATGTTTTGTTTTATATCTATGCAAAGAGTGTGACCCTCTAAATAGACATGCTTATCATCTCACAGTAGACATAATGATGTTAAATAGACTATTAGTTTTCCGTTTGTGAGATAAAAAAATTAATCATTAATGACAAAAAATAAAATCTGAAGTAATGTCATCCCCGTTATGCCACTATAATCATGATAATACTGGTATCCACAATATTGGTACTTACAATATAATCTCCATCTTCATCAACTGGTCCTTTGCTGTAATATACTCTAAATGTTCTGGTCATTTGTTGTATTTGTTCATGGGTACCAGTAAGTCCTAATAGTTTTGGAGAAAATTCTGAAAATAAACAATAAAACTGACTTGCAAAATTGTATACTTGTATAGCCTAGTTTACAAGAACATATATCCTTAATATCCTATAAGCTGTACTTGCTTTTAGAATAAAGTATTATTACTATTGTTTAGTCAAGGGTAAAAAACACTGCCTTATTCTTAAATTTTCATACATGTTTATCCCCGGCTTAGTATATATCTAGGATTTTAATTGGTTAACGCACGTCGTTACAAAACCCATAGCCCCTGGGTGTTGCTAACCCATATCCCTGGACATTGCTAACCATTGTCCCGGGGAACTTCACGCAAGTTTTCCTTAGTTCCATGATTGCTCCTTGTGAAATATTGAATTCTGTAGATTATCCATGATGTTTGTAATGAAATATTTAATTCATTACAATTTTGTCCTATTATCATGATTATACCGATCATTTACACTCATTTCATTAAATGCATCACTTGACTACCACATTTTCAAGGAATGGGACTACTGACCTAGCTATGCAAATGACCCACGTTGACGTCACACTATCTATGACGTAACTCTCACAACATTGAGCGCCAAATTTGACTCAATCAAGTTTCTCTGTCTCCTTATTAAAAACGTCTTATATTTGACTACCTGTAGGGTTCTACCAAAGGTAGTACACTACACCCTGTAGAAACTATGTACAATTTTCAAATTTCAATAAAACTTTTTTAGATAATGAAAAAAACGTTGTTTTCACGTTACACTTTGTACCCGAATTTCCATAAAACTCGTCCGATTCGGACTAAGATCAGGGATAAATTCGTTATCTACGTTCATATCCTTAGATATGGATATTTTAACACCCTTCAGTACCCTGTACACCCTTCGGCTACACCTCATGGTGTACTTGGGTACTTCAGGGTGTTAAATATTTCATATCTACGGATATGAACGTAGATAACTTATAATATACAATGAGTTGTGAGATGTTTATACTTTGTGTATTATTGAAAGTTTCATGTAAATAGTGAAATTTACAATGCAACACTTTATCATGTTTATGACATTTTTACTTCTCAATATAATCATTAAAGAATAATACTCTCAATTTCTCCAATTTTTGCGCTATTTTCACATTTCTTGATCGGTGTGAGAAAAATAAATCTCCTCACTAGTGAAATAAAATTGAGAATGGAAATGGGGAATGTGCCAAAGAGACAACAACCCGACCATAGAAAAAAAACAACAGCAGAAGGTCACCAACAGGTCTTCAATGTAGCGAGAAATTCCCGCACCCGGAGGCGTCCTTCAACTGGCCCCTAAACAAATATATACTAGTTCAGTGATAATGAACGCCATACTAATTTCCAAATTGTACACAAGAAACTAAAATTAAAATAATACAAGACTAACAAAGGCCAGAGGCTCCTGACTTGGGACAGGCGCAAAAATGCGGCGGGGTTAAACATGTTTGTGAGATCTCAACCCTCCCCCTATACCTCTAGCCAATGTAGAAAAGTAAACGCATAACAATACGCACATTAAAATCTGTTCTCAGCAAATGATTGGCCAAAATTTAACTGTGACCTTAAATTTCCTTGGCTTCTTCTGGATTTTCCTATTGTGACGTCATGAAAAAAGACGAACATGTCTGATGACGTCACATAAAAAGTACACAACTTTCTTCAAATCTTTGAAAAGGAAGAATATTAATCATTAGAGAAACAGATTCCACCACTATAACTCTTGTATTACGATATTTCTCCCCTCTCAACAGTTAAATTTTAATTATTTGAAAAGCTCGGCAAGCCTCGCGCTTTAAATATTTAAATTTAAATTGTTTTGTACTGCATCTACTAGTTATATCTATTTATATGTAAAATGTGTACTATTTTCACCAGAATGAAAAAAGGCTTCAAAATATAATAGCCAATTTTGTGAATCTTCTATTCTGACATATATAAATCAAAGTGCTTGTAAGCACTGAAGCATTGAAGGGTAAAGATTGTATTAATTATCAGTGAGAATTCAATCAAATATTTTTTTTTTTTTTGGTTACCGGTACATCTTCTGACATCAGACTCAGACTTCTCTTGAACTGAATTTTAATGTGCATATTGCTATGCGTTTACTTTTCTACATTGGCTAGAGGTATAGGGGATGGTTGAGATCTCATAAAAATGTTTACCCTGCCGCATTTTTGCACCTGTCCCAAGTGAGGAGCCTCTGGCCTTTGTTAGTCTTGCATTATTTTTAATTTTAGTTTCTTGTGTACAATTTGGAGTATATATATATTTGTTTATGGGCCAGCTGAAGGACACCTCAGGGTTTGGGAATTTCTTGCTGCATTGAAGACCTGTTGGTGACCTTCTGCTGTTGTCTGTTCTATGGTCGGGTTGTAAAGGATTAGTTGAAGTTTGATTCAACTAGAATTATTGACAATGGGAGATAACTCCAATTTTTAAAGATAACTTAAAAAATAACATGACATCATTTATATTTTATAAAGGTATTAGATCTCACCTTGCAAATTAGTATTTCACAGTTGTAACATCGATTTTGACTTGAATATCTAAATTATAATGATAATTTCGTAAATTTATGATAAATATAAATGTTATGATCAATGCACTATAATTGTATATAACAGAAGTATATAGTTGAATTAATATATAGTATATATTTGATTCTTCCAAAAATCAATCAAATCATAAAAATCCTGAAAATAAATCTTTATACATATGATCAAATATAATGATTATGAAAAAATTATTTTTGTCATCATTGAATGTCATAGAAAACTATCTTTATCCATTAAATATAAATGTTATGAAAAGAAACATTCAATAAGAAACATAGAAAACCTAAAACATTGACATCTATCAGAATTAAAACATTTTCATTCAAATTCAACAGAGGTAGTTTTTGTACTAATAACAATGCTTGAAAAACATGATACTCATACATGTTAATGATATTTCCGTACAATTAAGGGTGGATTTAAAAATAAATAGTATAAGCAAAACCAGAAATCAGGAAAGACATGACAGAAGGAAGTATTAAGTGAGTAATGAGATATATTTCTAAATAATAACTAATGTATTATGGCAAAAACATTTGTGAACATTGCGTTCTTTTTAATGCAGGGTTTTAACTCAGATTAAATATAATGACAAAGATTCAACATATGAGTGTAAGTATATAACAATAATACGTTACAACTAACAAAATGACTTTTACCAGAAGGATTTTCTGATATATTATGCATCAGATTTTTTCATAAATTTGTGAGTATCTTCACATGAAATTCAAATAAACGTTTATTCATGCTTCTGTGTATCATTGCCATGACAAAAGTATTTTCCTTCTGCCAGCTTTTAATTTTATGTTTCTACAAACTGCAATCTTGTTCTCACCAGAAAAACAACACATCTTAATTATACATGTAATATACATGAAATCAAAAAATCCATTTCCATTGCTAATAATAAGATGTGAAGGATTGTTGCCAATCAGAAAAAATCCACCATAGTCCGAATAATTATCACTAAATTACAGCTCATCAATGTGGTGGTTAAACATCTTGTAGGCCAACTCTCTTGTTTGGACAAGCCTGAGACAGCAAAACATAAAGAAAATGTAGAATCAGTTTGGGAAAATTTTAGCATGATATAGTCCAGAAAATAGAATAATTGCTAGCATTATTATTGCGATCTTAGAAAATGGACAAATTTGCAAGTTTATCATGTTTATGTATTGCAATTCAGAAAAATAAAATAAATTATATATTGGTGTGAAATATTAGAATCTGAGTTCTTTTTATTATGATTTTACACAACACATTATTGACCTCAATAAAACCTTTGTGAATTTACTATAACATTAAGACAAACACAGTAAGTACTATCTAACATTACTAACAATAACTGAAAGTTTGTAAGAGAATTTGGTTTCCATAAAAAAAAAAGAGGACTTTGGATATGATTGCCATTATATAACTTCCCATCAGATATGCATGAAGTGTTAGTAAGCATTTATCATGATTATATGCACGTACACTTCAAACAATAACAAAAGTGAGCTAAGAGAGACCTGACATGAAAAATGGGACATAGTTAAAAAGTGAAAATGTAACAAACATGATTTACATGATTTAGAGCAAAACATTTAGTCAAAAAAATATATGACAAGACATTTCTAATTACTGAAATACATGTGATGACTTCTCATTAATATTGAAATGGTGTGGTCTGTTTTTTTTCCATTTTAAATCATATTTTGCTATTCACCTATCAAGAGCATTTGAATGAGAGGCATTTATAAAACAAATTTGATGGCCACCTATGATTTACATATTTGTGTAAACAAACAAATATTTAAACAGACATTATTTTCAAACAAAGATTTAAAGAGTTAAATACTGTAAAAGGAGTAGGTCCCGTAAGGACCGATTTTGGCCTCAAATTTCAGGTTCATCTGACGAAAGATTTTGACCACTTTTTAAACACTTAAGTGTCTATTTTATTTGAATTAATTTTTGTTTATGTGAAAGATTTTAACAGATTTAGTCATTAAAAACGATCCGATTCAAGCTCAAATATGAAAAATCTACCTAATATGCCGGAAAATGTCACTTTTCAGATGGTTTTTGGTAAAAATGAAAGTGGCCCCATCCGTGTTCATCCCCAACCTTTATATATGTTATGTATTATCATAAAATACAATTTAAATTTCAATATTAAGGATGAACACGAATGCGGCCACTTTCGTTTTACACGAAAACCGTCTAAAATTTAACTAAAATGCTAGAATTATGAGGATTTCAGTAATTTAGCATGACTTAATGGTGCTAGTACCGGATATATGTGCATTGTATTGTCAAAAACAGCCCATATTTATGTAGCAGAAGCATTCTACTGTCCAATAAATAACTAAAGGTTTACATTTTAACAATTTTGTAAAACAGCTATATTTTGGGGCCAAAAAGGGGTCTTACTGAACCTCCTCCTTTAGAAATTAATGCGTTGTTTTATCACGTTTATTATTGCGACAATTTTGGCTGATCAATGCATTTGCATGGGGACATGTACAGTAGATGGAACCCCCCTTTGTCCTGGGTTGGGAACCCCCCCCCCTTTTTATAATGGCTGGATCCGCCCCTGCACGAATATTTATTTACCTTTACAATATTTTTTAACAGCTTCTTTACTATCTCTGTCTGGATCTACTGTTACAAATAATGGTACTAGTTCTGGGACACCAGCTGTTTTGCCTGTAAATTATTTATATACATAAAATGAAATCTGATCTTATGTCTATGTTTTACTTACAATGATCATTATGATACACTTTTAAAGCATTGATTAACAAAGATCATGAAAATTGAAATCGCTGATGTAATAATTAGCAGAATAGAAACTGAAAGTAGAATGGAGTGTTTTCATATCCTTGTAAGCTTGAATTTATTAAATATAGAACCATAACAATTTGTATGTTGGGTTTTTTTTTTTTGTGATAAAAGACAGTACTGTCATGACCGTATCCTGTTAATTTGAATTTTCCTCATTTTTTTCTCTTCAAAATGGGAAACAACTCCAATCAAAACATTTCCACAAACTATTATAGCCCAGCTTCCATTTATCATGTACATACATGGAATAAACAAATTTTTGACACTTATTGATCATGTTGATGAACTGGGAATAATCAAATTAACTAGAAGAATATAAAACAACCAAAACATTTATTTGAAATGGAAGAAATATTATAAATTGTCTCTTTTCTCAAATATTTGATAAAATTTGCTGTCAGATTTTTATTAAATAACTAAGATGACTAAGATATCTTTTGACTAAAATTTGAACTTTATATTGAATCTTTCCATTTAAGATTGATTCATGTCTCTTTTTTTTCAATGTACTCACCTAAAATATCTACAACTTCACACATTTTTTCTATTTCATCCGGGCAGATATCTGGACAATGTGTGAAACCAAAATAAATAGCCAGCCATTTTCCTTGATAATCTTTGTCTGTCTTTGGCTCACCATTGTAGTCAACTAAAGACCATTCTCCTCCTATTGCAGCTTTACCTACTGATGCATTTCTCTCTCGGGCTAATTCTATAATCAAAAGAGGAATGGTTAAACAGTAGTTCATAGAAAGGTAAACATGTACTGTGGATTCATTTATTTTCGTGGGTATCATTTCATGGATTGAGAAAACATTGCATTTTCGTGGATACTTGAATTCGTGGTTTCCTGATTTCTGTGTACAAAGCCTATCGAAAATTTGTAATTCGTTGAACATATGAATTCGTGGTTCACCTCTACTCACGAAACCCACAAAAATTGGTATCCAACGAATAATAATGAATCCACAGTAAATGGGGAAGTTTGTGTGAGCATGACACTGGTATAATAACTCATCACATTGTGTGCCTGTACTAACTTGTATACATAGAATAAACAATCTAGAAAACATAAACAAGAGTGCACATGCTGAAATGTCTCACCTTCTTTACTAACCATTGATATTATGTTGATAGTCTAAAGTATAAAGCTTTATTACAACTGTCACATAAACATGATAAACTTAACATTAACCAAGATAACTAAACAAAGACCAATGAACCATGAAAATGAGGTCAACATGGTCAAGGTCAGATGAATAATGCCAGGCAGACATGTACAGCTAACAATGCTTCCATACAACAAATATAGATGACCTATTACTTATAATTTAAGAAAAATAGACCAAAACACAAAAACTTAACACTGTGTAATGAACCGTGAAAATGAGGTCACACTCAAATAAAGCCTGCACGACTGACATAAAGATCATAAAATATTTCCATACACCAAATATAGATGACCTATGGCATATAGTATTAGATTAAAAAGACCAAAACTCAAAAACTTAACTTTGACCACTGAACCATGAAAATGAGGTCAAGGTCAGATGACATCTGCCTGCTTGACATGAACACCTTATAATCATTCCATACAACAAATATAGTAGACCTATTGCATAAAGTATGACAAAAACAGACCAAAAAACAAAAACTTAACTTTAACCACTGAACCATGAAAATGAGGTCAAGGTCAGATGACACCTGCCAGTTGGACATGTACACCTTACAGTCCTTCCATACACCGAATATACTAGCCCTATTGCTTATAGTATCTGAGATATGGACTTGACCACCAAAACTTAACCTTGTTCACTGATTCATAAACATGAGGTCAAGGTCAAGTGAAAACTGTCTGACGGGCATGAGGACCTTGCAAGGTACGCACATACCAAATACAGTTATCCTATAACTTATAATAAGAGAGAATTCAACATTACAAAAAATCTGAACTTTTTTTTCAAGTGGTCACTGAACCATGAAAATGAGGTCAATGACATTGGACATGTGATTGACGGAAACTTCGTAACATGAGGCATCTATATACAAAGTATGAAGCATCCAGGTCTTCCACCTACTAAAATATAAAGCTTTTAAGAAGTTAGCTAACGCCGCCGCCGACGCTGAAGCCGCTGTAGCCACCAGATCACTATCCCTATGTCGAGCTTTCTGCAAAAAAAGTTGCAGGCTCGACAAAAATGTGGTTGGTTTTTTTTGGTGGGTTTTTTGGTGTTGTTTTTTTTTGTGTGTCAATTTTTTGGGGCATTGATAGTTGGAGTGGTCTGTTTTCCAGTCAAATATTAAAAGTAATTTACAGACACTCTAATTTATGCCTTGTTATTTAATACAACTTCAAAGATTTCTTCATGTTCTTAGCGATGAAGCTTCAGCACAAAAATCAAACTAAGTCATCATGACATGGGTATGGAATTGTGTAAAAATTGTACTCAATACTTTACCTTGTGCATAATGTTTACAGATATTTATGCAAAATTGAAATATTATTAATAAACTATTATAGCTTATATATATTTCTGAGTGTAGTACATGTAGTATGAAGTCCATTATCACTGAACTAGTACACATTTTTGTTTAGGGGCAAGCTGAAGCAGGTCTCCAGGTGCAGGTTTTCTAGCTGTATTCAAGACCCTTAGGTGGCCTTCAGCTGTTTCCTGCTCTTTGGTTGGGTTGTTGTCTCTTTAACACATTTCCCAATTCCATTCTCAATTTTATTTAACACAAACTCATTCAAGCATGATATTAATGTATTTCCACAATGATCAGAAAAAAAGATGTTATTTATCCCTAACATGCTGAAATGCACTACTCATTTTAGCAATTTCAGACATGAATAAAGGTAGATAACTCATACATGTCATATTTTCGATAATTCTTGAAAAAACTGTACTAAAACAAAATAATTTCAAAATCACTTATAACATGTATAACATGTATAATATCAAGTGACATGGGATATTTCCCTGTCTGTTTTATTATCGGTTTCATGTTATTATTCTGTATGAGGTTGCATGACCAGCTATATATAGAATGTTTTATTTTCATTAAGTTGGCTCACAGGGAGCAAAATAGAACATAAAACATTAATAGGACAATAACAAATTGGATAATATATACACTACACTTACCTAGTTCACGCTTCTTCTTAACATTATTAAAATACAGTAACATTACTGTACCAACTGCAGCAGTAAGACCAAGAGTTTTCCATGTGACTGGCTAAAACCATAAAACAATACATTAAGTTCGTACCAGGGCTTCAGAAACGGTCATATATTCCGAACATTTGATTAATGTCCGGTAAAAGTCCGGCTGAGCAAAGCATGAAACAGTCATATACATTTTAGTTTCCAAGGCTTTTGCAGTCATTTTAACATAATTCACGATCTTTTTGACCCAACCTTTTGCCTTTCACATCTACACATTTCCGGTCATAAAAGTGACATGATGATTAATTACTATCAAAACAACCCCTACTTCAATACTTTCTAATTTTAATCAAGGCTAATTAGTTGTTTTGACAGGTGATATTTACCTGTTCAGGTGACAGGTAAACTATGTTTAGTACCGTACATCGTATAAATTGATCGATCTATTCACAATTATTTTCTTACATTTTAGCGGTTTGTAGCTCATTGATTTAGTCCAAAAGATTAAAATTATAAGAAATTAGTTTACCTACACGATTTGATAAAAAAAAATTAAAAAGGTTTAAAGGAAAAATTGTCAGAACTACGTCAAATGAACTAGAACACGTGTGCGCATGTGCAAAGGTGGGAAATTTAATTATGCATCCTTTATTTCTTCAAAATGCTAAAATTATCATTAATACCTGTATCTAAATGTTCATTTCAAGCATTTTGTTGAAGAAATAACGTGGAAAGAGCTTCTTCACTCAGTCATGCTTTGCAAACGTACACGGATTTTACTTATCCGTTTATGGTCCATGTTTTACCATTGTCAAGTCAACATCCGGTTTTAGAAAAACGTGATTTTAAAAACGAAAATGAAGTTTTTGACATGTCATTTTGCACAATTAAAGAGTTTATGGCAGATATGAGCACGCTGATGTGCACACTTTGAATGATGCACTGCCAATTTACCAGTTTACATCCAAACATCCAAAACAAAGTAAAGTTTAAAATCGTTTTTTAAAATGTCCGGCTGGCTCAAAAATTTTTGGAAGCCCTCGTTCGTACATACAGCATTCAAATAAATAGTTTTATTCAATCATACAGATTTACTTGTGTTTAACTCTAGATATTATACCATGTACATTTACATTATTTAGATGCTAGAAATTAAAATTATTGGTCAATTGAACATGTTGAAACATGAACGATCATGACTATTGAGCTTAATGCAATAATTTTATATCTTACCGATCCTACTTCTCTTTTTGATTTCTTTGGAGGTTTTTTGGGTTCCTCAGATTGCTTTGGAGGTTTTATGTCTTTCTCAGGACTTCCATTTGTTTTATCTGAATTCCACCGTTTAATCACAGAATAGAAAGAACTTGTTCTCTGAAGTATTAATTTTTGACAGTTTGAAAGAGATCGAACCTGATAAAATGGTATAAATGAATTTTGCACAGAATGTCCTGATATGCTTTTACTGGTGCAGGAGTGATTCATAAAGCTCTTCGTCCACTGAAAAAGAACAAATCATTTATTTATACATGGGATGCTCATACATTGAGAGTCACGTTAAGTGTTTTAAGAGTTGTATGTACATGCAAACATGTAGAATTTAGCTGATTAGTAATAATACATCTGGATGTATGGTACATTGTAATGTGTCATTTTATCCTTAAATGGCTAAAACATCCGGTTTACAACAAGTCTGGTACAACATGTACATGTACAAACAATGTACTTTACTGGATGACAATTCTGGAGTAAAAGTTTATACTGGTCAGTATTGTGTTTGAAGTACATGTGGAGGAGTTCCTGGGTTTATATTTTATGCAGTTGTCCAATCACATTGACTCTTGAGCTTTGTTTTCCTGTAGTCACTGGTATTAGGAAATTGTAAAGGAATAAATTAAACAATTTCAATATTTTATCTAGATATATAAGAAATTACATCAAATAAAATAGCATCCTATAATAGTCATATACCTTTTATCTATTCAATTTTCAAATTGTGCCAGGTCATATATGCAGGTTAAGACACTAAAAAAACACCAAAAGAGGTCAATATTTGCACTGCATGTAGATTTAAAATTGAATAATATCTCTAAATTCAAAAAGTTGTCTTAAAGAGATATATAGACAACTTTCATGTTATTTCCTTCAAAACAACATTTTCTCAATGTATGCATGCCTTTAGGGAGCTTCCATTTGATTTTTATGGGGGGGGGGGCTAGGATGAAATTTGAAAAAAATAGGCAGGACAGGAGTTTTGAGTTAAAAAAAAAAGGCAGGATGAGACACTTGCAAAAAAAAAAGTCAGGACGACAATTTAGGTAAGAAAAAGTCAGGATAAACTAAAAAAAAAAAGGCAGGACCGAACAGAGTAAAAAATAAAAAGGCAGGACAGAGATTACAGATAAAAAAAAAATGCAGGACAAAATTTTTCATCCTAGCCCCCCCATAAAAATCAAATGGTAGCTCCCTTATGACATCATTTACCAGATAGAGAGGCTCGTCTGTCATCCTGCACTATAACAGTTCATAAAGCTTCTTCCAGATCATCATTAATTTATGCAGTATAAACTCGAAATAATGTTGTTTCATAGGCATGATAGGTACTTGACCACTATTCCCTGATGACACCAATTTGCCAATAATCAATAATATAAGAATTTCTTGCCAAATAATTCGTGCAATATAGCATCATATTTATTCATCCGCTCACTCAACATGTGAAAGAAGCGATGATGCCCCTAAATGCACGACAGAAGAGATGATGCCCCTAAATGCACGAAAGAAGTGATGATGCCACTAAACACACAAATGAAGTTCACTAAATTCCGTTTTTAGACAGAAATGCAGAGATCTCTTAGTCCAAATAAATTTTATTATGACGTCTGGCTATCAATTTTGTGTAATTAGTGAGAGCAGAGGGAAATACAGTGGATTTTTTTTTTTATTAAATTACACATATAAATTAAGCATTGATTAACTATATTTTAAGCACATAAATTATCCATTTAACTGTTTAACCCATGCTAACAGTGAAAGATCGGATCCCACAGACCCAAGGTTACAAGATCGAGGAGAGGATGACGAAATACTATTCATTAAGATACTTACAATATTGCATCTTGCTTTAAAATCATTTCTCATCAATATTTTCATTCCATGCCAAGTTGACATTTTCTTAATTTAGTGAGGGAATCGTATCAAAAATTAAAAGTTGAATAACACGTTTTGTAACAGGGGTAAGGGACAAACACCGATAAGCCTTGAAACCTTCCGAATAAAAATAAACATTTCCGAGTACAACCTGTGGGATAACATAAAATAAATCTGTCCTTCTCGATACAGCATTCAACTTCAAATATCTTTTTAAATCCCATTCTAACTTAACATAAAGAGCATATAAGGCAGCACAAATCACAAAACTCATACACTATCTAAACAAACAACACATGCAATATAACATAAATACTGATTTTTGATAATAAGATATAATTTAGAACAAATATGGAAACATGATTATATAAAAAAAATATGTACATGAGAACAAAGAGGAATAACTCTATTTATCATATACTCAGCATTAATATGATAGCTTTTGCATATGTGTAATGGGCGGAAGTGCACAAGCCATATCTTCCCACCCGGGCTGATAACCCATATCAAGTGCCTCTCGTGCAAAAAACCCATATCAGTGCCTCTCGTGCAAGTTACTTCCGGTGTTTCCGGTATCGGTTGTTTACTTTTCCATTGTGACGTCAGATGTTTTTTTATGACGACGTCAAAATTTACGGGAACTTTTGTGGGGATAGTTTAATACTTGCTAACAAATGCCATTGACAATTATGAATCATTTTATAGTACAACAATAATGGAGTAGTAATGATCGTAAAACTCTTCCAAATTTTCAATATTTCAAAATGCCTCTATAGGAAATGTTACCATAAATATATAAGGAGTATAATGCTGTTGTTGGACAACTATAGTATATTTGATTCATAATTTTAATTTTCTTTATAAAATGTTTGACTGTTTTAGTTATTGCATTAGTTTATTTGCCTTACATAAAACTATTGTCGGAAGTATATGATAAGGCGATTAATACATGGCCTTTTCCATATCAGCCTGGGTATCATCCCGAGACCCCCATATCAGCACCTCGACTCCGTCTCGGGCTGATATGGGTCGAGGGATGATACCCAGGCTGATATGGAAAAGGCCATGTATTAATCTCTATTTATTTATCTTAACTTTTGTCTCTTTTTTCCTGTCTGATCTGGAAATATTTTTATTTAGGTATAAACTAAAATCTGTATTAAAACTAAATCTTCATTTGTCATTATCCACAGACCAGATAAAAAATATTTTCTTTTTTTCAGATTTGGAAACTTTTGAAATAAATTTTGTGAGAATTCTAATCGTGGTGAGCTATATACTGTATACTGGGTCGTGTATGCTTGTGTATATATAAAACATTCTGTGAGGAGAATTGGAGATATGTAGATAGTGTAAATAACATTCATGACAAGATATTCTTGGTGTTCCTTAAAGGAAGGCAATACAAACAGAAGAAGAAGGTATAGACTGCACTCTAAAACAAAATGAATATGCACATAGGTTTATTCATCTCTTTTGTAAACCATCAAGAATTAAAGGATGAATGTGAAATTGTCCTTCTATAAACCTCAGTCTAATTTTTTTTAAGTATTCATTTATAATATAGTTTGAATATGTGCTTTTGCGTTGCCTGATCATCCTATAAAATACATACTTTAATTCAAGGAAGTAGGTTATGGTTAAAGGTAGAACAGTGACATATAATAATTGCTTAAATCCGGTTCAGTTAGACTCTGGCGGATATTTGTCTCAATGTCAATCACACTACATCTCATCATTTTATATTCAAGATTCAAGATTTATTGATAACGCTCATACACATAAATGTGTAACATGAGGTCAAAGTATGGGTCATTTTCAAAAAATGTGGATATTTCAGTTGTGAAATAACAATGCAAAAAAATATTCAATTTTCAACTTTAATATATGAAATTGAATAGTTTAACAACAATACAACCTGAAATAAAAATATGCAATCTTAAATGCTACTACAAAAATATTTTAAAAAATAACATAGAAACAAGTATGGGACATATGTCAACTACATAACGGATTTAGTTTCGGTCCCTAATTTTTTTTTAATAATATTTACATTTTGCTTGATATATATTTCCATAAAAATCATAACACTTTTTTCAAAACAGTTAACATGGTTAAAATAACACTTTTTAGAAACATATTTTAAAGTGAATTTAATTCAGCATTGTCAACTACATAACGCTTTTTGTCAACTACATAACGATTCACTGCGTTATGTAGTTGACCGTTATGTAGTTGACCTATTCGTGGTTTTTGGATGTTTTTCTTGACACTAATACTACCAGATAAATGGTTTTTATTGAATGAGAGTCAGTATTATAGACTTTGAATGATTTATGTAAAAAAAAATATTTATGCCAAAATTTATCAATGTTTTTGCCGTTACAAAGTTGACATAGAATAAAATTACGGAGTAATTTGTACTCACCAAAACTAATCTATAATGAAATGAATCAATGATGTCATCCTGTAACTTTAAGCACGTCATCAGAGGATGAAGAGTAAGTAGAGAACACTTCCTTAGTTACAAGGGATATAATCAGTTGTTTATTGGCAACATTATTTCATTTGTGTTATGTAGTTGACATTTTTTTAAGTACGAAATGAAAAGTAAAAAAAAAATGCTAATAAAATCTAATAATTCCCTGTATTTGTGTATACATACCTGCAGTGATACCTATATATTTATAATAACAAAAGAAAAATAATAATTTCCGCTGGGTATTAAAACCAGCATTTAAAAAAGACTAGTTTTTCAATTTCGTACAAGCAATTTTGGGGTTTTTGGACCCTTTGAAACCCACTGGAAGCAATTTCTGTAGCTAAATTTCATATTGAATTTGCTGGAACTTGTTACACACACCAAAAACTAAATGGTGTATCTAAAAATTGGATAAAAATATTTACACTTTTTTAGAAATATTGATTGTACAAGAAAATCCACATTTTTTGAAAAAGGCCCGTATAATACATAAACAATGGAATGACGAAATGAGCATGCAGTACTATCTACTAAACACATAGAAATACATTTGTAAATATTTTAGAATAATCTAACAATTTTTTTAATGAAAAATGATAATCTTCTGTATACTTCCATATTACATATGGACAACAATCCGTCCGTTTTAATTTACATCAAATTTGTTTTACTATGTTACATAGTTAATTGGCTTGTGCACATCCAAAACGCCACCTTCATGGGGTATTCTGGTAGAAATCAATTAGCGGCACTTGAAACCATATACATAAGTAATAAATATGTTTTTTTCTTTTTGGTAAATCCGTTATTTCTTATTATTTTTATGTGAGTTTAATTATTTTCGCGTTTTTCTTTAATGTATGAATATAAATTTACTAGAATTAACATGTATCTACCATACGGTATAGAGACATATACATTTTTGTAGCCCTCCACCTTTTTTTATCGAATTTTTTCTTCTTTTAATTTTGAATGTCTTCGACGGTTTTTCTGTGATCATTTATATTAACTCAACATATATATACTCAAAATCACATGAATTTACTATTAAGGAGGCTCGCGGGTGTAAAATTAAACATTAATTTTTCATTACAAATTTTATTTATTACCTTAAGTAATTGTTACTTTATCATATGGTACAAAAATCATTTCAAAAAATCAATTCGTGTTGGCCCCAGGTGACTTTTAAAATGTGGATATCATTGAAAAAGCTCCAAATTATCTCCCTTTGATGCAAAAATGCCATTTTTTTTGGCATTAAAATTGAAATATCTTTTTTAACTCATCGGTGACCTATATTTTTATCGTTGTTTTCGAATAAGCTGTACATAAACTAAATAATTGTAAAATTTAAGCGATTTCTGTAATTTAGTTCTTTTTTTATTTCGATATTACCGCTATTTCTCCTATTAGTTCAACAGAAAAAAGGACATTGACAAAAATGTATGCTTCTTTCGAAGGCAGATTGTGAGCGTAAATGAACGGTGACCCCATTTTTTTTATTTCATTTTACTATTAAGTATAAGATAAAGCTCATTTATAGAAAAATATAGCCGGAAATCCTATATTAAATAAAAAATTTGATTTAGACCCGCCAGCCCCCTTAATTATCATTTCCCAGTTTACTGATAATTATATATTTTTTTCTTCTTCTTTTTAAACAATTGAAATTAAAATAAAATAAAATAAAACAACATAGTTTAGAAAAAAAAGGGGGGGGGGGGGCTAAAGCAATCTATGAAATTATCTCCTATATATACACAGTACTTTTTCATTAAATTAAAAAAAAAAAAAACCCAATTGAAATTCACAAATAATATAAAGATAGGAGATTTGTTATCATGTCAATGAGACAATTGAACTGTAAACCCACCAGAGTTAAAATGAAGTGGTAATAAGCAATTATAGCTCATCGTACGGACTTCAACAATGAGAAAAGCCACGACATGTCAAAAGTGAAACAAACAAAACGTGAAAAATAACGGCACAATTCATTACAAAACAATTACAATATCACACAGAAAATTCGTATTGTATTGTTACAAAAAAAAATGAAATTTTAGAATTTCGAACAATTTGCCAGTTTCAACGAAAATCCATTGAATGAATTTATTAGTACGAGACACCACAGGCGTGCTTACACGCATCAAACAATTATAACAAATTCATACGAGCCTTTCTCGGATTTTTTTCTAAAGAAAACGAATTCCGGGGAAAAGTATGAAGATAAGACGTCCTAATTCATACATGTATCGTGGTTTATTGCCTGCTTTGATCGCACACAAAAAATACTTTTAAATTATTCAAACAAGACAAAAAGCAATTTTACTGATATTTATATATATATTATGTAGTATGTATTCAGAAAAGTGACAGTAAGTACAGGCTGATGACATATATGTATATATAATACTGGACAGTGAACATGACAACGAAATACACAATAAATAATTGAATATTTATGTATTGAGATAAATAAGTTTACTTGATATTTTGTATTTTTAGACAAAATGTGTTAGTAAATTCGTATACAACTAGGACGGTAAGTTGTTTTGTTATTGCAGGTGCGCTCTATAGATGCATACATGTACATTGTTTATAGAACATTTTTGAATATTTAATTCGTTGATATGTTATGACAATATTGAAAAATAATTAATTCTGTAAACTGAAGTGCAACGTTCGAATATAGAAAACTTCTTTGTATGTATATACATGTCTATTTTTTCTGTTTTGTTGTTGTACATCTACCTATTCATTTATTAATGTCAAAATGTTCAATAAAAGGTATTATTAGTTCTATCCACCCCCTTCGAATACACACGACCCTTGCTTGCTTTTTTATAACTTTTTTTATTCGAACATCACCGATAAGTCTACTAAGATAATAAGACATTAAAGACTTGATGACCGGTAAATGTCTTCTTTAATTCATTTGATTAGTTGCGTATCAGTGTATGTAAAGTGCGGATCCTAAAATACCATTTTCACTGTATATGCCATGCATTTCTGATGTAGAATGGTAAATAAACAGACGAAAAAAATATGATTTTTGAAGAAAATGAAGAAAATTGTTCACATGTACTATATTTAGTAATAAGTAATACAAGTTATACAAAATAAGAGATGGGAACGGGTTTTTAACGCGCCTAGAGCCATCCATACGTGAAATATATACCGAAATAGGTGAATATTTAGGACGTTTTACGAACAAATCGTGCAGGTGATTAAAAACTAGCAGGAAAGATGTAGTTGCAAAAAAATATTCATTACAACACAATTATTAATGTTGTACAACGTAGAATAGCTTTTGTTATTCAGTTTGTCCATATTGTATTGAATTCCACTATGATGCTATCTTTTGCGAGTCATGTTTACTGTTGAATAATGATACTTTACTTTCATTTTCACTGTAGAGCGATTCATTAGTATTGTATATGCGGTGCATTTTCACTGTATGAATTTTATTAATTTGTATGCATTAAATTCCAAATTCAGCCGACTTGCACAAACCATTATTAAAGTAAGAAAAGGATTTGATAGTGCTGACTTTGAGATAAAAAGTTTGATTGAACACTCCAATAAATTCAATATAATTAATATTTATTTCAAATAAAACACATCGTTGTCATAATATAACAATATGTGGATCATTTCAGAGTTGAAAGTGTTTTTAGATTAATGCAAAATATTTTCAAATGCATGCCAATTTGATAAAATTCATGTTTCTGCAGTAGCCATTAAAAACAAATGTTATCATTGGATTTCGAGTATGGGTCTATTTACCAATCAGAAGAGGCATGTCATAGAATTTTTTATAATTCATCAGAATCTTTATTTAAAGTGTAGTTATATTTATCCAATGCATTGGAACTTCATCACTGAATACGTACATCTCGCATGTCTATCGAAATAGAATGGGATAAAAGGGGATAAAAACAACAATACATTCTAATATTTTTTTATAAATCACTTCTTGACCAATTTCAATGGGGTTTTGAAGTAAGATTTTTGATTTTGGGTCCGGTTTTAAATTGGCCCACAGGGTCCAAAATAAAATTTGAGGTTCTTTGGTAGGATGAATCCATACATGATTGTGTTTATTATTATTATCTTAATTTTGGCCCATTTAACAAGTTTGTGGGGTCCAAACTGCCAAAAAATAAATTCTTTTGGATTTCAACAACAGTTGAATATTTGGGGTACTTTGAAATGCTGAATCTTACCGTGTTTTTAAATTTGGGATTTTGGTATTTTGGGCCAAGTTATCGAAATGGTCAACATTGAGGCCCAACGGGTCCGAAATTCAACATTTTTTTGATTTCATCAAAAATGAAGTCTAGCTTGAATGTTGTGTACATACTTACCCCAAACTGTTTAGGGTTCGACCTCTGCAGTAGTATCAAGGGTGCTGTACAACACGTACATCATGTTCCAATGCAACTTTATCAGTATACGTTTTTGACAGATAAAGTTTGCCCTACACAACTTGACTTGCATTTCAAGCTTTAATGACTTTGGATAATTATATGTCACATTGTCATTTCACTTTATACAGTAAAGAACAATCGAGCTAAAAACTATCTTTCCTTCAGAATATGGATGTTGAGGCATTTGGGGGCTCAACAATAGGGGAGGCAAGTGAAGATGAATCACAGAAAAAAGAACTAAAGTTAAGGAGGGGGCTTCATACCAATGCACGTATTGTCCTTTTAAGACAAAATGGGTAGCTAGTTTTCCCAGGCAGTAGAAGATCCACACCAATGGGTTAAACAAATGTGACCGGTGTGAATTAAAATTTTAAGACTTCTCAATAAGCATAACAACTGATAGCATGGAGAAAGCTTGATTTGTACTCATTGTTCCAAACACTTCAAAAGCAGAACTGGGCAGTGGCGGATCCAGAACTTTTTGTAAGGCGGGCCCGATGGCTGACCTAAAAGGGGGGGGGGGGGCTCAAGTCATGCATCAGTGATTCCCTATATAATCAACCAAATTTTTCCAAGGCCCCCTGGATACGCCTATGCTGGCATAGCTTACCATATGAAGAAAGCAACAGGAACTTTTAATCACAAATGCTCGTTTTATAGTAAAACATTAAAAATGCTTCGCTGACCGCAGAGATCGAACCCTGAACAGTTGGGGCAAATTTGGACATACTATTAAAGCTTGATACTATCTGAATTTGGATTGTGATCAAATTTATGACGTTATATAGGTTTCTGACACAAGGTAAATGTGGTCGAAGATCTTAAATCGTATACGCAAAACTGTGCAACTGAAGGTTTCTTCCCGCCCATAACATTTTGTTTTCCTTCTAGGATAAATAACCATCAAACCAAATCCCAGTCTTTCCTTTCAGGTAATGAACCTTGTAGCACAATTTTAGAGAGGTCCATACACTTGAACACAAGATATTGTCTGGAAACTAGAAAAATGTTTGTTATGCCATTTCTTTTGCCCATAATATCTGCATGTTCGGAGCAATTATCCCAGAACAAAATCCCAGTCTTCCATTTGTGATAATGCGAAAAAGATCCAAAAACGTACATACAAGTAATTATCCGGAAACTACAAACATGATTGTTTTTTGTCCCTTTTTGTTCCTTCATTCCTAAACTGTTAGTACCATAACCCCAAATGAAACCTAACATTCAACTTATGGTATTGAACACTGTGGTACAATTTCAGAACAATCAAAATTCTTATACACAAGTAATTATCCTAAAACTAAAAACATGCTTCTTTTTTGCCCCTTTTTCGGTAACGGTTGGAACCATCATCCCCAACATTATCCCAACCTTCCTTTTGTTGTATAGAACCTTCTTTAAAATTTATATAGATCCATTCACTTAAATAAAGTTGATCGGAAACCAAATGGGTCTTCGGACGACGCAGACGATAACGACATCATGGCAATATACGAACCGGAAAAAAAAAACATTGCGGGGAACCATTTCAGTTTACAGTTCACACATGTCAATACTGTGGGAAAACGTATAAATGGCCAGCCAGTTTCTATAGACATATACAAGATATAAATAGATATAAATATTAAAGTAATCAAATAAGTTTTTCATTTGTTGCAAGTCTAATTATTACATTAATCTACAATAAAAATTCATCGCATTTTCAAAAATTCTACATCAGAAATGAATGCCATACAGTGATAATTCATTGCATCTATAGTGAAAATGGATCGCTTTTAAGGTAGCACAATACAAAGATTTTATAACTCCAACTCCCAAGTTTTAAAATGCTGTAACTTTCTTAAAAATGCTTGAAAATTTATAAAATTGGTAGTATTGGATAGCTAACAGATTACTCTTTCAAATAAATGCAATGTTAGTATTATGCAACAATTATGTAATCAATTAAAATGTTAACTGTGTCTAAAATATTTTTCACCAAATTTCCTCTTTCAAATGAAATTAGCTTCTGCATAGGTATCCCAAGAGGGTTGATTTTATTATATGTTGTTCCTATGGCCATTATCTACAAAAGGGTGTCACGGATTTCAGATAGAATGTATAGAACAAATTTTACACCTAATTGAACATTATCTTCTTTTATGTGGTTAGGATATTTACACTAATTAGAGATTGATGAGAGAATGGAACACCATAGAGACAATCTGAGACACCCTTTTGAAGCCCATGATGTGTTGAGTAGGATTCCGTTAAAATTTTCTGTATAGTTAAAGAGATGATAGAGCTAAATTCATTCAAGTGAACTTACCCAGATTTTGCCACTAATCACATAATAATTGATTACATAATGATTGAATAATAAAAATATTGCATTCATTTAAAAGATTAATCTTTTATCAATCTATACATACCTCTTTTATTATTTTCTATGCATTCATAAGAACGTTACAGCATTTCAAAGGTTAGTGATTGGAAGTAAAAAAATCTTTGTATTGTGCTACCTTAATAACTGATATTCTATGTTATGTTGCTTTTATTACACATATTTGAACTTTAATACTGTTATTTTACATTAAAAAGACACATTATAATGAAATTATGTCAAAATTTAGTTTCAAATCAATTATTTTGGTATTTTCAAAACGTAAACAAATAAAGTTTTCCCATGATCCTTTATTCTACAATGAACATATTCGCATACAACAGTGAAAATGAACTGACTGGATTCGCACTTTATATACACTGCGTATACTTAATATACATTTGTACGTGTACTGCACATGTATGTAGTAAGTAGAGTTTAAACAGTTTAAGTGAGCCATGAAGACAAGCACCTGTCGTTGACGTTTAGAAAATGTCAATATATTATTAATAGTTAGAAAAGAAAGGAATTTGTGAAATCAACCTATAATTTTTTTTTTAAATGTCACAGTCAGAACCTTTTATAGAAAATTTGAACGTGTCCATCTAAATAAATTAAGAAAATGTGATAACTTCAAAGCTACAAAGATCTTCACGTTTTCCTTAAACAATCGATTTCTTATTTTAATATACATAAACGACAATAAACTTTAAAATATGTGACCTACGAAAAAGATTAATAAATAAAATACTTTAGATAACACATAATTCATTTAACCTGGTCAATATATAAGGTAAGTTTTAATGTTTAAAGTATTTCACATTTTTAGTTTTATAATATAAGAAGTATTTTTTATGTTTTATATTTTTCGGTATATATATGATATATATATGAACAAATAATATTCTGCTATATTCAGTATCAGTAGATATTTCAACCTTCTCAAGTTTTGAAAATAATTCAATCTGTAATTTCAGGTAATAAGAACACTAGAATTAAGTTCTAAAAAATAAATCAAACAATTTCCTAAAATTGTACAGCGATAAAGATTTATTAATTTAGCTCGGATAGATGAAATGCATTCCGATGGGCACAATATGTTTGCCGCTCCTCGCGGATTTGTCTTTTCATATTTTAAAATGATTCATCTAACTGTATACTAGGTTTATCCAAAATTGGTTGATCACATTATTACAATCTGAATAAAACGGATCACATGTTGTTCTTGTAAGCGACAAAGGCCGAATCTATATCATTGTAACTGATCTTATTATAAAGACGGCTGAAAAATTGTTCAAAATTGTTATTTGTTCGATGTCTTGCAGTTTTTAAAGTATTTATCAAAAAATGTATTAAAATATGTACAAGAAGGACATTCTAACCCAAAAGCAAAGATCTACCAAAAGTAAACCTATCTGAAATGCGTTTCAAGCAATATTGATAGTGCTTTAAGATTTCAGTCGATGCAAAGACGCATCATTTCCGATACTTTAGCTGATCCTATCTACAAGGTCGTCATCCGAAATGTCAGTCTGATTAAAACCAGCCCCCACTATCCACTTGCGTTTGTACAAACGCTAGTGGATAGTGGGGGCTGGTTTTAATCCGACTGCCGAAATGTGGAACTAAAGGTTGAATGGCGTTTTGATTAATAGTATATTGGAAATTGGTGCTAACTACTAAATGTGGAACTCTTGTACCATTAAAATTTGAAAGGTTTATCCCCCCCCCCTCCTTTTTTTGATTACCTCTGAGTCAAATCAAGTGAAATAAACAATTATATAACTTACTATATACTAATATATAACCATTTACAGTTTTCAGAAGCGATATATTTGTCAGTACGGTATTATTGAAAGATTTTTTTAAGGTACACCCGTATGCTTATTTTATTGATTTCTTTTGGAAATAATTCAGTAATTTCAGGTAATAAGAACACTAGAATTTAGTGCTAAAAAATAAATCAAATAATTTCCTAAAATTGTACAGCGATAGAGATTTATTGATTTAGCTCGGATAGATGAAAGGCATTCCGATGGGCACAGTATGTTTGCCGCTCCTCGCGGATTTGTCTTTTCACATTCTAAAATGATTCATCTAAGGTTTATCCAAAATTGGTTGATCACATGACATCTGAATAAAACAGATCACATGTTGTTCTTGTAAGCGACAAAGGCCGGATCTAGTATATTATCTACTTTATTGCAAAACCGAGATCCTATGTAGCTACACAGCATCATATATACATATGTGTACTGTTAAAAAGCTATAACTACATGTGTGTACTTTAAAAAAGCTACATCATCACAACTTGTACAAACGCTAGTGGATAGTGGGGGCTGGTTTTAATCCAACTGCCGAAATGTGGAACTAAAGGTTGAATGGCGTTTTGATTACTAGTATATTGAAAATTGGTTCTAACTACTAAATGTGGAAATCTTGTACCATTAGAATTCGAAAGGTTTATCCCCCTCCTTTTTTGTTAACCTCTGACGGTAAAATCAAGTGAAATAAACAATTATATAACTGACTATATAATAATATATAACCATTTAAAAGTTTTCAGAAGCCATAAAAGTATAAATAAATTCATACAACATGTTCAATCCTTAAACTGTTATGATGAAATAGGAAATTATATGTCTTGAGTAATCTTACAACCGTTATCTTTACGTTTAAAATACAACTGATTCATAGTCACAAGTTATGTGAATTTTCAACGTAATAATAGATTTTTCTCGTTTTTTAAATAGTGATTGATTGTATGTAAATTGCATCATGTACATGTATGTATAAAGAAACGTTACATAATTTAAAGATCATAAAATTTAATAGTTTTGCCCTTTAAATATATCTTAATATAATGACAAAGAATATTCCACATTTCAGTGCTTTGGTAAAGAAAAAAGTCCATATATATATTTGAAAGTCGATTTGATACGGGTATATATTCAGCATATACGGTTGAAAGCACATGATAATGTGTATTCAAACTAGTATCTATATAGGTGTAAATTAAGGGAACGCACATGCAGTTTATCAGGTAAGATTAAATGTTATATTACTTTAAATAAAAACAGGAATTAAAGTAAAGAAGGTTTATGTTTAATGAGATTATGCATACATGTATTAAATATTAATTCGACATTTACATGTATATAGAAATTATAATATGTTAGTGGAAGCTACAAACAGTTCGCTGTATGAAAGATCGCGAATTGAAATATACACTCATATTCTATTACTGCTTTTCACAGATATATTTTATTAAAACAAAAGAACCACACAGTTTTTAAGAAATAAAACGAAAATAGAGTGAAACTAACGTAATAGAAAATAGCACCATATACAGTTTTGTAGTAGACACTATAGTATTGGTATGACGTAAGCGCATCAAATTATGATCATGCATACGCGTAAAAACAATTAAGCGTTCAGTACTAATGTAGACTCAGTCTTATACATAGTCTGTTGTAAACTTGTAAATAAAACACCCTGGTATCTATAACTGAGTTTATTCCCATTTTGTTTAACTATTCAACAGACAGTGAAATCTATCAAAATTATATATTTTAGAATGACATCGACAAAAGAGTTATTAAGAACTGGTTTCCATAGAATCTGGAGACCACATAATGGAAAACTGAGCAATCTAACAGATATACCAGGAGAACAACAGTATATGGAATGCGGTAACTTAGCAACTGTTTTGCATCTCGATACATCACTCAAGTGCTTTAGAAATGAAAAATTAGAAGCAAAAAATATAAAAGACTTTTCTGTTCTTGAATCAAAAGATATTAATGCTGTGTGTTTCTACTGCGACGGTACAAATTCCAAAAATGAAGATTTCGACAAAAATACTTTTTACGATCAGTCCTCACACGGAGGTGTCAAGTTAATGGTTGACGCCAAATACATGATGAACAATGTCTCGAACTGGAATATCTATTTCATTGAAGTAATTGACATGGATTTTTATTCTGTTGCAAGACTTTTGATTACTACTGCGCAATACGAAACTTTTCCTAAACTTGATATCTATACTAGAAATGCCCCTTTATATCAAGACAAAAATAAACTTTACTGCTTATCTTGTCATGAGAATTACATTGGGAAGATAGTTAAATATGTTGTTGAAATTATAATCGAAGACGAGGTATTGACAAAAATTCCTTATTGGAACGAATTGACTGTTTCCGCCATTAAGCATGAGGGACACCGACGATTTAAATGTAAACGAGTGTTAGATCGAGAGAAAAGTATATGCATGCTTGTGTCTAAAGAAGACTGCTTGGCAGGAATAATTGCATGGATGGTAGTACGTAAACGTCTTAATGTTTATAACAAATTCGATTATACTACAAAACGTCGCTTGTCAGCAGTACATTCAGTAATAAAGACTAAATATCCTCCCAGAACTCCAGTCTCAGATGACGACGATTCACAGATGAGTATTAGTGATATTGAATGTGAGAGTGAGAATAGTAGTATAAGTACAGAAAATAGTCTACATTTTGATATGGATACTAAACTAAATGCTGTTTGCGATTATATAGCAAATACGTTTTACTCCTCCAATAGTTCAATAGACGTAACATCGCTGCAGTGTGCTCTCGAAAATTGTGATTTTAATGTAACTTTTCCCACAAAGACTGAAATAATGGCTTGTTTAGTTTTAGTTCTGAAGTCTGTAAATGATCCTCTTTTATTATACGAAGAAGAATATAGGCGGAAAATACTATTAGGTATGATTCCGTGTGTAAGGTTCATTAAACAAAAGTATCAATCACTTCCAGAATGCAAACACGAATGGTGTGTACATGACGATTATATCAAATGTCCGGATGTTGAACGCACGCTTTACGGCTACCTTGTGTACACTTTAGAACGATGGCAAAACGAAGACAGTCAGATTTATATAAGAGACAAGACATAATATATATAATGCTATTGAGTATTTCCAAACTGTCGAGTAAATATATCATGTATATGTATATGTTACAGTAAATAGATGAAATTAGGAATTACATGTAATTACTGAACAATTCAGTTAATACCTGTAATTACTAGTCAATTTAGTAATTACATGTATTTACTGATTGATTCAGTGATTACAGGTAATCACTGATTTTTCTTGTCAATTTTACAGCTATTTACTAACTTGATATTTTTGTTTTAATATTTTTGACATAATTCAAGAACCCTAATATTTTTTCACTTTATAAATTTTAAACGTCCGAAGCGCTTTTCTGGATTAACTTCATTAGGAATTCTTGATCACTTCAATATTTCTTAAAGAGAGACAAAATATAAAATAGGATTTTCATTGTATGTGAATGATTTTGAAATGGAATTTTTAAGCTATGGCAAATCCCCCTTTGCAGTACAGGAATTGTCTTTATTCATGTATGCCGATGATATCATTGTTCTCGAATTCTGTAAAAGTTACTGGTATAAATACGCCGACCCATTAGTGACCAGCACCTGTTTTTTACTCTTTGGTAGGGTTGTTGTCTCTTTGTCAGATTTCACATTTCCATTTTCATTTTTATTCGACACAATCACAACAGAGAAAGACACGCTATAAAATATCAATATCAAAGATACATATAACTAAAGACTTGTGAAAATGAACCACACTGCATTATGTGGTTGACCCTAGGTACTGCTGGTGGGTTAGCAGATACTGCGCTACTTGTAGCACCTACTACCTAGGAATTATAAACGCCACCATTGTCTACACAGGGAAAGGAGTAGGTCCGGTAAGGGCCGATTTTGGCCTCAAATTTCAGGTTCATCTAATGAAAGTTTTGGACACTTTTTAAACACTAAAGTGTCTATTTCAATTGATTCGATTGGTTTTTGCGAAAGATTTTAAGTGATTTAGTCATTAAAAACGCTCTGATTCAAGCTTAAATATGAAAAATCTATCAAATATGTCAAAAAAAGTCACTTTTCAGATAGTTTTTGTCAAAAATGAAAGTGGCCGCATCCGTGTTCATCCTCAACCTTTATATATGTTTTGTATTATTATTATATACAACTTACATTTCAATATTATGAATGAACACGAATGCGGCCACTTTCATTTTAGACGAAAACCGTCTAAAAATTAACCAAAATGCTAAAATTTTGAAGATTTCAGTAATTTAGCATGACTTAATGTTGTTAGAACGTGATATTTGTGCATTGAATTGTCAAAAACAGCTCATATTTATGTAGCAGAAGCATTTTACTTTCCAAAATATAGCTGAAAGATTACATTTTCACAATTTTCTAAAACTGCTATATTTTGGGGCCAAAAAGGGCTCTTACTGAACCTACTCCTTTATTACATGTTCCAAGTCAGGATTATTACTGTTTGTTTTCTATTCATTTAATGTGTTTCAGCTTTTGAATTTACCAGTTGACGGTAAAAGTTAGAGGACTTTACGACACTAAATATCCATTAAGTTCGGTATTTTTAAGATAGGCTCCAAACTGAAACTGCCAAAAGAAATAACATCTCTCAAATAAAATAACACTGCTAAAACACAGGCATTTGTCTCAGAAATTGTTTTCCCTATATACCTTAATGTTATATTAAGGTATATATAGGAAAACAAATTTCTGAGACAAGTGCCTGTGACTAAAAACTACATGAAAGTTATAATGTACTGAAATGATAATGGGTGGTTTTTTTTTATTCAAGAGTGTTTATAGATACAAGAAGATGTGGTATGAGTGCCAATGACAGAACTCTCCCTCAAAGCCACAATTTGTAAAAATAACCCATTCAGTAGCGGATTCAGGGGAAGGGTTTCAGGGGTTGGAAACCCCCTTGTTTGGACGATCAATGCATTTGAATGAGGATATATAGATGAAATCCATCCCCTCTTTGTCCTGGGGTGTGGAACCCCCTTTTTAAAATGGCTGGATACGCCCATGCCATTAAAGGTCAATGTACGACCTTCAACACGGAGTATTGGCTCACAATGTTTTAACCAATTGCAGATATTTTAGGATATAAGTATAGGTTACTTCTTAGATAGCTGCAATCCCTAAACAGATTCTGGCAATTTTTAAGTTATTCTCCTTTTTGTCTTAAGATTTATCATCGTTCGTGTTAGTTTTTGCGTTTTAAAAACAAAATTTGCTTGCTAAACAACTAAAGATCGCTTCAATGGAATTCAGTTAATTGACACAGTTTAATATATGTTTTTAAAAAAGATCTTTGCATAGCAAGTGCTCAGCATATGTTAAATAACGTATCACAGAAATAAAACATTTTCAAAAAAATCATTTTTTTTTCAAATATAGTAATATATTTAGCAAGGGTACATTATGTTTGTGTGGTTTTCTTTAAACTGATATCCTTAAATCACATAATAATGTGCTGATAAGCATTATTTACTTAAAGTATTACAAGAATAGAAGAATAAATGTCGTTGGCAAGGTTAGTAAATAGCTGTAAAAATTCGTTTTAAAATTAGTAATTACTGGTAATAACTGGGCAGTTTCAGGAATTACTTGTATTTACTAAGTGCATCAGGAATTACATGTAATCCCTACATTTTAGTGATTACATGTAATTCCTAATTTCACCTATTCACTGTAACATATATACCATAATATGATTTAAACAAATTTTACATGTAAACATCTGAATTAATTGTTTTTGCTACGACAGCAAGAAAGTTTTTAAAAGTAAATGTTTTAAACTACATGTATCATTACACTATCTACATTGAATGTTTACAGTAAACATCGGGAAATAATTCCTGGTACGTTATTATATCATAAAGATTGTTTATTATTTCTTGGTATTTTCTCCGTATCTTACAAGACCTTTACATGGAATATTTGTCATAAATAGTTTTTAAATATCAAATATCTATATTCACATAGTTTACAGACATTACATTATATAAACAAAGAGAAACAACTACAAATGTATTGCATATACAACATACAATAATTAGATTTTAATTTTGGCTGTTCCTGCATAGTGAAGGTAAATGTAGTCTAGAAAAGCGCTTCGAAAGAAACTTTTTTAATTGGCACAGTTTAGTTTAGTTCATGTAGTAATAACTGGTACGGCAGTGCTTGGGTGTATATACTGACATGATTTTAATACCAAATGTCTATCTTTTAAAAACCCTGTTGATGAATTAAGAAAAAAAACCCAGGTTAAGTTGATCTTAGCTAAATTTGGCTTAACATTGGCTTTTCTTTTTACAGCCCCGGTTGGTTATATAAATCCTCGCTTAATCAGGTATTTATACAGTAAAAAAAGAATGTATGCATCAATCATGTCAATTCCTAATTCTTCAAACAAACAAACACATGTAAACAGATAATCACTGACACGGTTCCTAATATGGGACACGCACATTGACATGAAGCTGGGCAAATGCAAAATCTTTTATTTTTTAAAACAAGACATTTTTAATTTGCAATAGAACTATGTGATGAAGACAAAATACTGACGTCCGAAGATGCCACATAACTTATTAATAAACTTTACTACGTATCGTACATTGTTTTTTTTTCTTAATCTAAAAAATGGCAAACATAGAAACAAGTAACTTTTAGATTGTAATAGGGAGGACTAAAAAAAATCGCACTTTATAAAACAATCACTTCGATTCAATGAAAAAAAGCACTAGAATAAGACATTATCATGATGCTGGATTTCTTGATTGACTTCATATTTTTTACGTTTGGGGAATGTGTTTGTCAGCAAATGATTGGCCGTCCAATGGGATCTTACTGTGCTCTTCTGGTTGCCAACTTAATTGTTCATTTATTCATATGTTCATATAGTGCTGACTTCGTATTGGATATTCTTAGGATCTTGCATTACCTTTTAACTTCGCGTTCCCCAAAACAGATTATGTCCTCTCTATAAATAGTTTAAAGTTAATTGACCATGTTGAACGCATCTGTCCAACCAAACAAAAAAGATGTTTTCAGCTTCCCAATAAGAACTTTTAACTTTCATAGAACAGCATTTCAGCAGCGCCTGTATATGGAGTATATACATGTATCTACCAGCTTAACAATACACCAGAGCTTGCATGTCCTATAGCTATTTTTTCTTTATAGAGCGTTGCTTCTTAATAGGAAACTATTATACTCGTAGTCATAAGTGGTGAAGTTGAAGTTGAAGTCGTCCAGTCAAAATTCTGCCCTCTTCTCCTCAATGTAATGTGATTCACCAAATTAGAATTTTCAAGGATTTGTACATGAGTAGCATAACGGGTGCACATATGGAGCAGGACCTGATTACTTTTCCGGAGAATCAGAGATCACGCCTTTTTGTTTAAAAAGGGCTAGTGTTCCTCTTGCTCTTTACATTTCTATCCTCTTGACCGACATACCTGGCATTTTTGTTTCAAATAGTCATTCTCTGTTGTCTTTTTAGTAAAAAATAAATATGTGTAGTTCATTCTTGAAGACGGCATACAATAATAACACACACATGTAAAGATTTTAACCACACACATGGAGAAATGACTTAATAAAACAAAAACTATGTATACAAGACCGTACTTAAAACAATATTTTAAATACAAGCGAAATAATCTAGCCGGATTTACTTTTAACATATACCATACTTGAGCTCTTGCACACACATGGCGAACACATACCTAATTAATATTGAATTATGGGAAATGACTTAATAAAAAAAACCTATAAGGCCGAAATTATTAGACGGGCATAAATCTGCGCATGGCTGGAAAAAGAATTAAAACATTACACGGGTTAAGGCCTTATCTTTTTTAACAGACATAGATTTGCGAATGACGTCACGATTTTTTACGGACATCTGTAGATTTGCAATTGACGTTACGATGGGGCATAGACTTGAGAAACGGACACGTATTTGAGGTCGTACACAGATCTGAGGTTAACATATTTATTGTAGATAAACGTTGAATAATTGAATAACGATTATAAGAAAAGCATAGTCAGCTTTTAAAGGCAACGAGATAACTCACGGCCTAATTGATATACAGCAACAAACGACAATCAATGAATTACTGGCTCCTGACTTGGGACAGGCATATATATATACAGAATGTGGCGGGGTTAAACTAGTCCAAAGGAACCTCCCCTTACCTGCGACGTTGGTGTAACTACAATAAAAGAACATGTTGCAAATGGCTTAACTCATTAAATAAATAAATACAAAGCAGAAATACATCTAAAAAAACACAGAAAAGACGTGACAGGATACTTATACATATGCATCCTTACACGTGAAGACACTAAATACAAATCTGAGAGTATACTCGCAGTTATTGACAACTAAATCAACGTCTATACTAACTAATAAAAAATCATGCATCTATGACTAAAATAGTAATAAGTACACATCCAATATCCAATAAATCATTTAGTGTAAATACGGCTTTCACTGTCAGAGAAAAACATTATCTTGTCCAATGCCAGAGCTTGTTTTCGTTCCTGTTATCATTATTTGATACAGTTTTAATATAACATCGGTTACATTAAAAAGTTTATACTATTATGACAGTTTTGAACTAAGTTGTATTGCAATTAGCATATTTTAGCCCATCAATCAAGATAAAAAAAAGGGGGGGGGGGGGGTCAGAAATAAATATTCATAAATAAGATGTTATCCCTTTACATTGATAAAAAGTGAAATAAAAAAATACCGTTCTCCAAGGAAAATTAAAACCAAAAAGCCCTTACAGCAGATTCCACTGAGTGTGTAGCGAAAGGTAATATCGTTGGTTAGCTTGCTTGTTAGCTGAACCGTGAAGTCGTTATAAGGTCGGGTATACTACCCTCCTTTCGAAGTAGCATAGTCCGTCAGACAGATCGATTGATTTTCTGTCGGATGAGTCTATTCTTAAAGTAGGGTTGTTTACCTTACCTAACAATGACTTCACGGTTCAGCTAACAAGCAAGCTAACCAAATATATTACATTTGGCTATACACTCAATGGAATCCGCTGTAATCAAATGGCAAAACACACCAAACGAATAGATAACAAATGTTATATACCTTACTTGGTACAGGCATTTCCTTATTTAGAACATGATGGATTATACCTGGTTTTGAAGCTAGATAGACCTTTCACTTCAATGACAGTCGCATGAAAATCCATTATATTGACAATGATGTGTGAACAAAATAAACAGATACAATACTCATTAGGTAAAAAAAAAATAAAATGTGGATACAGCAGTCAGTATTGTAAACATGCATGCATAAGTACGCAGCTTGTCAATTATGGCATTATGCATACATATGTTTTGAATGTTTGGTCGGAACTATTTCAAGATTTTTTTTATAGTCCCTGTACAAATTGTCAAATAGACTCTGGGCTCATATCAGCTGAATTTTTTTCTGAGCGTTTGCACTGGAACATGTATTCCTACAATGTAAATCCATCGGTTTTTCCTGTAAAGTATTTTGTATAACTTTTCAGAATATAAAGGCGAATACTTTATATCACTAACTATAAATATGGGTACACAAAATGAAAAACTAAGCGAAATTGTTAATCTCGCAATGCATGAAAAAAAGTCTTGTATTTCAGTATATAACACGTGTTCTCGGATGAGTTAATAGCCGTAGTTGTCCATCATGCACTGTTACTCATTAAGTGGATTGGTAAAATAAAACAGGAACAAAAATGATGTCACACTTAAATAAACAGTTACACATGCGAGGACTTAAGTAAGCTAATTCATGTATATACTTATATCCATATAAGGTAGACCAGTGTTCCTGACCTGTTAAATTGGTCAGTACGTAAAAGATACAAAATACTTAAAAATCAACTTAAAATTGTAACAGAAACTCCTTGAGGATCCAGGATGTGATATGGTTGATATAATCTATGACGATAACAGGGAAGGAAATCGATGAATTTTAGGGAGCTACCATTTGATTTTTATGGGAAAAGGGGGGGGGGGGGGGTGGGGGGTGGCTAGGATGAAAAAATTTTGTCCTGCATTTTTTTTTAGTTGTAATCTCTATTCGGTCCTGCTTTTTTTTTTTTTTAGTTTATCCTGACTTTTTTTACATAAATTGTCATCCTGACTTTTTTTTTTTTTGCAAGTGTCTCGTCCTGCCTTTTTTTTTACTCAAAACTCCTGTCCTGCCTATTTTTTTCAAATTTCATCCTAGCCCCCCCATAAAAATCAAATGGTAGCTCCCTTAGTTACAATTGTTGTTGTTTATTTTTAATCAATGAAAACTGAGAAATTGTAATATTTATATCATTACGAAACAGTATTGTTTATTTCAATCCATTTATTTTAACTTGACAAACATGATGTATAAGCAAACTTACAAAATTTCATGACCAGAAATTAAAATTTGGAGATAAAAAAAAAATACAAGATTGCACAACATTGAGGAAATTGGAAAAATTGCCGACTAATTTGACACTAAATTAATTAAACCACCAAACACACGGCTGTTAATGGAAATTGGCTAAGAGTCTTTGTCAATATTACATTTTGAACCCAAAATTGATAACTTTTAAGCAGAAATATCTCATGAATTATAATATTTAAGTCAAAAGTTTTTTTTTTTATATGAATCATTGAAAAAAAGTACACTGAAATATATATAAACAATATGCAAGTTTGCAATCATTCTACTGCAAAATGGGTATTAAAATTGCAATTAGATAGTCAAGGATTTTCTTTGTGACCTTTCCTCTTGATTTCTGTTAGACTGCTAATGTTTCTTTTGACGACCATAATCGTTTTGACCTGCACGCATTGTTAGAATGATATTTAAAATAACCGTGTATAAGTTCTGAGGATCAAATTTAGAAAATTCAGACTCTGGTCAACGGGTTACACGCAAAAATAGATTGAATGTTGATCATTGTTATATATATGTAGATATATGAGACAATATAAAAATAAAAGGATGTTGTATGATTGTCAATATGTCAACACTTTATATTCACCCAAGACAAAATGACAATTGTGTAAAGACCAAACTAAAATAATGTAAATCACCTAAGACCAAAAAACTATGTTGTAATTCACCAACAACCAAAGATCAGTGTTGTAAATCTTCGTTAACCAAATGACAATGATGCAGATCACCAAACAAAAATCAGATGAAAATCATGAAAATACCCAAAGACTATTGCTCAGTTGTGTAAACAACAAAAGATTAAAAGACAAAGGTGTAAACCACTAAAGACCGAATACGTATTGTGTAAACTACCATAGACTACAGAACAATGGTGTAAATCACCGAAGACAAAAGACAATGATGTAAATCACCAAAGACAAAAGGACAATGATGTAAATCATCAAAGACAAAAGAAAATGATGTAAATCACCAAAGACCAAAGGACAATGATGTAAATCACCAAAGACCACAGCACAATGATGTAAATCACCAAAGACCAAAGGACAATGATATAAATCACCAAAGACCAAAGGACAATGATGTAAATCACCAAAGACCAAAGGACAATGGTGTAAATCATCAAAGACCAAAGGACAATAATGTAAATCACCAAAGACCAAAGGACAATGATGTAAATCACCAAAGACCAAAGGACAATAATGTAAATCACCAAAGACCAAAGGACAATGGTGTAAATCATCAAAGACCAAAGGAAAAGTGATGTAAATCATCAAAGACAAAAAGACAATGGTGTAAATCATCAAAGACCAAAGGACGATGGTGTAAATCATCAAAGACCAAAGGACAATGATGTAAATCACCAAAGACCAAAGGACAATGATATAAATCACCAAAGACCAAAAGACAATGATGTAAATCACCAAAGACCAAAGGACAATGATGTAATAAAATTAACGGTATCAATTTTCTTGCACCAGATGCGCATTTCGACAATACATGTCTCTTCAGTGATGCTCGTGGCCAAAATATTTGAAATCCAAAGCTTATATAAAAGATGAAGAGCTATAATCCAAAAGGTCCAAAAAGTATAGCCAAATCCGCGAAAGGAATCAGAGCTTTGCATGAGGGAGATACATTCCTTAATTTATAATAATTTCTATCATTTTGTAACAGCAAATTTTAATAACACAAAAAATCCGTATTTTCATGCCAGTACCGAAGTACTGGCTACTGGGCTGGTGATACCCTCGGGGACTAATAGTCCACCAGCAGAGGCATCAACCCAGTGATAGTAATAAAATTAACTGTATCAATTTTCTTGCACCCAAAGACCAAAGAACAATGATGTAAATCACCAAAGACCAAAGGACAATGATGTAAATCACCAAAGACCAAAGGACAATGATGTAAACCACCAAAGACAAAGAACAATGAAGTAAACCATCAAAGACAAAGAACAATGGTGTAAACCACCAAAGACAAAGAACAATGGTGTAAACCACCAAAGACAAAGAACAATGATGTAAATCACCAAAGACCAAAGGACAATGATGTAAATCACTAAAGACCAAAGGACAATGATGTAATTCACCAAAGACAAAAGGACAATGATGTAAATCACCAAGGACAAAACAACAATGATGAAAATCACCAAAGACCAAAGGACAATGATGTAATTCATTAAAGACAAAAGGACAATGATGTAAATCACCAAAGACCAAAGGACAATGATGAAAATCATCAAAGACCAAAGGACAATGATGTAAATCACCAAAGACCAAAGGACAATGATGTAATTCACCAAAGACAAAAGGACAATGATGAAAATCACCAAAGACCAAAGAACAATGATGTAAATCACGAAAGACCAAAGGACAATGGTGTAAATCACCAAAGACAAAAGAAAAATGATGAAAATCACCAAAAACCAAAGAACAATGATGAAAATCACCAAAGACCATAGAACAATGATGCAAATCACCAAGGACAAAACAACAATGATGAAAATCACCAAAGACAAAACAACAATTATGTAAATCACAAAACACAACAATACAATGATGTAAACCACTGAACACAAATGAAAATGAGGCAAATAAGGCAACAGTAGTATACCGCTGTTCGAAAGTCATAAATCAATTAAGAGAAAATAAATCTGTGTAGGAAACCAAAACCGAGGGAAGCACATAAACCACTAAAGTAAAACAACGAAAAAACAGAAGTACTGAAGTGCAACAAACCAAACGACAATGCAACACACACAGAAACAAACTATAAGACAACAGCTGCCATTTTCATAACTTGGTACAGATCATTTTAAAGAAAAATGATGGGTTCAACCTGGTTTTGCGACTAGCTAAATCTTGCGCATGTATCGCAATGTTAAATATAATACTAAAATGACAACATCACATGACAGGACTACATTAAAAATAAATAGCAGAAAATTTAGGACAGAGATACACAAATAAACAATACAATAGAACATTTTGATATTCTAATAGATATCACCATCAAAGACAAAAGACACTAGTAATCACCACCAGACCACCAAATAAAAATGGACAATGATTTGTAAACCAACAAAGACCAAAGGAAAATGATGTAAACCACCATCTTTCAAATGAAAATGGTGTAAATCACCAAAGACAAAACAACAATGATGTAAATCACCATCGTCCAAATTTAAATGGTGTAAATCACCAAAGACCAAAGGACAATAGTGTAAATCACCAAAGACCAAAGGAAAATGATGTAAATCACAAAAGAAAAAAGGACAATGATGTAAATCATCAAAGACCAAAGGACAATGGTGTAAACCACCAAAGACAAAGAACAATGATGTAAACCACCAAAGACCAAAGGACAATGATGTAAATCACCAAAGACAAAAGGACAATGATGTAAATCACCAAAGACCAAATGAAAATGGTGTAAATCACCAAAGACCAAAGGACAATAGTGTAAATCACCAAAGACAAAAGGACAATGATGTAAATCATCAAAGACCAAAGGACAATGATGTAAATCATCAAAGAGCAAAGGACAATGATGTAAATCACCAAAGACCAAATGAAAATGGTGTAAATCACCAAAGACCAAAGGACAATAGTGTAAATCACCAAAGACAAAAGGACAATGATGTAAATCATCAAAGAGCAAAGGAAAAGTGATGTAAATCACCAAAGACAAAAGGACAATGATGTAAATCACCAAAGACCAAATGAAAATGGTGTAAATCACCAAAGACCAAAGGACAATGGTGAAAATCACCAAAGACCAAAGGACAATAGTGTAAATCACCAAAGACAAAACAGCAATGATGTAAATCACCAAAGACCAAAGGACAATGATGTAAATCACCAAAGACAAAAGGACAATGATGTAAATCACCAAAGACAAAGAACAATGATGTAAATCACCAAATACCAACGGACAATGATGTAAATCACCAAAGACAAAAGGACAATGATGTAAATCACCAAAGACCAAACGAAAATGGTGTAAATCACCAAAGACCAAAGGACAATGGTGTAAATCACCAAAGACGAAAGGACAATGATGTAAATCATCATAGAGCAAAGGAAAAGTGATGTAAATCATCAAAGACAAAACAGCAATGATGTAAATCACCAAAGACCAAAGGACAATAGTGTAAATCACCAAAGACCAAAGCACAATAGTGTAAATCACCAAAGACCAAAGGACAATAGTGTAAATCACCAAAGACCAAAGAACAATAGTGTAAATCACAAAGAACCACAGAAAAATGGTTTATTCATCAATGACCACAGGACAATGGTGTAAATCACTAAAGACCACAGCAAAATGATGTAAATCACCAAGAACCACAGGAAAATGGTTTATTCATCAATGACCACAGGACAATAGTGTAAATCACCAAAGACCAAAGCTCAATGGTGTAAATCATCAAAGACCTCAGCACAATGAGGTAAATCACCAAGAACCACAGGAAAATGGTTTATTCATCAATGACCACAGGACAATAGTGTAAATCACCAAAGACCAAAGGATGATTAATTTGCGCTGTTTATACATGAACTTATAATAACATGTTAGATACATTTTTTCTGCGATACAAATACTTATTAACCTCGTTCTTTTTATTTGTCCGTTGAGAACAAAATTTATTCTCTATGTTAACAAGTCATAAATACCACTTGATAAATTAAATGTTTAATGTGCATTTTTTGTTATCAATATCAGTATGGTAGAACATTCAGCCGAGAGTTGTTTTTTTGCGATATGGTACAGTAATATACATTTCCAAGATGGCGACTAAGATCCCTTTAGGTTTTTTCAGTATACGGATATGGATAGTAAAGTGCACATTGCTAGAAAACAAAGAAATATCGATGGCATCGTCATATACGTTAATAAAGTAATACAAATAGACAGGAAATACTAAAAAAAATATAAAAATCATTGATTAACAAAATTTTAATCTGCTAACTGAGTCCCTGTGAAATTTATCGGTTTCCAAGAGCAAAATTGGTAGCGCGTCATCCCTACAATCATTATGGCTTCCATTTCTACAATTGTGAAAATAAATGGGGAGATAATTTTGACAAAGTAGACGTAGAATCTTGACTGTTTAAAGATCTTCTTTTATTTAAATCTTAATATTATCATTAATGTGGCTTTGGAAAATCTTCCTCGATATACAATGACCGATATAAGAGTTTTTAGGACATTATGATTTCTTACAAGCATTTAAATATTTTGATCTTACTTTCAGTACCAGGAAGCTTTCTTTTATTAGATTTCAGGCACACCTAATTTGCTTGTTGTCTTTTTGAATGGTACAGAATAATAGAGTTAAGTGTTAATGTACTAATTTTTCAGGTAAATGTATGTAAGAAGTGCAGACATATGTCCGTGTGTCTGTTCAAAGTCATATACCATAGACTAAATCAAAAGTTGTCCTTTGTTTTATCCAAATGTTTTGTCTATAAGGAATTTCGTATTGATAACATCACCTGATATTTTCCTTCTAACTCATTCATTAGGTTTTAAACATATTTATTTATTTATAGCGGATTGGGAAACAAGTTTTGCAACTTATATTAATCCCTTTCCACTTTGCGGGTGCGAGTGCTGCCTTGTAGCGGCATTAGCCTACTCTTTTTCGAAATCTACAAGGGTGTCTTTAACGTGCAAGAGGTATGGCTCTCTCTTAACATGGGTCAGCCATTTATCGTCCCCTTCCGACGGACTATCATCGTTTCCTCAAGATCATACTCGCAGATGGTGTCAAGGGAGAGCCGAAAATTGAGTTTTTACATAAAATAGTTTCCTACTAACTCATTCATTATGTTTTTGAATTAGAAAATTTCCAACTAATTCATTCATTGTGTTTTACATAAGAGACGATTTAGAGTTGGATACTTGCATAGTAGACCGCACCTGTGTGTTGGTAAAGATAGTGTGTTCTTTATTTTTCTTGATTTGATGTCTCTTTGCAATATATTCTACATTCCGTTTATTCATATGCTAATTATTGATTAGTAAAGAGATAATTGAACGCATTGTGTTTGTTCACATACTACATGTAATAAGGACTTTCCTAGCGTCAACTGAACATAAAATTATACCGTTCAGTTATAAATGTACTAGACAAGTATGAGTTTGCCAACCGTTAATTGAACAAATTTGTTGTATTCCTACAGTATTATCGTCAAAAATCTAATGTGTCCGATCAGATTGGGCAATTTAAATCTAATGCCTCGAGTATAACGTGTATCACAGTATCTGCAAGTAATGAACCTTTGCACCAACTCTTCCGTAGGGGTCTGTAGGTGGCTTGTTTCCGTCCCTATCCAATAAACCCTTATTTTCGAGTTTCAGTCGCAAATTCTCTGACCTTAATTACAGGTCCTACCTATTGTATGTATTGTTATTTGTTCTCGTCCTGAACTTGTATGAAATATTTGCCACTGTAGTTAAGCAGCCATCAATCAATAAATCAAAAGTCAAATAAACACATTTTGTTTATCAAAATACTATAATTGATAATGCAACTTTCATAAGTAAGGAAACAAACTACTTTCATGTATATATATATATTCTTTTCTAAATTGCATATGTCCGACTCAGGTCAAATACTTCTAATCTGTCACGTAAATATGATTCATTAGGCGTACTCTCGGTTAAATTTATGAAAGAAGGAAATTTTATGTATGAAAGCAGAATTCAGGGAAAAAAGAGTTCATTGATATCAGCCAGTGTTAAGTACCTCTAATTGATTGTCAAGATTAAATTGGTTAACTGGGATTTGACATGGACATTTTGAACTTTCACGTCCTTAATACAGTTAGTTTTGTTATTCATAAAGACAGATTTATTTTAATTAATGAATTTCACCACAATTGAAATTACTTTTGCCTTTTTGTTTTACCTCAAGCATATTTACTTTTTTTTTAAACATATCATTCGAACTAATCATTACAAATTATATTGGAATGTCATATAATCGAAAGTTCATAGCTTATTTTGCAATCATGACTATGTATCGGTGTATATTTATTGGTTCTCATGTGGAGCAGGATCTGCTTTCGCGTCCTAAGCATATTTGGTCACCCCTATATATCTTGGTGGGGTTCGTTTTGCTCAAGCTCATGTTATCTATGCTGTGTTTTATAGACTGTTGTTTGTCAGTGGGCGTTTTTTTATTTTGCGATGACGTCACGTCGTTGTCAGTTTGCCATCGACTTTCGAGATTGATAATTTCATTAGGTATCTCTTTTGCATGTTCGAATGTTAGGCTTAGAAATTAAATGTAACTTCAAAGATGAACCTATTGAAAAAAAAATATACAGATAGCAATAGTTTTAAAAGAAAATAAATAACCTTTTGTCATATTGCTTTACAATTCAATTTAATGTTTTATTAAAGTCTGATCTCTCAACAAGTACAATCAATCTTTATATTGTAAAATAACACTAAATAAAATGAGAGCCATTCTATACAGAATTATAAGAAACTATTAAAATGCAGAGATATAATACACAATATGAAATAAAATACTATTTACAATATATAAAATTTCTACGTCTTTTTAAATGTACAACGGTTGTGAATAAATTGCGGGATATATGTATGTATACATGTACATATGCCAATAATACAGCGACCTAACTATAAGATTAAACAAAATGACCAGCTCAAAGTCTAGAAAATTCATAAATATTATTTCGTTCTGACATGAATATACTATTTACCAATGGACGTTCATTAATCGTCATATTTTTCATTTTCTTATGTAGCAACAACCAAATAAGAGCGTTTTATCGAACCGCGGGTTAATTATCACGTTATAATTGGTTTAACGCCGTCACGTGGTGACCCCCTATGAGACCGTAGGGAGTAAGTAAATTTCATAGGGGGTTCATGACGCGTAAATGGTGACGTCATCTATAAATTAAATTCTGTGTTTCATTGTTTATTTTTCAACGCAGCAGAAAAAGTCCAGAGTGCGATAAATTCGTTATACGGTTAACTACTGACCCCCTACGGATCCATAGAAGGTGAATAAAATCCATAGGGGATTCGGCATCCGGCCTCACCCCTTATGAATTTCACTAACCCTCTATGGATCCGAAGGGGGTCAGTAGCGAACCATATAACTTATAATAATTGATAACATTCATTTTATGATGATATCTGAAGTATTATAAATCAGTAGCCTATGCTTCTGATAGTACTATAAAACTGCACTTTTATACATTTGTTTAAAGACATTTATGAGAAGACGAAGGTTTCTTAGTTTTATGATTTAGTCAACGGTTAGAGGAAGAGAAAAAGAGCAATAATTTCTATTGAACATAATCTGAGACATAATTTCATCTAAATTTAAACTGTCAGAGTCTACATTTTAAGAAAGAATTATGTACGAATATAATGAATTTAAATTGAGGTCAAATATTTAAAGAAATAAATTTTAATATTTCATGTAAAAATAAGTGAATCTTACATGTAATTGTATGAATTGTAGAAAATAACTAATGCTTGTATAAAAAAGATAGAGAAGTATCTATGTGCCCCTGGTCCGTGTTTTTGCAATCTGGTTTAGTGTTACAACTAATTGGGTCTCACCGGAACGTTGAGTTCTGAATCCATGTTGTTCATCATATAGAATATGGTGTCGATAAAAGGGATCCATTACTGTGTAATGAATAATATGCTCTAACAGATTACATGATATATATGTCAGTGAGACAGGCTGTAGGTTTGGAGATTGGCACGATGTTTGCTTTGTGCCATTCATCTGGGATCTTACCCTGGTCCAGGGAAAGCTGAAAAATCCGGGTAAGATACGGAGCTAGTGATTCTGCTGCCTGTTTAAGGATATGAGCTAGAACTTCGTCTGGGTGATTGGTGAATAAAACATATCCAACCAGCACGAGTTCTTATGGTTTAAAATATGAAACCATTAGGAACTAAACATTACTCTACAATTTATGGTTGAACTCGAAATAAACATATATTAACATCTTTGTTTTATTCACCAGGTTCATAAACTTGTAATTTTTATTCAATGAAAAATTTAACGTAACCTAAGCAATGTAAAAAAATTACGATAGAAATCTTTCTTTATTAACGTTACCATAAATATTATGATCATGATGATAAACTATTTTAATTCATTAATAAAGTATTTTGATAATTGTTTGATTAGATTACTCTTATGGTTGGACTCGAAATAAATATATATAGACATCTTTGTTTTATTCACCAGGAGGCCTCGAAAGAACGTGAACGACAGTTCCCCAAATTTTCGTAGTTAAAATAGTGCACAGAAACATGTAAAGCAAAGCGACAACTAAGCATTCAACGGTAAAGGGGAGGCACCTCCTTAGTCTGCACTTACCATATCTTTCCTGCATAACACGAAGACAATGGAACGAGCTTCAAAAATCAGAAAACCGGTCGGATAAACGTGTATATTAAAAATTATTAAAATGTCTATGAAATTTTTAAGAGACGGATTTTATTAAAGATGGCGGTTGCTACTTCATCGAAGTCACGTAATGTTTCACTTAGTTAGATGTCACTTGTAGACTTTATTCTCATAAATTGTCATTGAACCATTCAGATCATTATGAGCTGGAAACATAGTTATATTTTGAGTTTTCGTACTGTACTGTTGCTGAATCCAGTATATACTCAGTACTGGAGGGGGTAAGATAATACTTTTTATCACATTTTGTTTTATATATACTAGAACACACGCGTGATATCACGGGTCCGTGACTGAATTAAAGTATATAACTATGTGCAAGCCTTATTTTAGTATTAGTATTGTCATCTGATAAAGTCATGCCGATTATAAGATACACAGTTTTTCTCTGCTTTCAAGTCTTTCTGTTTGAACCCGTCGAACTGAAACAATAATATTAATTATTTGGAAAACAAAAGGTCCTGGAATGAAGTATTTTTTAATCAACAGCATTGTCCTATATAAGTTATAAATAAAGTTGAATTCTTTGCTTCGCTGTTTTACGTCATGCCCACTAACAAATTGAAAACTGTACCTATACGCCTTATTTTTAGTCCAGATTTTTAGTATTCGTATTAGAAAGTCTTACTGATTAAAATACCACAGTAGGTAACAATTTGACAATTAAGTAGTGTCAACCCTGTGGTTATGACACGTGTATATAGCATATTAATCCTGAATACAACGTTTGGTGGTGCGCCTGTCAAATGCGGAACGTACAGATAAGGTAATAGGTAACAGGTGAATATACTATTGGTAACGGTAGCGGACTCGACCCGGAACTTCTTAATTATTGGCAATATTAATTACGTGGAAAACAAAATGGCCTGGAGTGGTGTAATTTTTAATCTACACCTTTGTACTATATTAGTTATATATATAGTTGAATTCTGTGATTCGTCGTTTTTACGTGATGACGGCTGACAAATTGGACCTCGTAATTTTAGTATTATAGATATACATGTTTGTTGTTTGCACCTGTCCTAAGTCAGGAATCTGATGTACAGTAGTTGTCGTTTGTTTTTGTAATTTATACGTGTTTCTCGTTTTTTTAAATTTTATATAGATTAGACCGTTGGTTTTCCCGTTTAAATGGTTTTACACTAGTAATTTTGGCCCCTTTATAGCTTGTTGTTCGGTGTGAGCCAACTTGAAGGCTCCGTGTTGAAGGCCGTTCATTGACCTATAAAGGTTTACTTTTTTAAAAATTGTTATTTGGATGGAGAGTTGTCTCAAAGACAAAGATCAATGATGTCAATCACCAAAAACGAAGAACAATGGTGTAAACCACCAAAGACAAAGAACAATGATGTCAATCACCAAAGACAAACAATACTGACGTAAACCACCAAAGACAAAGAACAATGATGTAAACCACCAAAGAAAAAGAACAATGATGTAAACCACCAAAGACAAAGAACAATGATGTAAACCACCAAAGACAAAGAACAATGGTGTAAACCACCAAAGACAAAGGACAATGGTGTAAACCACCAAAGACAAAGAACAATGATGTAAACCACCAAAGACAGAGAACAATGATGTAAATCACCAAAGACAAAGAACAATGGTGTAAACCACCAAAGACAAAGGACAATGATGTAAACCACCAAAGACAAAGAACAATGATGTAAATCACCAAAGACAAAACAACAATGATGTAAACCACCAAAGACAAAGAACAATGATGAAAATCACCAAAGACAAAGAACAATGATGTAAATCACCAAAGACAACGAACAATGGTGTAAATCACCAAAGACAAAAGAACAATGGTGTAAACCACCAAAGACAAAAAGACAATGATGTAAACCATCAAAGACAAAGAACAATTGTTTTAACCACCAAAGACAAACAACAATGATGTAAACCACCAAAGACAAAGAACAATAATGTAAACCACCAAAGACAAAGAACAATGATGTAAATCACCAAAGACAGAGATCATTGATATCGACCACCAAAGACAAAGAACAATGGTGTAAACCACCTAAGACAAAGAACAATGATGTAAACCACCAAAGACAAAGAACAATGATGTAAACCACCAAAGACAAAGAACAATGATGTAAACCACCAAAGACCAAAGACCAATGATGTAAACCACCAAAGACAAAGAACAATGATGTAATCCACCAAAGACAAAGAACAATGGTGTAAACCACCAAAGACAAAGATCAATGATGTAAATCACCAAAGACAAAGAACAATGATGTAAACCACCAAAGATAGAGAACAATGATGTAAATCACCAAAGAAAAAAAACAATGATGTAAACCACCAAAGACAAAGAACAATGATGTAAACCACCAAAGATAGAGAACAATGATGTAAATCACCAAAGACAAAGAACAATGATGTCAACCACCAAAGACAAAACAACAATGATGTAAACCACCAAAGACAAAGAACAATGATGTAAACAATCAAAAACAAAGAGCAATAATGTAAACCACCAAAGACAAAGAACAATGGTGTAAACCACCAAAGATAGAGAACAATGATGTAAATCACCAAAGACAAAGAACAATGATGTCAACCACCAAAGACAAACCAACAATGATGTAAACCACCAAAGACAAAAGAACAATGATGTAAACCATCAAAGATAGAGAACAATGATGTAAACCACCAAAGATAAAGAACAATGATGTAAACCACCAAAGACAAACAACAATGATGTAAACCCCCAAAGACAAAGAACAATGATGTAAACCACCAAAGACCAAAGAACAATGATGTAAACCACCAAAGACAAAGAACAATGATGTAAACCACCAAAGACAAACAACAATGATGTAAACCACCAAAGACAAACAACAATGATGTAAATCACCAAAGACAAAGAACAATGATGTAAACCACCAAAGTCAAAGAGCAATGATGTAAACCACCAAAGACAAAGAACAATGATGTAAACCATCAAAGACAAAGAACAATGATGTAAACCACCAAAGACAAACAAAGACAAGAATGTAAACCACCAAAGACAAAGACAATGATGTAAAATCAACCAAAGACAAAACAAACAATGATGTAAACCACCAAAGACAAAGAACAAATACAAAAACAAACAATGAAAACACAAAAGAAAACAATGATGTAAACACCAAAGACAAAGAACAATGGTAAACAAAACAAAGACAAATAACACAATGTAAACAACCAAACGACAAAAAAAGACAATGTGATTAATCCACAAAGACAAAGAACAATAAGTAAACCACCAAAGACAAAGAACAATGTGTAAATCCAAAGACAAAGACAATGATATAAAAAACCAAAGACAAATAAAACAAAGAAAACACTAAAACAAAAAAACAATGATGTAAACCACCAAAGACAAAGAACAATGATGTAAACCACAAAAAAGAAAGGAAACCAAGATAAAACAAAAACCAAAGACAAAGATGTAAACACCAAAGACAAAGAACAATGATGTAAACCACCAAAGACAAAGAACAATGTGTAAACCACCAAAAGAACAAAAACACAAAAAATGTAAATCACCAAAGACAAAGAACAATGATGTAAACCAACCAAAGACAAGAAACAATGATGAAAATCACCAAAGAAAAACAATGTGTAAACCACCAAAGACAAAGAACAATGATGTAACACCAACAAAAATGAGTAAACACAAAACAAGATGTAAACACCAAAAACAAAGAACAATGAATGTAAACCACCAAAGACAAAAACAATGAATGTAAACCACCAAAGACAAAGAACAATGATAAAGCAATCAAAAACAAAGACAAAAGTAAACACCAAAGACCAAAGAACAATGGTGTAAACAGCAAAGAATAGAAAACAAGATAAAACAACAAATGTAAACACCAAAGACAAAAGAAATGTAAACCACCAAAAAAAAAAACAACAATGATTAAACAACCAAAGACAAAGAACAATGATGTAAACCACAAAGACAAAAACATTGATGAAACACCAAAGACAAAGAACAATGATGTAAACACCAAAGACAAACAACAATGTAATCAAAACAAAAGAACAATGAACAAAAAAAAAAAACAAAAACATTAAACAAAACAATGTACCACCAACAAGACAAGAAACAAAAAAAAACATGTAACCAAAAAGACAATAGAACACAAGACAAACATGTAACCACAAAAAAAACAAGAGAAACAAAGACAAAGAACAATGATGTAAACCAAACAAGAACAATGATTAAATCACAAAGTCAAGACCAATGTAAACACCAAACAAAGAACATGATGTCAATCACCAAAGACGAAGAACAATGTGAAACACAAGACAAAAACAATGATGTCAATCACCAAGACAACAATACTGACGTAAACACAAGACAAAGAACAATGATGTAAACCACCAAAAAAAAGAACAATGATTAAAACCAAAGACAAAAAATGAGTAAACACCAAAGACAAACAATGGTAACACCAAAGACAAAGACAATGGTGTAAACCACCAAAACAAAAACATGATGTAACCACCAAAGACAGAGAACAATGATTAATCACCAAAGACAAAGAACAATGTGTAACACCAAGCAAGACAATGATGTAACACCAAAACAAGAACAATGAGTAAATCACCAAGACAAAACACAATGAGTAAACACCAAGACAAAGAACAATGATGAAAATCCAAAGACAAAGAACAATGATGTAAATCACCAAAGACAAAACAATGTGTAAATCACCAAAGACAAAAAACAAGGTAAACACCAAAACAAAAAGACAATGATGTACATCAAGAAAGAAATAAGAAACACCAAAGAAAAGAACAATAGTAAACCACCAAGAAGAGTAGATAAACACCAAAGACAAAACATGTAAACCACTAGCAAAGACAATGATGTAAACACCAAGACAAAGAACAATGATGTAACCACAAAGAAAAGAAAATGATGTAACACCAAAGACAAAGACATGTGAACACAAACAAGAACAATGATGTAAACACAAAGAAAACATGTGTAAACACAAAGAAAACAAGATGATCACCAAGAAAAAACAATGATTAAACCACCAAAAAAGAACAATGATGTAAACACAAGAAAGAACAATGATTAAACCACCAAACAAGAACAATGATTAAACCACCAAAGTAGAACAATGATTAAATCACCAAAAGAATGATGTAACACAACAAAACAATATTAACCACAAGAAGCATAAACAAAACAAAATGTACCACAAACAAAGAACATGGTTAACAAAGAAAAATAGTAAATCACAAAGACAGAACATGTGTAACACAAGAAAAAAACAATGTACCACAAAAAAAACAATGGTAAACCAAGAAAAATTAAACCAGAAAAATGAGAACACAGAAAAAAGAGTACCAAAGACAAAGAACAATGATGTAAACCACCAAAGACAAAGAACAATGATGTAAATCACCAAAGACCAAAAGACAATGATGTAAACCACCAAAGACAAAGAACAATGATGTAAACCACCAAAGACAAAGAAACAATGATGTAAACATCCAAAGACAAAAGAACAATGATGTAAACCACCAAGACAAGAACAATGATGTAAACCATCAAAGACAAAGAACAATAATGTAAACCACCAAAGACAAAAAGACAATGATGTAAACCACCAAAGACGGAAGGACAACATGTTAAACCACCAAAGACAAAAACAATGATGTAAACCACCAAAGACAAAAAGACAATGATGTAAACCACCAAAGACAAAAGACAATGATGTAAACCACCAAAGACAAACAACAATGATGTAAATTCACCAAAGTCAACAAAGACAATGATGCAAACCACAAAGACAAAGAACAATGATGTAAACCACCAAAGACCAAAGACAATGATGTAAACACCAAAGACCAAAGACCAATGATGTAAACCACCAAAGATAAAGACCAATGGTGTAAACCACCAACGACAAAAAGACAATGATATACCATCAAAGACAAAGAATAAATGATGTTAACCACCAAAGACAAGAGACAATGATGTAAACCACCAAAGACCAAAAGACAATGATGTAAATCACCAAAGACAAAGAACAATGATGTAAACCACCAAAGACCAAAGACAATATGTAAACACCAAGACAAAGAACAATAATGATATCAACCACCAAAAACAAGGAACAATGATGTAAATCACCAAAGACAACGAACAATGTGTAAATCCACCAAAGACAAAAGAACAATGATGTAATCACCAAAAGACAAAGAACAATGATGTAAACCACCAAAGACCACAAGACAATGATGTAAATCACCAAAAACAAAGACAAATGTAAACCACCAAGACAAAAACAATGATGTAAACACCAAGACAAAGGACAATGATGTAAACACCAAAGACCAAAGACAATGATGTAAACACCAAAGACAAAGACAATGATGTAAACCACCAAAGACAAAGAACAATGATTAAACCACCAAAGACAAGGAACAATGATGTAAACCCAAAGATAAACAACAATGTGTAAATCACCAAAGACAAAAGAAAATGATGTAAATCACCAAAGACAAAGAACAATGATGTAAACCACCAAAGACCAAAGACAATGATGTAAATCACAAAAACAAAGGACAATGATGTAAACCACCAAAGACCAAAGACAATGATGTAAACACCAAAGACAAAAGAACAATGATGTAAATCACCAAAGACAAAGAACAATGATGTAAACCACCAAAGACAAAGAACAATGATGTAAACCACCAAAGACCAAAGACAATGATGTAAACCACCAAAGACAAAGACAATGATGTAAACCACCAAAGACAAAACAATGTGTAAACCACCAAAGACAAAGGACAATGATGAAACCACCAAAGACAAAGAACAATGATGTAAACCACCAAAGACAAAGAACAATGATGTAAACCACCAAAGACAAAGACAATGATGTAAACACCAAAGACAAAGACAATGATGTAAACCACCAAAGACAAAAACAATGATGTAAACCACCAAAGACAAAGAACAATGATGTAAACCACCAAAGACAATAGAACAATGATGTAAACACCAAAGACAAAGAACAATGATGTAACACCAAAGACAAAGAACAATGATGTAAACCACCAAAGACAAAGAACAATGATGTAAACACCAAAGACAAAAGACAATGATGTAAACCACCAAAAACAAAGGACAATGATGTAAACACCAAAGACAAAGGACAATGATGTAAACACCAAAGACAAAAGAACAATGATGTAAACACCAAAGACAAAGACAATGATGTAAACCACCAAAGACAAAGAACAATGATGTAAACCACCAAAGACAAAGAACAATGATGTAAACCACCAAAGACAAAGACAATGATGTAAACACCAAAGACAAAACAATGATGTAAACACCAAAGACAAAGAACAATGATGTAAACCACCAAAGACAAAAGAACAATATGTAAACCACCAAAGACCAAAAGACAATGATGTAAACCACAAAGACAAGAACAATGATGTAAACCACCAAAGACCAAGACAATGATGTAAACCACAAAGACAAAGAACAATGATGTAAACCACAAAGACAAAGAACAATGATGTAAACCACCAAAGACAAAGAACAATGATGTAAACCTCAAAGATAAAGAACAATGTGTAATCACCAAACAAAGAACAATGATGTAAACCACCAAAGACAAAGAACAATGATGTAAACCACCAAAGACAAAGGACAATGATGTAAATCACCAAAGACAAAGGACAATGATGTAAACCACCAAAACAAGACAATGATGTAACCACCAAAGACAAAAGACAATGATGTAAACCACCAAAGACAAAGAACAATGATGTAAACCACCAAAGACAAAGAACAATGATGTAAACCACCAAAGACAAAGACAATGATGTAAACCACCAAAGAAAAGAACAATGGTGTAACCACCAAAGACAAAGAACAATGATGTAAACCACCAAAGACAAAGAACAATGATGTAAACCACCAAAGACAAAGAACAATGATGTAAACCACCAAAGACAAAGAACAATGATGTAAACCACCAAAGACAAAGAACAATGATGTAAACCACCAAAGCCAAAGACAATGATGTAAACCACCAAAGACAAAAACAATGATGTAAACACCAAAGACAAGAACAATGATGTAAATCACCAAAGACAAGAACAATATGGTAAACCCCAAAGACAAAAACAAAAAAAAAAAAAAAAAAAAAAAAAAAAAAAAAAAAAAAAAAAAAAAAAAAAAAAAAAAAAAAAAACCCCCCCCCCCCCCCCCCCCCCCCCCAAAGACCAAAGACAATGATGTAAACACCCAAAGACAAAGAACAATGATGTAAACCCCAAAGACACAAAGAACAATGATGTAAACCACCAAAGACCAAAGACAATGATGTAAACCCCCAAGAACAAAGAACAATGATGTAAACCACCAAAGACAAAGGACAATGATGTAAACACCAAAGACAAAGAACAATAATGTAAACCACCAAAGACCAAAAACAATGATGTAAACACCAAAGACAAAGAAAAATGATGTAAATCACCAAAGACAAAGAACAATGATGTAAACCACCAAAGACAAAGGACAATGATGTAAACACCAAAGACAAAGAACAATGATGTAAACCACCAAAGACCAAAGAACAATGATGTAAACCATCAAAGATAAACGAACAATGGTGTAATCACCAAAGACAAAAGAACAATGATGTAAAATCACCAAAGACAAAGAACAATGATGTAAACCACCAAAGACAAAGACAATGATGTAAATCATCAAAGACAAAGGACAATGATGTAAACCACCAAAGACAAAAGGACAATGATGTAAACACCAAAGACAAAAGAACAATGATGTAAACCACCAAAGACAAAGAACAATGATGTAAACCACCAAAGACAAAGAACAATGATGTAAACCACCAAAGACCAAAGAACAATGATGTAAACCCCCAAAGACAAACAACAATGATGTAAACCACCAAAGACAAAGAAGATTGATGTAAACCACCAAAGACAAAGAACAATGATGTGAATCACCAAAGACAAAGAACAATGATCTAAACCACCAAAGACAAAGAACAATGATGTAAATCACCAAAGACAAAGAACAATGATGTAAACCACCAAAGACAGAGATCAATGATGTAAATCACCAAAGACAAAGAACAATGATGTTAACCACCAAAGACAAAAAGACAATGACGTTAACCACCAAAGACAAAGAACAATGATGTAAACCACCAAAGACAAAGAACAATGATGTAAACCACCAAAGACAAAAGAACAATGACGTAAACCACCAAAGACCAAAGGACAATGATGTAAACCACCAAAGACAAAGAACAATAATGTGAACCAGCAAAGACAAAGAACAATGATATAAACCATCAAAGATAGAGAACAATGGTGTACACCACCAAAGACAAAGAACAATGATGTAAACCACCAAAGACAAAAAGACAATGATGTAAACCACCAAAGACCAAAGAACAATGGTGTAAACCACCAAAGACACAAAAGAACAATGATGTAAACCACCAAAGACAAAGAACAATGATGTAAACCACAAAAACACACATATCAATTGTTGTCTGTTTGAATGGTATCATAGAGTTGAGTGTCCATCTACTAATTTTCCCGGTAAATATATGCAATTTTTACTTTTTTCTCTGACGTTTTGGATAATTTTGTGACATAGAAGACATAAACAGAGTAATAAATGCAACAGTAGTATACCGCAGTTTTATTAAGAATCCTAGAATTCAGTAGGAGTACTCTTAGTTGATAGATGGTGGATTGCTACTTCATCGAAGTCACGTGATGTCTTAGTTAATTGGATGTGATTTAAGTGTAAAATATTTCCTTGTAGACATCATTCTCATGAATTGTCATCAATATGAACTGGAAATACAGTTATATTTCGAGTTTTCTTGCTGTTCTCTGTCTGGATCCAGTTTATTCGAGGTGGAGGGGGTAAGATAATACTTTTTATCACCTTTTCAATATATATATATATTTCAGTTTGTCATCAAATTATTCGATAACAAGTAAAAACAAACACTAAAACTTGATGGGTCTGTACGCACTTTTGTGAGCACTTTTAAAACTGTCGACTGATTGAATCATAACATAAAAAAGTGAGGGTTCTGCGGACTCCAGTGTCTTGCCAGCTTTTGCTGTTAATTGCAGCCCCCCCCAAAAAATGAGGAAAACAAATGGTAACAATATTCCTCTCGATACTATATTTTGATTGTAAGAAACTTCTGTCCAAGTTTGGTAAAAATCCACGATAGTTCAAGAATCTTATAAATGTATTAAAAACTTTAACTGCAGACTATATATGTAATGTTAACTGGAAGAAAAACTAAGTCCATTTATAAGTAAAATACGAAAAAACAGGTACAAAATTTTAACAAAATTTACTTCTAGATACTAGCTTTTGATTATAAACAACTTCTGTCCAAGTTGGTACAAATCCAGGATAGTTTAAAAAAAGTTATTAAAATTTTAAAGACTTTAACCACAGAGTGAATGTAATGTTTGCTGCCAAAAAAACTAAGTCCATATAAGAAAAATACGGAAAAATGATTACTTTTGTTTTAATTTACTTCTGGATACTTTCTTATATACCTACAGTGTATTTGGGGGTATTTTCTTTCAAAACGATAGGTAATTCTTTCGAAGAATGAACCCGGACGATACCATTTTTTAATAAAATATGCTCCGAGGCATAAAATAATGACTTTTTAGAGGTCAATATTTTCCGTGATAAAAGTGCAAACTATAATTCACTTCAAAATTATATAGGTCTGATCGTTTTTTGTTGCCGATTGGGGAATTTCGTTTTTAAAGTTCAATCTATATATAATAGGTCGTCATTGTCCACATTTTAATTTTAGAAACAAATAATATGAAGTTTTGCTAATTTATCGCTTCAATTCAGAGACATTATCATACTTATTCAAAGGTTTTTCTTGTCGTAGAACACACCTCGTATTATCTATAACATAAATAAGCTTCTGTCCAAGTTTGGTAGAAATCTCGGATAATTTAAGAAAGCTATTAACATTTTAAAAACTTTAACCACAGAGTGAATGTAATGTTTGCTGCCAAAAAGCTAAGTCCATTTATACGAAAAAACAGGATATTGTTTTTGCAAAATTTACTTCTGGATACTATCTTATGATCATAAACAAGCTTCTGACTTAGGCCGTGTTCACACCAAACGCAATGTACAGTAAACATGTTAACTTTTAGTTTAATGTAATGTACACTGGTTTCACATTAAATTTGTTCACATCTATACACTTTGTTTAATTACCTGTACATAAGATTTGTTCACACTTGTAAACTATAATATGTCATTTAAATGTTCATTATGTAGAACCGAATGCAAAATTTTCGGACAACTTTTCTACCAGTTAGGGAACGACGATTTGACTTCAAAAGGGGGGGGGGGATTTTTCCTTGAAAAATATTCTGATCCCCAATTTGATAAAAAAAAAATATTAGTCATACAGATGATAAAAAGGTTTTATTCTGAATCCATAGTTTCCCCATACATTACAGTGGTAAATATTGAACAAAAATATTTTATTGCTAGCATCGAGAAAAACTGAATATAAAAACGTCATTGCAAAAAAAAAACCCTTTGGAGTTAAGTGCTTGCTCCTTTATGACAGTCATTTTGATGATTTGCAGTAGTTTTAAGATAATAAAGATGTCTCGATTACGTATTAGAAAACGTAGGCTGCAGCAGCGTGCTTATAGAGGAAGAAAAAGGATTGAGATGTAATAAAGGATCACTACATTTCTTTCTTTTCTGTTTGTTTCAAATAGTATTTTTTTCTCCAAGGAATATTTGGCAAAGGTAGGGGGTATTTTTTTTTTTATTTCTAAGTGTATTTTAACGGATCTGAGATACTACACAAACAAAACATTTACCTCACACTTTTTTTAGTAATGCATTTATGAGTGAATCGTTGTTTGAGTAAAGACCAGTGACAAATATTTCTGTGTACGTCCACTCGATTCGGGAAGACCTTTTCAAATGAATTATGTGTTCGGCAATAATGATGCTTTGAGTCTTGATAAGGGGTTTATAAAAGCTACGTAAGTTTTTTTTTTATAACTTATGAATATATCAAGTTTAGACAAATATTTCTGTAAAGAATTTTATAAATAATTGTAATAAATATCAATTTTATTAAAAAATCGTTTCTTCCTTAAATATACATGGTAAAACTAATGTTTTAAATGCCTAGTTTTGTGTACACTTAACCTACACAAGGCCTACATCGACTTTCGACTGCATGTAGAGAAAACATGTTTTAAACTACATGTAAACATTGAGTTTTATCAATGAGAACGTATTTTTGTTTAGTTTACGTGTGAATTACACTAACACAACACCGAGTTTAGGTCAATGTGAACACGGACTTAGTTTGGTAGAAATCCAGGATAGTATAAGAAAGTTATTAAAATTTCAAAAACTTTAATCACAGAGAGAATATTTCTGACAACTTCGACGACCACGAACGTAGGATCACTTAAATTGATATGTGGTATGATTACCAATGAGAAACTATACGAAGTTCAAATATAGTGGATGTAAGCAATCATAGGCAATCGTGAGAAGCAATAAGACAAATATACACTGTAAATTAAACTGTAAAAGGTCCCGGCTATTTATTTATATATTGATAACATTAAAAATTGATAAAAATAGAACTTGAAACACTTACATGTATGTAAACTCTGAATTTTGAATTTTTGGAAGTAAAACTTTCTACTTTCAAGAGATAACTTTTCAACATTTTTAAGGTATTTTTTGCCCCTTTTTTCAACTCGTAAGTTAACTTTTGTGATTTGAAAATGTTACACCCCTTTGCTGATTCCGTTACTACTGTCGAGGTGTGTCGTAGGCATTTTCCTGCTAGATCTGCCGAGGTTTTGCAGAATGGAATATACTGTATTTCTTGAAATTATGAAATGCACATTAACTTTTCGTACTTAAAGATTTAATTGTTTAAGTGGTATTGATGATTTGTTAATATTGAAGGAAAGAAGCAATACTAAATTAATAACAGTTTCCCAAAATGTGTCACTGTAATATGTATATAATATGAAGAAAAAGAACATTTTGGTTAATGATAATGTGACAACGCACAAAATACCAACATACATAGATGTCTACAAATTGTATAATTATCATAAAAATCAGATTTCTTTACAATATGACAGCATCTAAATCATATGGAATAAAGATTTCATAGAAACCATAAAAGATCTGGATTTAACTATCAGTATATTTGTTTTCAAATAACATAAGATAAAAAAAAGATAAGATTTGACATATATGTAAGACAACCACTGAAAAAGTTCTTGATTTGGATAGGAGCATGAACACGTGGCAGGTCGTACCTAGACATCTTGACCATGCGATGTTGTTTGAACGTGTATTATTTGGTGGTTGTGTAGTCTTTTGTTCTGTCTAACATTTTGAAGAAAAATCCTTGTAACATTTGTACTCTTCCATATTATAAAGTGAGGTTATTGACATCTCAACCCTAGCCTTTATATTCTGAAAAATTATAAAAATACATTAGAGAAAAGTCAGTATAGGAACAAGGATAAACTATAATATCTTGTCACGTGATATCTGTAGTTGTTGCGAGCTAAACGTTCTTTAGACCTTCACGTGTATATAATCTAGGGATTTAGATGCAAAAGTCTACGATTTTAACCGTTATAAATGAAATAAACTTAACATAACTTTCCATTCAGGTTGCTATTGTTAAGACTCATTTTTCTTTTCTTTTACATTTTAGACATACCACCACCAGGAAATACAGTTACTGGTTAAGTAGTTATAGTTGCTACATAGGAGTATGGCCAGGATGGTAAGACTGAGAACATTATAGTTTCAAAATTATAAATGATCTCAATAATTTCTGCATTTATGATTTGTATACAAAAACAAAACAATAAATAAATACAATTTATTGAATAATTGTTGCTGAATTACTGAGCGTCAAACAGTACACTCTTCTTTTCAAAAGAAATACCGTCTTGTTCCTATTATAATAGAAATAAAGCGCCAATTTGTGGATAAAATCAATATAAATCTCCCTCAATATCGCTCGTGACGATAAAACAAGTTCCGGCCCCAAGTTGCTTCCTGGCATAGTCGTCATGTAATCAAGACTTAGATTATTTGCGTCAACAAGTTTGCTCTCAACGGATCAATCAAAAGATCGAGGTTGATTAGTATTTTTATCACATGTACAGAAAAACATTCCGCTAACATGTAAAGTTTATGAAAACAGCGCATAATAAATAACTAAGTATGTAAATTCTGATTACAAAAACAAATGTTACTTCTAGTAACTGTTTAAGATAAGAACGACATTTTCAAGCAATTCCAAGAGGAAATCCTGGATAATCATAGGTCTGTTCTATGTTCCTTTGGAATTTCAACCAAAGATGAAGAACTGGATCTTCCATCACTGTATTGGATACCTAAACTACATAAGTGTCCTTACAAACAACGGTATATTGCTGGGTCTTCCAAGTGCTCCACGAAACCTCTTTCTAAATTATTAACATCTATTTTTATCAGAAATCAAAGACGGGCTTCAAAGTTATTGTGAAACTGCATATTCTAGAGTTGGCGTGAATCAGATGTGGATACTTAAAATTCCAAAGATCTTTTAGAGTACATACAATCTAATTCTCTTTCATCTTGTAACGGTATTAAAACATTTGACTTTTCTACTTTTGACACAAGTATTCCACATTCCAAACTAAAAGACAAATTGAAAGAGTTGGTATTGCTTTGCTTCATAAAAAAGAATGTCCAACGTAGATACAAGTAGTATCTTGTCTTAGGGAGGGATAAATCCTACTTTGTAAAGGATCACTCTGATTCAAACCCAAAATTGTCTGAAACTGACATTATCAAGATGCTTGATTTCTTGATTGACAACATATTTGTTACGTTCGGAGGACGTGTTTTTCAACAGACTGTCGACATTCCAATGGGAACAATCTGTGCCCCTCTACTTGCCGACTTGTTTCTTTATTATTATGAGTTGAACTCATGCAGGAACTTCTTAGGAAGAAAGATAAGAAGTTAGCAATATCTTTTAACTCTACTTTCCACTACATAGATGATGTTCTTTTACTAAATAATTCAAAATTTGGTGACTATGTGGAACGCATCTATCCCATCGAACTAGAGATAAAGGATACTACAGATACAGTTCAGTCGGCCTCATATCTTGTCTTACATCTAGAAATTGACAATGAGGGTTGGTTGAAAACAAAACTTTACGACAAAAGAGATGATTTCAGCTTTCCAATTGTGAACTTTCCATTTCTAAGTAGCAACATTCCAGCAGCACCTGCATACGGAGTATATATCTCCCAATTGATACGATATTCCCGTGCTTGCATTTCCTATCATGATTTTCTTGATAGAGGGTTGCTGCTCACAAGGTAGCTATTAAACCAAGAGTTCCAAATGGTAAAGTTGAAATCATCCCTTCGTAAATTTTACGGACGCCATCACGAGTTGGTTGACCGTTATAGAATAACCGTTTCACATATGATATCGGATATGTTCCTTAAGTCGTAACTACAATCCCCTTCCCTTTCATGAATGTGACCTACTGAATCAGACTATTTACCGGATTTGTTATCACGTAAGCAACACGACGGGTGCCACATGTGGAGCAGGATCTGCTTACCTTTCCGGAACACCTGAGATCACCCCTAGTTTTTTGTGGGGTTCGTGTTGTTTATTCTTGAGTTTTCTATGTTGTGTCGTGTGTACAATCGTTTGTCTGTTGTCCTTTTTATTTTCAGCCATGACGTTGTCAGTTTATTTTAGATTTATGAGTTTGACTGTCCCTTTGGTGTCTTTCGTCCCTCTTTACAAAATTTCGAAGAAAAAAATTAACAGATAGAGTTTGTTCCATAAATTAAAAAAAACCGTTCTTTACGGGAGTTCGATTTTTAGTTTCAAGACGATAAGCTTTCCAGAACCCTGGTTTTACATTGATAGGGGATTAATAAAGGAAGCAAAAAAGCAAAACAAAATATATAGGTCAATGTGCTCGTTTTCGAGATATTAGCCATTGAAATTTTGGTAGGAAAATGTTCTCTCTTGACTTTTCATAGCTTTATCATTGACAAGTTTAATGTCTCAAAAACTATAAAAAAAAATATTTAAAATTTTTAATAAGACTTTTACAGAAGGCTTATCATTATATATGTAAAAGAATTATAAAAAGAAAAATGTGGGTCAATGGACAAGCTTTTTTAAGGCATTCTAATGGTAAAAACCAGAGGATTCTGACAATCTAACAAAAATTCCAAAACATGACAATAAACTCATCATAGATTCCAGGACTAAATTTTGTGTATACGCCAGACGCGCGTTTCGTCTACAAAAGACTCATCAGTGACAAGTGAACTTCTTTAACGCATGTTATTATATTTTGCATTTAGATAATGTTAAATATTTTCATTTATCAGTAATTTAAAATTATTTGATATGAAGTGAAAAGTAATGCAAAAATATTGAAATAAAGTAATGAACTCTTTTTAAAGGACCTACTTGATGATTATTCGAAAACCCAAATGATAATAACATTGTTGCTCGATTGGCCGATTTTTAGTTGCTTAACATTTAGTGGCAAATAGTACATGTCTGTTCAGTATACGAGAACAATTTAACAATAAATACAATAGGTAGGTCATGTAATAAGGACTGCCAGGGATGAAGGTAGGGGAAATTAGACTGCCATTACAAAATAGGGGTTCATTTGAATGTGAGAGACATTTTGTCTTTCAACAGGTCATTGACAAGGGGCTTTACTGCCGGTCGGAAGAAGAACTAAGTGACCATGCTTTTATCTCTCAGTGACAATTGGGATCCATATTACTCGATATTTTCTTAGTGTACATTGTAACCCCATACATATAGAGCCATAAACAATCCGAATGACGCCCTTGCTGTTACTGTTAAGAAACTTAGCATTTACAATAAAATTGAGAATGGAAATGGGGAATGTGTCAAAGAGACAACAACCCGACCAAATAAAAAACAACAGCAGAGGGTCACAAACAGGTCTTCAATGTAGCGAGAAATTCCCGCACCCGGAGGCGTCCTTCAGCTGGCCCCTAAACAAATATATACTAGTCCAGTGATATTGAACGCCATACTAATTTCCAAATTGTACACAAGAAACTAAAATTAAAATAATACAAGACTAACAAAGGCCAGAGGCTCCTGACTTGGGACAGGCGCAAAAATGCGGCGGGGTTAAACATGTTTGTGAGATCTCAACCCTTAGAATTCTAACTTTAACTTTAGAATCTGATAATTGTAGCAAATGGGATTTTATTTGGTAAACTTGCATTAATTATTTTTAGGTATAATAATTGGTCAAGCTGCTGGGCTTTTAGAAGGGAATATTACATTGTCTATGGATATAAAGAGTCATGTAGCATTGGATGGACGCATAATGGCAATGAAAACTGTAATATACGTAAGTACATTACATTTGTATTTCATACGATTTCGTTATTCTAATTGTCGGAGACATTCCATCAGTTATATTAGATTGCCCAATAAAATGCACACTTTTGACTACAAATGCAATCAGTGACACTGTTACATGTTAAACAATGGAAAAAAACTAACAAATTTCGGTCAATGATACTGTTAAGGAACAATTAAAATAAAAAATAACGAAATTTCAAAGTTAAGGTCCAAAATTGTAATTATAAGAATAAAATGCGTTTTTTTGTATACAGGGTTATTAAACATACTTCAATTGTTAAGGCACGAATAATTAATCTTTTATTGAGGAGGAAAAGAAAAGGGAGGAGGTGATAAAAATAAGGGGAAATAGAATTTTTTTCGAGACAATTTTTGTTTTAAAACATTCAGAAATAAACCATTTTCCTTATTAAGATTTGATTTCCTTTCTGAAAGAAATTTTTATTTTTCCAACAAATTTAATTACACAATTTATCTATAAAAAAATATTTCAATTTCCTCAAATCAGTTTTCTCTTAACATTTCCGCAAAGGTTAGTCTCCTCTGCAAATCACGTACATTTGTAAATGTTGTGCTACATGTATACATAAAATAGAGTCATTTCATTTCTTCTCATATTTTTTGTTAAATAATTGATTTAGAAACGGTATTTATATAAGGGAACGACAATTTAACTTAAAAGGGTGGTTTTTCCTCAAAACATTTTCTGATTTTCAATTTGAAAAAAAAAAAAAAAATCTGGCAAAGCAGTTTCTGAATTCAAATTTTCCCCACACCTAATAGTGCTGAATTTTGGAAAAAAATTAACTTGACTGAAAGCGTCTAAAAACTAATTAAGATAGTACGTACTTTGCGCGACTTAACATTTCTGACATAGAAAACAAAACCATACCCCTCCCCTTGAAGTTAAATGGTTGATCTCTACGACATCGAAATGATTTTAAAATTTATGATTCATTCTGTGTATTAAACGACATATTTAAGTGACGTATAGTTGTTTTCTTCATCGTCCTTTGGTCGTTGGTGATTAACACAATTGGCCTTTGGTCTTTGGTGATTTACACAATTGTTCTGTGGTCTTGGTGATTTACATCATTGTCCATTGGTCTTTGGTGATTTACACAATTGTTCTGTGGTCTTGGTGATTAACATCATTGTCTTTTTGTCTTGGTGATTTACATTATTGTCCTTTGGTCTTTGGTGATTTACATCATTGTCCTTTTGTCTTGGTGATTTACATCATTGTCCTTTGGTCTTTGGTGATTTACATAATTGTCCTTTGTCTTTGGTGGTTTACATCATTGTCCTTTTGTCTTGGTGATTTACACTATTGTCCTTTGGTCTTTGGTGATTTACATCATTGTCCTTTTGTCTTGGTGATTTACATCATTGTCCTTTGGTCTTTGGTGATTTACATCATTGTCCTTTGGTGTTTGGTGGTTTACATCATTGTCCTTTTGTCTTGGTGATTTACACTATTGTCCTTTGGTCTTTGGTGGTTTACATCATTGTCCTTTTGTCTTGGTGATTTACACTATTGTCCTTTGGTCTTTGGTGATTTACATCATTGTCCTTTTTTCTTGGTGATTTACACTATTGTCCTTTGTCTTTGGGGATTTACATCATTGTCTTTTTGTCTTTGATGATTTACATCATTGTCCTTTTGTTTGTCTTTGGTGATTTACATCATTGTTCTTTTGTCTTTGGTGATTTACATCATTGCTCTTTTGTCTTTGGTGGTTTAGATCATTGTCCTTTTGTCTTTGGTGGTTTACATCATTGTTCTTTGTCTTTGGGGGTTTACATCATTGTTCTTTGTCTTTGGTTTGTTTACATCATTGTTCTTTGTCTTTGGTGTCTTAGATCATTGTTCTTTGTCTTTTGTGGTTTACATCATTGTTCTTTGTCTTTGGTGGTTTACATCATTGTTCTTTGTCTTTGGTGGTTTACATCATTATTCTTTGTCTTTGGTGATTTACATCATTGTTCTTTGTCTTTGGTGGTTTACATCATTGTTGTTTGTCTTTGGGGGTTTACATCATTGTTGTTTGTCTTTGGTGGTTTACATCATTGTTCTTTGTCTTTGGTGATTAACATCATTGTTCTTTGTCTTTGGTGATTTACATCATTGTTCTTTGTCTTTGGTGGTTTACATCATTCTTGTTTGTCTTTGATGGTTTACATCATTGTTGTTTGTCTTTGGTGGTTTACATCATTGTTCTTTGTATTTGGTGATTTACATCATTGTTGTTTGTCTTTGGGGGTTTACATCATTGTTGTTTGTCTTTGGGGTTTACATCATTGTTGTTTGTTTTTGGTGGTTTACATCATTGTTCTTTGTCTTTGGTGATTTACATCATTGTTCTTTGTCTTTGGTGGTTTACATCATTGTTCTTTCGTCTTTGGTGGTTTACATCATTGTTTTTGTCTTTGGGGTTTACATCATTGTTGTTTGTCTTTGGGGTTTACATCATTGTTGTTTGTCTTTGGTGGTTTACATCATTGTTGTTTGTCTTTGGGGTTTACATCATTGTTGTTTGTCTTTGGTGGTTTACATCATTGTTCTTTGTCTTTGGTGATTAACATCATTGTTCTTTGTCTTTGGTGATTTACATCATTGTTCTTTTGTCTTTGGTGGTTTACATCATTCTTGTTTGTCTTTGGGGTTTACATCATTGTTGTTTGTCTTTGGTGTTTACATCATTGTTCTTTGTATTTGGTGATTTACATCATTGTTGTTTGTCTACGGGGGTTTACATCATTGTTGTTTGTCTTTGGGGGTTTACATCATTGTTGTTTGTCTTTGGTGGTTTACATCATTGTTCTTTGTCTTTGGTGATTTACATCATTGTTCTTTGTCTTTGGTGGTTTACATCATTGTTCTTTTGTCTTTGGTGGTTTACATCATTGTTTTTTGTCTTTGGTGGTTTACATCATTGTTCTTTGTCTTTGGTGATTTACATCATTGTTCTTTGTCTTTGGTGGTTTACATCATTGTTTTGTCTTTGGGGTTTACATCATTGTTGTTTGTCTTTGGTGGTTTAGATCATTGTTCTTTGTCTTTGGTGATTTACATCATTGTTCTTTGTCTTTGGTGATTTACATCATTGTTCTTTGTCTTTGGTGGTTTACATCATTGTTGTTTTTCTTTGGTGATTTACATCATTGTTGTTTGTCTTTGGTGGTTTACATCATTGTTCTTTATATTTGGTGATTTACATCATTGTTGTTTGTCTTTGGGGGTTTACATCATTGTTGTTTGTCTTTGGGGGTTTACATCATTGTTGTTTGTCTTTGGTGGTTTACATCATTGTTGTTTGTCTTTGGTGGTTTACACCATTGTTATTTGTCTTTGATGGTTTACATCATGATTGTTCTTTTGTCTTTTGTGGTTTACACCATTGTTCTTTTGTCTTTGGTGGTTTACACCATTGTTCTTTGTCTTTGGTGGTTTACATCATTGTTGTTTGTCTTTGGTGGTTTACACCATTGTTATTTGGTCCTTGGTGGTTTACATCATTGTTCTTTGTATTTGGTGGTTTACATCATTGTTCTTTGTCTTTGGTGGTTTACATCATTGTTCTTTGTCTTTGGTGGTTTACACCATTGTTCTTTGTCTTTGGTGATTTACATCATTGTTGTTTGTCTTTGGTGATTTACACCATTGTTCTTTGTCTTTGGTGGTTTACATCATTGTTCTCTATCTTTGATGGTTTACATCATTGTTCTTTGTCTTTGGTGGTTAACATCATTGTTCTTTGTCTTTGGTGGTTTACACCATTGTTCTTTGTCTTTGGTGATTTACATCATTGTTGTTTGTCTTTGGTGATTTACACCATTGTTGTTTGTCTTTGGTGGTTTACATCATTGTTCTCTATCTTTGATGGTTTACATCATTGTTCTTTGTCTTTGGTGGTTTACATCATTGTTCTTTGTCTTTAGGTCGTTTACATCATTGTTCTTTTGTCTTTGTGGTTTACATTCATTGTTCTTTTGTCTTTGTGGTTTACATCATTGTTGTTTGTCTTTGGTGGTTTACATCATTGTTCTTTTGTCTTTGGGTGTTTACATCATTGTTGTTTGTCTTTGGTGGTTTACATCATTGTTGTTTGTCTTTGGTGGTTACATCATTGTTATTTGGTCCTTGGTGTTTACATCATTGTTCTTTGTCTTTGGTGGTTTTACATCATTGTTCTTTGTCTTTGGGTGATTTACATCATTGTTTTTCTTTGGTGGTTTCACATCATTGTTGTTTGTCTTTGGTGGTTCACATCATTGTTCTTTGTCTTTGGTGGTTTACACCATTGTTCTTTGTCTTTGGTGTTTACATCATTGTTGTTTGTCTTTGGTGGTTTACATCATTGTTGTTTGTCCTTGGTGTTTGACATCATTGTTCTTGTTCTTTGGTGGTTTCACATCATTGTTGATTTGTCTTGGTGGTTTATGTCATTGTTGTTTGTCTTTGGGGTTTACATTATTGTTCCTATCTTGGTGTTTACATATGTTCTTGTCTTTGTGGTTACATCATTGTTCTTTGGTCTTTGGGTGGTTACATCATTGATCTTTGTCTTGTGTTTACATCATTGTTGTTTGTTTGGTGGTTTACATCATTGTTATTTGTCCTTGTGGTTTCATTCCTTGGTCTTGGTGATTTCATCACTGTCCTTTGGTTCTTGGTGATATCGTCATTTTTCCTTTGTCGTTGTTGGTAACATCACTGTCCTTTGGTTTTTTGATGGAGAAACCACTCTCCTTGGTCTTTGCATGTGATCTACATCATTGTCATGCATTCTTTTGTGGTTTACATCATTTCTTTTGGCATTTGAAGGTTTACATTATTAACTTTGGTTCTTGGTGATTTACATCATTTTCCTTTAGTCTATGGTAATTTACATCATTTTCCTTTGGTCTTTGTTGATTTACATCATTTTCCTTTGGTCTTTGTTGATTTACATCATTTCCGTTTGGTCGTTGGTGATTTACAACATTGTTCTGTATTCTTGGCAATTTTACACCATAGGCATTGATTTCGATCTTAAGGGCATACGATACAGTTACAGGGAAGGTAATGACGTTGCTAACGTAAAATGTTATTTTCGCGACGTCAAACGCAGACATATCGGGAAAAGATGCATTTTTCGACTGATTTTTGTCATTCAAACTGATTTAATTTGAAAACGAGTGCATGGACCCCTATTTTTTAAAACAGCAATTTGTTTCATTTTGCAAGGAGATTATGTGACCCAAATTTTATAAAACTGTAAATAGCGCAATTTTTTTAATTTTGATAAACATGCAGCAAAAAATGACGTTTTTTTTCTCTATTCATGAACATTTGATAAATATAGAGTTATTTCGGAATAAAAATTGCATAATTTTTAATGATACTTATAAAATACAGAAATTACCGATTATTTAACAAAAACCATTTTGTTTTTATCTTTTAAAACAAAAAAGCTATGTCTTTCTTTCGAAACGGAAAATACGGACACAAATCTGAATTTTGAGCAAACATACAAAATTTCGACCTCATTTTACTCAAAAAGTAGCACATGAAGGTATATTTTTTATTACATATTTGATTTAATGAGGTAAAAAAATAGCCTATATGCAAATTTTCATCAACTTGTAAATACAGGTTCAAAACTGTATCGTATGCCCTTAAGTGTTTACACCATTGTCTCTTTATCTTTTGTTGTTTACACATCTGTTCATTGGTCTTTGTGTATTTTCATTATTGCCCTTTGATTTTTGTTGTTTGGTGATTTACTTCATTGTCATTTGGTTTATGACGATTTACTTCATTGACCTTTGGTTGTTGGTGAATGGACCATTTTCATATAACTGACTTTTGACGCCGGAATTTATAGTTTTTTCGATACAATACTTTCTATGTGGTTGGACGTCCTGGAACTCGGTCAAGCAAGAGCAACGTAAATAAGTAAATTCAAGATTTAAATCGGTTCAATTTTGGAGGAAAGTTGACTGTTTAATGTTTTCTATAACATATTACGAAACCATCAGACAGCAGTACACTCCCTCCCCCCTCAAATTGACCCGTTTATATGTTTAATCTTACTTATTTGAGTCGCTCGTAAGTGACCGATTACCAGGATGTTTTGCCAAAGAGAATGTATTAACCTGTCAAAAAATTATAAATTCCGGAGTCAAAATCCGGTAATATGAAAATAGACTTTTACAGATAAGTTGTTTGGTGTAAGAGGATTTACAAAAGTTTTGTTCGGTCTTTTAATTGGTGGATTACACACTTGTCATCTTGTCTTTGGTTAATATAAAGTGTTGACATATTGAAAATCATACGCACCACATCATATTTTCATATTGTTTAATATATCTACATATATAAAACAATCAGGACCGTAACTACCTATGAGGCAGGAGAGGCAACTGCCTCCCCTGAATTTTCTACACCAAAATGTTTTTTTTAAGTTAAAAAAAAATATTGACAATATGAACACGAAGAACTTGAATTTATATTATAAACAACACAAGTTAACAGTCATTTTTCGGATTTTTGATCGAAAGTAAACCGTTTCAGTATTTGTTTTTTTCTTTCGTGTGGCCGTCCGTCTGTTATTCAGTATTGAGGGGGTCAGTTTTCGTATGAGAACACATATGAAACTTTGCTTTCGATAATTTTGAATAAAAACTTAACTATTCACATTTATTTTGGGGCTCAATTATTTAAGCAGAGGAAGTTCCTTTTGTATTGTGAATCTTTTCTTTCTATACTAAGTATATACTAGACTAGTATAGAAAGTCCCTGTTTGATGTTATATACATATCTGTTCAGCTTTCAACAATATTGAAATTCAAGATCCTCGATAAAAAAAAATATCTTGTGTTTTATAATCTTGCTTTATATGTTTTTGAATTTTCTAAAAAAAATATCTTTAAATACAGAAAATACAGATAATAATTGTTTGCATGAAAATAATCCAAGGATCCAGCAAAACTGATCTTTCTTAAAGTAAGGAAATCGAAGGAAAACGGGTAATTTTAGCCATATCATTTGAGAAAAAAACCCACGGTCACAATGTATTTAATGTTAACAATTATAGGTAAAAGTACAGCCTTCAAGACGGAGCTAGCCTTGGCTCACCCCAAACAGCAATCTCAGGTTGCTTTTGCATTAAAGTTGTTTCCAGGTTCAAGCAATACTGATGTTTCTTAAAGTAAGGAAATCGAAGGGAAACGGGTAATTTTTAGCCAATGACTGAGAGAAAAAGATCGTCGGCTCAATCGGCGGTACCCAAACCCCTGCCTGCCCTGAATTCGAACCCTAGTTACGGCCCTGACAATGATCAATATTCTATTTATTTTTGCGTGTATGCCGTTGACCCGAGTCAGAATTTTCTAAATTTAATCGTCGGAATATAAATAGACTGCTGTCAAGATATCATTCTGACAATTAGTATAGTTAAAAATAATTGTAATGGTCAAAAGAAAATTTCACAATCTAACAGAAATCTAGCTCAAAGGTTACAAAAAAAATTATTTAATATATCTTACTCCAATTTAAATACCCTTTTTGCAGTAGTGTGATTGATAACTTGCATATTTTTACAGAATTTTCCTATTCCTTCACTGTACTTTTTTTTTATGATTTATATAAAAATGAAAACCCGTTTGACTTAGATATCATTGATCATGCGATTGTTTTAAACATTTCAACTTTTAATTATAAAATTATCAATTTTGAATACAAAATGTAATATCGACAAAAAATCTTAAGTTCAGTTTCCTGTGTTTGAAGATTTTGAGATCAATGATCTTTTGTTTTGCAATAACATAGTTACTTATTTTTAGCTATGACACTTTCAATTTCCTTATAGAGTCATGTTTGTGAAGTTTGAAACAGAATAACATATATCGGCCATTTTTCAGGTTTCATGTTTTGGGGGATTTTATGATGATAATCTTAGTTTTTAACTCAAAATTATTATTTCTAGTCGTGAAATTTTGTTAGTTTCCTTGTTTGTCCAGATCGAAATAGTGTTGCATTGAAATAAACAATGCTGCTTCATTATTGACGTTGACTTTCAAATTTCTAAGTTTTCATCAAATAACACAACTATTTCAACGAAATTTCTTACATTTCCTCCACTGTTATCTTTGTAGATAATATTAAGCATGATCATGACATTCTAGACACAAAACCCCTCAGCATACAGTATTAGTTGCTGTTAAGTATTGTGTGCATTCTTATTCATTTGCTTCAGAATCTGAAAAGTTTTAGGTAGATCTATGAATAATTAAATATGAACGAAATTATAAATAATTATTGTTCAATGGAACAGTTTTCAACTTAAGTCTGGTTTTTAATACTATAGAACTTGAGATATAAAAATAATGATAAAAATTTTAATTCCAATTTACATAATAGTTCTAGTGACTTTGATTTTTTAATCGCCCGTCTTTTAGACGGGACGTATTATGGTATACCGTTGTCCGTCCGTCCGTCCGTCCGTCTATCCGTCCGTCCGTCGTCCACACTTCGGACAATAACTCAAAAACACTTTCACTAATTTCCATGAAACTTAAGTGAATTGTTTATATCTATTGACGTAAGCTCCCTTTCGTTTTTTTTTTAAATTTCAGATTTTAAGTTTTGGATTTATGGGACTTTATTCATAAAAAAGGGGGGATTTTCAACACTTCGGACAATATCTCAAAAAGGCTTTCACCACTGTCCATGAAACTTTGGTGAATTGTTTATATCTATTGATGAAAGCTCACTTTCAATTTTTATAAATTTCAGATTTTAAGTTTTGGATTTATGGGACTTTATTCATAAAAAAGGGGGATTTTCAACACTTCGGACAATATCTCAAAAAGGCTTTCACCACTGTCCATGAAACTTTGGTGAATTGTTTATATCTATTGATGTAAGCTCACTTTCAATTTTTATAAATTTCAGATTTTAAGTTTTGGATTTATGGGGCTTTATTCATAAAAAAGGGGGGATTTTCAACACTTCGGACAATATCTCAAAAAGGCTTTCACCACTGTCCATGAAACTTTGGTGAATTGTTTATATCTATTGATGTAAGCTCACTTTCAATTTTTATAAATTTCAAATTTTAAGTTTTGGATTTATGGGGCTTTATTCATAAAAAAAGGGGGATTTTCAACACTTCGGACAATAACTCAAAAAGGCTTTCACCAATGTCCATGAAACTTTGGTGAATTGTTTATATCTATTGATGTAAGCTCCCTTTCAATTTTTATAAATTTCAGATTTTACATTTCCGTGTTATGAATTTTTATGCTTAAAAAAGGGGGTATTACTTTCACAAAATTTTATGCAATTTTGATAAATTGTTTATATCTATTGACATAAGCTACCTTTCCATTTTTATAAATTTTAGATTTTACGTTTTCTTAAGTAATGAATTTGTATGCCCCACCTACGATAGTAGAGGGGCATTATGTTTTCTGGTCTGTGCGTCCGTTCGTCCGTCCGTCTGTTCGTTCGTTCGTCCGTCTGTCCCGCTTCAGGTTAAAGTTTTTGGTCAAGGTAGTTTTTGATGAAGTTGAAGTCCAATCGACTTCAAACTTAATATACATGTTCCCTATGATATGATCTTTTTAATTTTAATGCCAAATTAGAGCGTTTACCCCAATTTCACGGTCCACTGAACATAGAAAATGATAGTGCGAGTGGGGCATTCGTGTACTGGGGACACATTCTTGTTATACTTAAAAAAGGGGGATTTTATGAAACTTTGGTGAATATATTAATGTAACATCCCTTTTGATTTGTATATATATTTCTAGTTGATCATATAAATTCATTTAAAGCATAAAAGACAAGTTAAAAGAGCAACGGGTGTATCATGCGCTAAAGCGCAGCCCTTTATTTTGTTATGTGATTAAAGTTCATCGTAGTATTTGTAAATGATAAAACCAGGTAAGATAATGTAAACTGTATATCGAAAAATAATTCAGTGACGCGTGTTATGCGTTATACATTTTCTTCCAAATGGATGATATTTTGAAGAAAACAATATTGCCTTTTCAGCTATATGTTCACCTGGGTGCAGGAATGGTGGAACTTGTGTTCAGCCAAATAAATGCAGATGTCCGTCGGCATACACAGGGGATATTTGTGCCGGAGGTAATTATATTAATCTAGTTTCTTATAAGCAAGCTCTAATTGTAGTGTCATTATGAATTAAATGAGTTCTTGTCTTAAGCCATTTTTAGTCTTCTGCGTTTTTATAAATTATGCTCATTTATATGTTTCGTAGTTTGGTGTGGTGTTTATTTCGATGAAATAGTATGATACCTTATTGATAAGGGGCCAGACGAAGCCCGCCTCCGGGTGCTGGATTTTCATCGCTGCGTTGATGACCCATTGGTGACCTTGGGCTATTTTTAGCTCTTTTGTCTTCTTGCTGTCTCTTTGGCACATTCATCGTTCATATTCTCAATTGTATCTCAAATATCTTTGACAAAATCATTAAGTATCGGTCACACCTTACCGGATAGCACGAACGGACGCCTAACGGATGAAAATAAAAGTTGTCCGTTGACAAAATTGTTATCCGTTGGGAGTCCGTTGATGTACTGACCGGATAAAACGGACGTGTAACGAATGCATAACGGACACACACCGGATACATGTATGCAATGTACGAGAAACGGAAACGTACCGGACAGAACGGATGTCGAACGTACATCCAACGGCCGAGTACCGCATAAAACGGACACCTAACGGAAGCGTACCGGATAAAATGGATGAACAAGTTAAAACGGAAAAATTAAAGGCGACAATTATAATACATGTAAATCGCATAAATATTCAAAATGTTTCTGTGTAACTGGTTTTGGTTTGTTCTTTAAAATGCTGCCAAAGGGTGGTGTCTGTCCTGAATAAGAACTGCTTAATTGTGAAGACGTGCCTTTACTCTAAGATCGATTATGAATAATAGGAATTCATGAGCCTTAAGAAATCTGACATACCAATTATTGGCATTTTTGACGCGAAATTTTCAATTGGCATTTATCCGTTTCAGATCCGTTCATCATCCGTTTTATCCGTTATGTGTCCGGTAGAAGCCCGTTTCTCATTGTTTCAACATCCGTTTTATCCGTTAAACGTCCGGTAGAAGTCCGTTGGTAAATTTATCTTCGAGACCTCCAACGAATGTATAACGGACACGTAACGGATACAAAACGGAAACGAAACGGACGAGTACCGTACAAAACGGACGCCTAACGGACGTTCAGGGACATTTTTTCCGTTGGACGTCCGTTCAAAGTTTTTAACATGCTCAAAATTTTCCACCGGACAGAACGGACGTGGACGGATAAAACGTACGCTTAACGGACATGTAACGGATATGGACGGACGTCTAACGGATAAGAACGGACGTCTAACGGACATTAACGGATTGAAAAAAAGTTATCCGTTAGGCGTCCGTTTGAGCTATCCGGTGAGGTGTGACCGAGGCTTTAGCTGCAGGTGAAACTGGAAAACAGAGGATGAAACAGGAAGCGGAAGATACTAAGAGTACATCCAAAACTCAAACGTCGAGATAAACTGACAACGAAGAAAAACGAAAAAATGACGAAAAATCTAAAGCGGTCACAAACACTACATAGAAAACTAAGGACTGAGCATCAATCTCAGTCAAGGAGCTAACACAAACCTGGGAGTAAGATAATGTGCTCTGGACGGTTAAGTTACTTATTTTTCAATAGTGGCACCAGTCGTGTTGATTATGGTAAATACAAATTCGGGGATGTCTCATTAGGTAATGTCATATTCGAAGAAGAGGTCTGACATTTCGAATCGCATAAACTCCGAATGATGCGAGACCAAGTGCGTCGGTAAGCTTTTATCTACTGCAATTCATGAATCCTCGATCATATTCAGTATCATGTAATTTTTTTTCTATAAATTTCATTGGTTAGCAGAGTTTTTCGAGATTTACCTTTACCCGGACTCACTCAAAAATAAATGTGAAAGCAAGGGATGAAAACATACTTATGGCACTATCTCTAATCTGAAGGAATTTTACAGCCGATAGTCTTGAGTGTGTAGGAAAGATAATATCTTTGGTTAGCTTGCTTGCTTGCTTAACCGTGAAGTCATTATTAGGCAAGGTAAACTATCCTCCTTTAAGAGTAGACTAGTCCAACAGATAACCAATCTATCTGTCTGTAGGGCTAGACTACTTCGAACGGAGGGTAGTTTACCGTACTTTATAATGAGTTCACGGTTCAGCTAGCTAGCAAGCTAATCAAAGATATTACATGTACCTTTACCCAAACACTCACTGCAATCGACTGTAACAGTACTGCAAAACTCAGTTAAGGATGGTTCTGCCTTAAGTAGTTTGAAAAATAGTTTCTTGGCCACGTTGGTGTCGCAGTAGCTTTGCTCTGCTAGAGTGCGGAAGTTGATTGGTTCACGACTGAGTATTTTCTACTTCATCGCTAAATATGCGGAGAAAATACTGGTCAAAACAGTGTATCCTGGGAGGGTGAAATAACATTGAGAATGGAAATGGGGAATGTGTTAATGAGACAACAGCCCGACCAAAGAGCAGAAAACAGCCGAAGGCCACCAATGGGTCTACAACACCCGCTACCGGATGCATGCTTCAGCTGGTCCCTAAACAAAAATGTGCTCCAGTTTAGTGATTATGAACGTCGTACTAAACTCCGAAATATATATAAATGAACTAAAATTAAAAATCACACAAGACTAACAAAGACCAGAGGCTTCTGACATGGGATATTTCTTTCTCAGCGTTAAAAAAAACACCTCTGAATATTCAGAAAAGTTGAAAACTGATATTTTGACGCAAAGGATGTACCAAAGTTGTTATATGACCAAATCATAATATAAAATACTTAAAATAATTGAGAGGAATGCGTTTGCACAAAAATGCGTCTTTTTGCGCTACAACTTATTTGCGCCAATACTACTTTTGCATCACTGTTCTTCAAAATGCATAGTATCATTTGTACGAAAAATAAAGTTTTCGATTACGTCAATAAATTTTAATAAAAAAACTGACTTTTTTCTTTCGTTATATCCAAGCAAAACATAAAACTATTTACAGATGGACAACATAATTACACGGGGAATAGCGTAGGTTAAATATTTATGTACGGTTACATTAATTTGTATATTTATTTTACAGTGTCAGCATGTTCGTATCGAAAACCGTGTTATCCTGGGCGTTGTTCTGGCGTTACATGTGACTGCTCGTATGGATTTGGTGGAGGGAGCTGCTTAACTTGTAAATATGAAAATATACCTTTAAGACAATTTGTTCTCTAAAGCTTTGCCCTTACATTAATAGCGTGTGTTTCCAATTCTAAATGACGTTTTTCTTTCGTTTTAGATACAAACCCATGATCTATTTTGAATAGAACATGGGCTGCTTGTAATTGACGTCACAATAGAAATTGCAACGTCAGATGTATTTTGAAAAATGCCGGAGAGCCAAACGGACTTTTGAGATGCTGTTGCTTTCTAGGAAATAACATACAACTTTTTGTGTTCATCAAATCAAAATGGTTGCCATTCGAACGTGTATTATCTATATATAGGTGCGCATCGAAACGCTTACGCTCGGTATAAATGGATTGCCATATATAATGCTTCCAATTTTAAAATGAGCTTAGAGCATGGCAATGACAGTTCTTTTTTATACAAAAATTCTTTACTTTTTTTATATACCGACAATTTTTGGTATTTAAAACGTCTTTAGACGTCGATCTGCAGTATTCTGCTAGTATACATCCATCAGCCATGACATATGTTGCAACGCTGTCTGTAGTTTATGTCATCAGCTGTTACTTACCGATATATATTGTTTGTTTCCAGCATACTATTTATTGTACAATATTTATGATGGTACAGTGAGAACTGGTGCTTTGTTTTATATTTTGTTGTGTTATCAATATTATTCTTATAGTGCAAAGCGATGATTTCTTGCCAACTATAGAGAAGATCAATAGCACATTTACATATCACAGCGAAACATTAAACAGAGATGAATACAGTTATAAGAGTGATGCCACTAACATGAAAACGCCTGACATAACATGGACAAACCAAGGGAAATTTAATAAGCTGGAATTTCATTTGAAAGCTCATTTAGACGATACATATGTATTTTCCCGTAACCCAAGTCGACCAAGCTACATCAGAACGGTAAAATTTGGAATCGTTTCTGCCACTGCAACTGTTATCCACATGAAACTTAAAAATGGAGGTGAGATATATATATAGATTCTTACATTGATACCAGAGGATTATCGGATTTATCCAATCTCGATAGTTAAATTATCAATTTTAAAGTCAAAGCCTCGGCGAGGACTTTAACATTGATAATTTAACTATCGAGATTGAATAAATCCGATAATCCACGAGTTACTATGTAAAAATCTGTTTCTTTAATGATTCAAAACTGATTTTTCTTTTTTTGTTAAACGAACATCCCCTTCGAGTGCCTTTCACATTCAGGAAGTTGTCAATTTCATTAACACCTAGCTGGGCTGCGTTCAATATCGTAGCAGCTACGTAGTGCTACGTAGATTTTTACTATTGAACGTGCAGCTATAAACTAGTTGTTACATAGATATTGATAGCAAGTAGTACGTAGCTGCTACGATATTGAACTCAACCCTGTTAGCATATTTTGATTCATCCAGTTAGCTAAAAAGGTTATGACCCTTAAAATCATCCAATGATTTTTTGAGATCACCGGCAACCACACGTTGATTAACTTTTTTTATACAAGGGGTTCGGAAAGGGATAAATTTCCATAGAATTAGAGAAAATTATCTACATGTTTTAAGCATAAGTAAAACAAACGGTCACCTCGCTATAAAGTCCTGGCATCCTTCCAAATATCTTAAATATGCATTTTCAAAATAATCTTATCTTTGGGAACGATTCGTCAATTTTGAGCAAGGGGTGCGGTTATATTTTTTTTTCGACTTATGTTTCGTACTATAAAATCATCAAATTATTCATTATTTTCATTTAAGCCCTGGTCACAACGAACCCACAACACAGCTATACAGCGCAAAGACAAGCAATTTGGTCAATTCGCGGGACAACTGTGACCGTCGTACGACAGTCGCACGATATTTTGAACACCGTGGTGCTGTCGTTTGTCGTGGACGAAAATTGGCTTTAAAATTACAATTACTTTTTCTTTCTTGTATCCACCGTGGAACCATCGTGGACATGTCGGAGCTGATGTGACAACTCGAAATAGTTTTTTGACATTGTGCACCAAAGTGCCACGACAACTATTTTATGGATCTTCTACGACAAAAAATCGTACATGTAAAAATATTTGAAAACGTTAGAACCTATATGTCATTGACAAAAATAACCGAAATAAATGGCTAAATTCATCTGCGGTAAACTTTTTCTGAGGGAGTTTGAATCTTCTTTTCTAATTGATTTATTAATTTATCAATGGGGAATTATCACCTCTACCAAACAAAACATACACCTGTTTTACTATGAAAAGAAACATACTCCTATGGGTTATTCAGATAGTAGGTGAAAAGTCAAGATTACAATTCCTATTATAAATCAAGGGAATATTGGTAAAAGTTTTGTTACTTGACAAAAGTGTTTTTATCCAAAAATGAATTCTCATGGAGCTACAATTTGAATAGGAAAAAAGAGGGCAAAAAGGGGGGATATCGATGGGTTAGAATAAAATTTGAAAAAAGTAGGCAGGACAGGACTTTTGAGTTAAATAGAAAAAAATAGGATGTGACACTTTAGAACAACAAAAAAGGCAGGATGACAAATAAGGTAAACAAAATCAGGATGAACTAAAAAAAAACAACAAACAGGACAGAAAAGAGTGAAAAAAGACAGGACAGAGATTACAGCTAAAAAAAAATGTAGAATTTTTTGTTCATCCTTGCCTAACTTTTAGAGCATATACATGGCCGACCGACAGAATAGTATGTCACTTGCACAATAGGACAAGGTCACAAATGAAATTATTTTACCACAACTTTTGAGAAAATGCAGTTTTCTATTATTTAACATGAATTGTCAGTTAACTTAACAGTATTTGTCATGAGCTTTTTTTCCATTTCAAATTGAAAAACAAATCGTTCATGTCCTTGGATCAATACACTACTGTGTGTTCACATACGCTGGATAAAGAATGTAAACATACTGACAAGATTTTCTCTAGGGTATACGAAGAAGTTGATGTACGATACGCGAACCAACAGCAACTGGTTTCTCTTGCAAACTTGTCAAAAACTGCACTGGCACCCGAAAGGCCCTAGAATTGATGAAAACAAAACAAGTGATAATTTATTCGGACTCGAGAACCCATGACTAGTAGTTTTGACTTTGTCAATCCAGTCCACCTGCCCCAGTATAACAGTGATATTTTCCTCTTTGTTTTTTTTGTAACAATTCAAACTTTATCTAAAAGCAAGCGACTACAGTTCTCCAAATTGTTAACGTACCCGTTAAGAAGGTAATCCATTTTAATCCTAGCATTATCTATTTCTTGTTATCGTATATATGTTTTTATTGTATTATTCGTTTTTTTAGCATTACGTGAGAAATTTCATTATTACATGTAGTTATGGATTAGTAAAATTTCGTAATTCATTTTATATTGTTTCTATGTAAATGGACAGTTGAATGCTGGTGGTCAAGCTGTACAGACGCCGTGGTAAAGCTTAACTTTGTTTTGTTGGTTATAGCCGAATTCTCAATAAAACAGGACCGACGGAAACCCTGTTTTTCCAGTATTATTCGATATGGCTTTTTGTATATTGTTTGTCTGTTCATTATCAATTTTCGTAAATGCAAAAAATCCTTAAATAATTAACAGCCCTAGGTACGACACCGATGAAATTTTGCTTAAATTATTTTTTTTATTTTTGTTAAACAATCACAAATAATGAGAAACAACTTTTAGTGCTAAAAGGTTAACGTACTAAATTGACTCGAAAACATGTGAAATATACCATTTCAAATTCATGACCTAAATTAAATGTTTAAAAAACTATCCTTTGGCTACCGCAAGGACGTATATTAGTTATGTTAGTTATACGTCCTTGGCTACCGTCAACTGAATCAGTGGCTTTTAAACATACTCTGAACAATGTTCTTTTGTTTTCATAGCTTTTATGTTTAGAAGAAGACGTTTTTTCTACTTGTTTTTTTTTGTGATTTCAACGTAAATAGCACTCTTCTGAAAAGTTGTCCACAAGGTCTATTAGAATGAGTAAGCTGGAGTCAGTGTATCCCGTAATTAATTGCAATACTCATATATGAAGACCCTATTTCAATACTGAACGAATAACAATGAGATGAAAAACAACGATCCAGAGTTGTCGACGTATTTTCTAAACATACTAAAACTTAATCAAGAGTTGTCTCCCTTTTTCTGTTGTGAATTATAATTCACAAATACCAAATACTAACTAAAGACTTTCTGTGTATTATACTCATTTGTGTAGAGGTTCCATCCTCTGTAATTCATATACAACTTATACAAAAACAATCCTTTGAATTAAACATACATTTATTACACCAACTTGTATTTACATTTTCATGACTAGAATATACATTTTTTACTTTTTGGCAATACTTTGGCTACAGAGTATTCTATGATATTTTGTTGAGGCGCCAGGGTAACTACTGATTACCTACACACAATGGCTATCAGCTGACCTATGTTGACATAGTGTCATAAAACCCCTGGTAGTTAAACACGGTTACACCACCACCTACCATGGGGAGTGACCGGGGAAAACACTCGTATTACCAATGCTCCAGTTAGCGCCCCACCTGTTGGCAGGTGTAGGCCTCCCCTCTATGAGATGAGGTGGAGGAGGTCCCAGAGTCACCCATCTGTAGACCACACCGTTACCACTAACCACATTTTCCAAACCTGCAAATTTTATAACTTGTCAGGCCCAGAGCAAGAGCCGAGTGAAATAATCCCCCAATCACTACCAGTCTCCCTGGACCGCCACATGAGAGCCCAAGTCAGCTTCCAAATCTGACATGGGTTCTCACCTCCACAAAATTTTCTTTATTGACTCTAAGGAAAAGTTGATTATGTTGTGCGTAGGACCGACTCCCCCCTACGCAAACCCTTGTATATTATTCAAGAAAACCTGATTTCCAGTTTGTGACAAATAAGTTCCATTTGTTTTGTATAAAGACACTTCACTTGCCCTAATGTTCTCATGTAATATAGCTTTACCCCTCTTTTCCGTAACAAAGATTTTTGGCCACTAAATTACTCTTTTTCTGTTCTGTTCTATTATTGCACCCACATTCAAGGGTGCAACATGCCAGTATCGCACTGTAGCAATAAAGGCCATATTATAATAACCTTTTTAAATAAAGCCTGGTTACGTAGGGTAGACCATTTTTTCCTTTTCAATTAAACCATTTGATGTCAATTCTAAATATGTCAAATCAATAGCTCCACCGAGAATAATAATAAAATGGGGAGATGGTAAAAACAAATATTCTTTTTGCATCCAGTAGGGAGTTCAAATCTTAAAGAGACTATAGAGACAATAACAAGTGGAAACAAGGAGCTATTGTTCATAAACTGGGAACAGTAACTTATCTAGAAGTGACATATTTTTCAGATTCGTAACTTCATACCGCAGGAAAATAAAAACATACCAAACATACTTGAAATTACCATATCTGATATTTACACTGAATTAATAACCTAACCAACATGTAATTCACTTGCGATAGCGAAAAATCTGAAAATAACAATGAATCCGAACAAACTAAAATAACCGAAAATAAAACAATTGAAGATGCTAATGATACTATAGTTATGCACCGCACATAAAGAGTAAGAAAGGCACCAGACTGAGAGAGACTTATTGAAAACATATATGACTGTAAATAATTGTGGTTAATTAAGTTAGTGCAGTGATATAACTGTAGGTTTAGGATTTCATAATTGAACATTAAAACTTGTAGCTATTTAGTTCAATTGAGTGCAAATTGAATTTATTGCTTTCATTCACTGGAGATTAATCTTGTTTATCTTGATCATCTTAATTAAAAGGGGGAGGATTGTTATGTTAACAACAAACAAATGGAAGTGTTTAACGACCTTGTCTGGTTATGTTTACATTATACGTTATCACTAATTTATAGTTGAATCGGCTTATAATTAATACTGACAGTTAGGAATTTATAATCATCAGATTAGCGGATGTTGTGTATTTGTCCTTTAACCCTGTGATTGCACTGACACGCTGTTTTGTACTATGGGAGATGTGATGTGTAATAGCCAATATTCACCGTGTATATTTCCCCAAGATAAATTTGGATTCTTCTCTATTTTTAGCCTAAATTGCTCGTCATAGGTGGCCCAGTTTTCTGACCTCGTTGCCGCTAGTCTTATATCGCGCATATATTTTAACAATTCCTGTGCCCGTGTGCAGTATTTCTCAATGAAGACACTCATAAAAACCATGAATGCTGAAGTCCATTCATTTATGGACAAATTAACACTCGACGATCTTTTTTCAATGCAAATTTTTCCCCTTTTTAATTTCAAATCGCCCTCGTCCACCTCTTCCATTGCTTTTTGCGTTCTCAAAAGAGAATGCAGCTCAATAAACTTTCCCTCCCAAATTTTTTCCTTAATTTTAAAAGGCACGTGTTCCCCCACTGTGTCATGAATGCTAGATTCTTGTGAAGGAGTGAAATCAATGGAATTATTTGCAATTTCAAAGTTTTTGTGTAACGGGTCGTGCCTTAAAGAGGTGAACGCTCGTGCATCCTCCTCCGACTCATTACCTTATGAAAAATCAGTAGTTTCCACCGGTCCTTCTGCCACCACGTGTCCGACCCCTTGTTTTTTCTTTGCAATTCTTCTCCGGCCAGCTCCGTCCTTCTTTTGGGTTATTTCCTCGTTCTGCATTATCTGTCCACCTGTCCTGTTAGCCGTTCTTCTCTTCTTTCCTATGGCCCTTGATGGCGATCCTACGGCATTTCTCTTGTTTGGCATCTTTTCTTTTCTTTTAAAAGTTTAACTAATTTGTGTAACACCTGCTTTCTGGTCGACAGCAAATTAACAAGTGCCCGATTCGGGAATTCTAAAATTCTAATTCAAGCTGATACGGGAATTCCAAACTTCTGATTCAAGCTGCGAGCGCCCTCTATGGCCATGCCGAATATGGCAATGAGCTACAGGCTGCAACACCCACACACCCACACAAATATTTGATTGAATTAAACCAGATTATTGAAAATATGAAATTTTTATAATCTCTATTATTTAATTTGATTATTTTTCGTTTTTCACTTTCACATGTCTATATAAATGTTTTAATCATTTGTAATACATATGTAGTATTTAATTATGTAATATTAATTGACAGAGATATATTTTTGTATTTTATACAGGTCTTTATGAAGCAAATCGTGAAAATCTTGAGTGCCCGAATCTTTCTAGTACAACACCAAAAACCGACTTATCGTGCGATTTGACAACCAGATATATAATACAGTTTGACTCAGGGGACAAGTAAATGAACAATAATATATATTTAATATGAATATGCCCGGTAGGTATAGTGTCCGGCTACGATCGTGGTTTTTCGAGTGAATCTGTCTATTTTTTTCGAGTGTAGATCGAGCTATTTCAAGTGATAAAACATGCGATCAGGTCAATTAACTGCTAATTCGTAATGAAAATAGTTTTTACATGACTACCCATCTTATTTTGAATACTATTAATATGTTGAGTAACAAAGAAGCACAAAATGTCCTTGTAATAAAAAATATTCTACCAAAAGAGGTATGCCCCCTGCCCCCACAAAAAAATCATCAATAACAAAAATAAAAACATTCACACACTTAATCCCACCAGTTTTTATTACCATTGTAAATAAAATCTGACTTGAATTTCATATATAGTTAACAATGAAATGAATAACTCATCAGCTTAATTCACTATTTGTACGTTCGTCTCAATCCAAATTGTCTAATGCTTTCATTAGATTGTTGACATCATGCTTACATCCTGTACATGTTGTTTATAAGATATATGACAAACAACAATATACACAAATGAACGATACTTGTTTATAAAGTGTAAGTGTTAGTACACCTTTATCAAACTGATGAATGCATTGGTTTCGTGCCTTTAAAAGTACACAATTTGAACCCTTTTCTTATTGTTATACACTGACACATAAAATTCTAAGCTATAGCAAATTTGTGAAATCACTTGATAAAACACGGACGCACCCGAAAAAAAGCCCAGACTGCTTTCGAAATAAAACCCGAACACATAGAAATGAATTTAGTCTCAAAATGTCGTTTTTAATGCAACAAGAATTTTTGTAAAGTGTCTATATATCTAAGGATATATGAATTCCATGTATGCATTTATATCGACATTTGCGTTGGTATGTGTATAAAAATGGCTGTATTCTGGTTTTTTTTGGAATAAAAGAATTGTAAGGCTTAATTCAACTTTTTTAACAAAAAATAATGTCGGATTGATTAAGTCTTTTTATCTCCAATACTTATACACCTTGTTTATCCTTGTATATTAAACGTAAGCTTCTATATCACATCTCGTCAGAAAGGAAGTCTGTTTGCTTTTAACTTTTGATCATACTCACTCGAACAAAAGTGGTTACACTCGACAAAAACGACCAAATCACTCGAAAAACCACGTTCTAGCTTGACACTATACTTACCGTGATATGTGTGTGTCAAAATATTCCGATTAAGTAGACGAAACATCCCAGTAAAATTGGAATTCCAATTTCTTATAAAGTAATTATGATGTATTACTACCTTTAATTGAAATCCAACGCAAACAAGATTTACAATATCTACTCTGAGCAATCCAGGTTTGGTCTAAAATGATTGATTATTTACTTGCTAAAACAATTTATTATCACAAAAAAAGAAAAAGAATTGTAATATATTATTATAACCAAATAACAATTCAATTGTATATATGTTCCGGACCATATGAGTATTTGAACCATACGCGTATGGTCGGACCACATGAGTATATACTCGTTTGGTTATTAACGGGCCGGGCCCATATGAGTATTTGGACCATATACATGTACATCATATCACCAGATAACTTTCAAAAATAAACTAATGTCTTTGCCAGTAACATCATTCATTTTTTAAAAACAAAAACACGTACAAGTATAAAAATTCTGAATATTGCACTGCTAATGCTAATTATATAAAGTTTTAAAAGTAAGCAAATTGTTAGACTCTTTATCCTATCGACTTTTACGTCAGTTTGTAGTAAAACAGTTGACTTCTTGTGTAAAATTTCATTAAATTGTTTTGGAAGTTATCTTCCCAGATCGACATTTTGCCATTCACACGTAATAACAGATCGGTAATGAAAAAACATGAGTTTACTATAGTTTTGACTAGTGATGAAATTTACTTTGTGAAACTGCTTATTTTGTTTTGTTAATCTTGTTATTATTAATTTTTAATAGATCTATAATAAAATGACCTTTGGTAGACTAGTGTCTTTTTAATGACGTGACAACTAGAAGGGTTATATGAAGAGTTGAGCATTATAAAAGTAAACCTGTTAATTGCCCGATCATACGCGTACGGTCCGACCATACGCGTATGGTAGTTCCATATGAATATATACCCATATGGTCATGATCATACGCGTATGATCCAAATACTCATATGGTCCAGAACATATATAATAATATTCAATTGTTTCTTTAATCTTAACACAACAATAATATCTGTTCTGATGTTGAATATGTGTGCCTAACTTCAAACGTTTATCACGTAATGTCACGTTGTTCTCAACATAGTATTTATCAGTGTCACATTTCAAATTAGTCATTGATTTCTTGAATAATTACCGACCATTGACTCCGGATTATATAAGTTTATATTAGTTATATTAACTGTGTAAGTTGATACATATTGTAGAGTCCATTCATTGTAAATGAGATTTCAGTCTTATCGATGAGCATTGATATGACTGCTAATGCCTATTTAATCATTATATCTGGTTTAAATATTGTGAATGTGATGAAATGTACAATTTTGGTTCTAACTACTGTATACAATGGTATACGTGCAATACTATGGTTGAATAATCTGTTTATCATTATTCTTTTATTTAGGTACAAGGTACAATTTTCTGTTAGTACGGGCGGATACAGACAACTTGTAAAGAATGGTTATAACTATGGTGACCAACAAACTTACAATGTCAAGAAGACCGAAAACTCGATGGAACTACATTTTGATTACGACGAGCCAGTTCATTGCATTGAAGATTCTAGCTGCTATTCGGGAGAAGTTCCATTCATTATACGTCAGGATGTTACAAAGGTCAATAGTTGTACTATATTTATCTATGCAAATTTATACGTTCTGAAAAAGATCAATTTATTTAGACGGGATGTTTCAAATGTAAATAGTTTTTACAATATATATATATATAGATTTTTTAGTAATCTATATATATATATATATATATATATATATATATATATATATATATATATATATATATATATATATATATATATATATATATATATATATATATATATATATATCAGTCTAAAGATTTGCACAACGGTACTGATATAAGATGTTATAATACGAAAATGTTGTTATTAAATCGTGCTGACAAATATTTCGGCTCAACAATATTGTTAAAACTTGTGACACTTGAAGAAGGCCATTTGTTGAGCCGAAATATTTGTCAGCACGATTTAATAACAACATTTTCGTATTATAACATCTTATATCAGTACCGTTGTGCAAATCTTTAGACTGATATAATTTTTTCCTTATCTGCATAGTATCGCCTATTCTAGACGATCCGGTACATAGTAAATTTGCTGGTTGGTCGTTTTTATAGACTTTTATATATATATATATATATATATATATAAGTACGTCTGAGTCATTGACAACCCTACAACAGATGTATCCATCGGATCGCCATCAATGATGGTGATACATGGCTGTGTACATAATGTATATACAACTCGTCTAAACATCAACCCAACAATGTTAGATCTGTGAATTTGCTTTCGCAAATTTTTGGTACGTCTGAGTCAGTGACAACCCTACAACATAATATATATAGCATAGGTGGTCGAGTGGTCTAGCGCGTCGAATAAAGTGCAAGGCGATTTGGTGCCATGATATCTCAGTAGCTTTAGTTTAAATCCCGGCCAAGGAAGAACAAAACCAGATCATACATTGTTGGGCTGACATTTAGATAAATTATTTATAGAGAATATGTTTTCAGTTATATGTCATCATCACTGGTGATCGGACGAATAAAATATGTCGTAAAGTTGTCACTGGTTTTTAAGATCCTCTTCGATAGATAATTCAGCTGATCTGAAAAATTTCATCGTCATGCCTTATATTTCATGTACTGTGTTACGACGCTAGATAAAAACTGTCGAGGAAAGGTAACACCCAGCCACCGAAAGCTTTTTTATCGTAGAGACTAGGTTGTCGAGTGGTCTAGCGCGTCGGGCAAAGTGCAAGGCGATTTTGTGCCACGATATGTCAGTATCATGAGTTCGAATCCTATCTAGGGGAGAACAAAATGTTGCTTTTGAATCTAACATTGTTTGGCTTTTCAGCCTTGTATCACCATCACTGGTGATCCGATGTATAAAATATGTCGTAAAGTTGTCACTGATTCAGACGAACTTATATATATCTAAAGAAGTCTAATTTGAAAACAACGTTCAATCCTATAATTGCGTCGAATAAAGACCGCATAATTTAAACGTGTGCATGCATTACAAATTTCTTAGTAAAGTGGTCTAAAGACAGCACAAAGAACATTTTCCAAATGACCAAAAAAGTGAAAAAGCATATTTTAACAAAACGCATTTTACTAGCAGATATTCTTAAACCCTGCTGAGTGCCATTGGCGAGTGCCAAATAAATGGATAACCAGATATAATTAAATGGATCTTATCATTAATTAACAAAATGTATTACCAAACAGAAAATAATAAACTTGCGGAAAAGATCGTATATTGTAAACACGAGGTGCAAAAATTTGTACACCAAATCCGGATTTGGACTATAACTTTCTCTTCAGTGATGTTGGGAATCGAAAAAGTATTTGTCAGGCCATATAATTTACCTCAATTCAGGATAGACTCTTTAAGTTTTGAAAGAGTCGAAATAGGATGAGCGGATCATATAAACCGAAGTCAAATATAATATTAGCCCAAACAAAAAAATATAAATAAGTCTAAATTGAAAATAACGTTCTAACCTAGTATGATTGCATTGGATAAAAACCGCAAGTTTTATGCTTGTACATGCAAAACAAATTACTTGGCAGAGGGTCTAAATACAGAACTAACAACAATTTCCAAATGACTAAAAAAAGTGAAAAAAAGTATATTTTAATAGCACGCATTTGACTAGCAGGTCGATATTGTCAGCTGGCAAATAAACGGATCACCAGATGTCATAAAAAAATCTCTAATTTCAAAGGTTACAATATTGTAGATGCATGCACACTTAACCATTGAAGTCTTGTCTTTTCCCTTTATTTAATTCAATTTTCGTTTTTATACACATTTTTACCATTGTTTGCAATTTTTTTGCACCTCAAGTGTGCGGTACACGATCTTTTTCCTGAAGTAATTTTTTTTTCTGTTTGGTAATAAATTAATAATAAGATTCATTTCATCTTCAATGCCCTTCAACTTTGTACTTGTTTGGGTTGATAAATATTTTGATATGAGCGTCACTGATGAGTCTTGTGTAGACGAAACGCGCGTCTGGCGTATTAAATTATAATCCTGGTACCTTTGATAACTATTTACATCACTGGGTCGATGCCACTGCTGGTGGACGTTTCGTCCCCGAGGGTATCACAAGCCCAGTAGTAAACACTTCGGTGTTGACATGAATATCAATAATGTGGTCATTTTATAAATTTCCTGTTTACAAAACTTTGAATATTTCGAAAAACAAAGGATTTTGTTATCCCAGGCATAGATTACCTTAGCCGTATCTGGCACAACTTTATTGGAATTTTGGATCTTCAATGCTTTTCAACTTTGTACTTGTTTGGCTTTATAAATATTTTGATATGAGCGTCACTGATGAGTCTTGTGTAGACGAAACGCGCGTCTGGCGTATTAAATTATAATCCTGGTACCTTTTATAACTATTTACACCACTGGGTCGATGCCACTGCTGGTGGACGTTTCGTCCCCGAGGGTATCACCAGTCCAGTAGTCAACACTTCGGTGTTGACATGAATATCAATAATGTGGTCATTTTTATAAATTTCCTGTTTACAAAACTATGATTTTTTTCAAAAAACTAAGGATTTTGTTATCCAAGGCATAGATTACCTTAGCCGTATTTTTTATATGAGCGTCACTGATGAGTCTTATGTAGACGAAACGCGCGTCTGGCGTATTAGATTATAATCCTGGTACCTTTGATAACTATTAAACAATCATTATGGATAAAACATTGTAAAACCCAAACCATACAGTCAGCTATAAAAAGTCCAAACATGACAAAATAGGATTTATAAAAAAATTAAAAAAAACCCCAAACCAAACAAATTCATACGGCAACCAACGACAACTACTGAATTTCAGGCTCTTGACTAGAGACAGAGGCATACATAATGTGACGTTCATCCGTCCCCTATCTCTGGATAGTGAGGTAAAGCAAAACATTAAACTAGAATATAAAAGATAGTTAAATAATGTTTTCTCAACTAAAATTGTATTAAGTAAAGGTATTTCTCTAATTTTTGTGCTATTTTCACGGTTCCTGACCGGTGTGAGAAAAATATTTCTCCTCACTAGTGAAAAATCTGATCTCGGCAAATGATTAGTCGAAATTTAATTATGACGTCTGTTTTGTTTTCTTCTGAACTTTCCTATTGTGACGTCATGAAAAAAGGCGACCATGCCTGATGACGTCGCATATAAAGAACACAAGTTTCTGAAAATCTTTAAAAAAGGAGGATAGAATTCATTAGAGAAACAGATTCCTACACTATAACTCGTGTATTACGATATTTCTCCATTCTCGACAGTTAAATTTTAGTTATTTAAAGAGCTCGGCAAGCCTCGCGCTTTAAATAATACAATTTAACTGTCTCGAGTGGAGAAATATCGTAATACACTTGTTGCAGTGTAGGAATCTATATTTCTTATTGGTTTAACCACAACTATATCACTATTCTACTTTTAGGGTGCACTGAATGCCCAAGCGTCTGGATGGAAAGACAACTTATCAGGAATATCGAGATATGTATTTGAAGTTTGGAAAATGGAGTATAGTTACGACCATAAAGGATTAAGGGAGCCTCTCATTAATACGACATTTAATCCAGTACCTTTGTATATACAAGAAGTGAATGCCAGCAACTCTATTTCCTTTCCGACCTATGAACCCACTGAACCTGGTGTGTACTCCGCGATACTAGAAGTAAATGACAAAGCGAACAATTCTAAATATGCAAGACAAATAGCAATATATGACAAAACGTCTAACATATCAACTAGCTCTGACCATGAGATTAATGTTACCACTGCGTCCGAACTGTCAAATTTTACATGGCAAACTAGCCAGCTTTCAAAAATTGATGTTACATGGTCTGGTCATTTCGTGAATAAAGTTCACGAAAAGGGATTTTTCCTTGAAAAAATACTTGACTACGATCCACGTCTGGATGATGGAAGTGAAGGAAGGCGTCATGACTACAAAGAAATACTTTCTAGATTTGATGATAAAACAGGTAAAAGAAATAAAGCTGCAATACCAAATATTAAATCCATCATTCGTTTTGAAACTATAGGTATCCTTGGTGTTCCTACGTCTGTAGTTCCAAACACGGGTTGGGAAGATGTTTTACCTTTAAGGGACAATAAAAGATTCACGCCATCTGACATTCGTGATGGAGATTCGTATCAAATTTGGATTCGTGCACATGATATAATGGGTAATAGTAAAGTTGATTCTACTGCGGTGCATTTCGACAGAAGTAGACCTTCGGTTCCTACAGTTAAACCAGTAGAGTATAACATTGATGATGGAGCATATCCATTCTCTAGCAGGTATGAAACTTTGTTCATTATATTCTATCATTACAAACATGCACAATCATTACTGTATTCTTATATCAAATATCACCTGTTATATCTTCTGTTTTTAACGTTTAACTGAGCTGTTATAAAATGATCTATGTTTTTTAAACAATTTATCATATTCCTTAATGTTAGCTCTAGGTATGAAATTAAACAATCTATTTTAATCGGTGAACATTATATAAGGTTTTGTGGTAGCATGCTATATAGCAAATCATATTAATAAAGTACCTTTGATTTTGCCATACGTTTGGTGCATAAGGTTTTTGTTTAAACCCGGGCGAACTTGATCCAGACTTTCAAATTGATATTTACTGCACCAAAGACTAGTCGGCTAGGAGTCAGATTATATTGTATTCCTACGGATAATTACTAAATGTGAAGTTTTAGCACCGTGACGTTAAAATCTAAACGTTAAACAGCCATCCATCATTATTTTATTTGTATCAAAGTAAACTTTTAATACCATTGTTTTCGGCAGACAATTATAAGTCAACAACAAAAAATTAACTAAAATTAATTTCAAATTAGGGATAAGCTGTACGTTCAAAGTCATAAGTAAATGTTTGTTTGATTTATTGATTTATTCTCTTTACAGAGTGCGGGTTTCAGCAAAAGATGAGCACAGCGGGGTTAGAAAAGTATCATTCAGATTTGTTGTAAATGGAACTCTGATCGAATATGCAAAAAAAGATTTCCTTATTGAAACACTGGTACTTTTCTTTTGTCTGCTTACACATGTTAGAATTACGTTCTGATTCTAAATCATGTTTTCTGTTATAATCCCATTGCTACATGGTATTTGCAAGAATATTGCAAGATATGTATTTAGGCAATTTGGCAAAGTGTTGATATCTTTATTTCTCTATTTTTTGAGGGGCAATTTAACCCTTTTAAAATGATGACATTAAACGAATAAACGAGTGGTTGTCGATTATGTCAGAAGGTGATTGGACGATTTTAAGACTCATACCCACTATCAGCTCACTGGATTAATCAAAATGTCCTCGAAGGTGATTTTCGTTTGTTAAAAATTAAAATTATTTGATACTCATAAGAGAAACAGATTCTTCAATAGTTACTCGTTTTTCGGCTTTGCACGCTCCAGTGTTCAGTATAATGTTTTGTCAAAGCTGTTTAAACAAAACAACCCATTGCCACTTCTCCTGTATCAAAAGAATGTGGCATTTCGATACAATCTCCGCGACAGAGCACACATTCGCTCTATACTTACTTCGTATCACTACACTAAATATGTATCGTAGTGTACTGAGTATACAGAAAGGACCAAGCGCTGTACGGAGATTGGTTTTGATATTGCATTCATTTTTTTCCTGGTACCTGCAAACTATTCACACCATTGGGTGGATGCAACTGCTGGTGGACGTTTCGTCCCCGAGGGTATCACCAGCCCAGTAGTCAGCACTTCGGTGTTGACATGAATATCAATTATGTGGTCATTTTTATAAATTTCCTGTTACAAAACTTTGAATTTTTTCGAAAAACTAAGGATTTTCTTATCCAAGGAATATATTACCTTAGTCGTATGTAGACGAAACGCGCGTCTGGCGTATTAAATTATAATACTGGTACCTTTGATAACTATTCCATTCGTGATGCACATATTTCCGTTTGAGGTAATATTTGGCAAAAGTACTTCATAATTTGTTCAACAGTATAACAGTACTACTTTTAGCGTGCCATTACTAATCGAATTTACCAAACACCTACTTCTGTTTTTCGATAATTAAACATATTGAATGTGCTGAAGTTTTTGCATACTTTTCAAGCAGGATCTATGTGGAGCAGGATCTGTCAACTCTTCCTGAGCACCTGAGATCACCCCCAGTTTTTGGTGGGGTTCGTGTTGCTTAGTCTTTAGTTTTCTATGTTTTGTCTTCTGTACTATTATTTGTCTGTTTGTATTTTTATATTTAGCCATGGCCTTGTCAGTTTATATTCAATCTATGCGTTTGGCTGTCCCTCTGGTATTTTTCGTCCCTCTTTTCAAAGTAATATTGAACAGAACTTTCTATTTTGTGTGCAGGTTATCACTAAGGAGCTGTTAAGAATTAGCAGCAGTGGTTTTTTTCCCTTCAGGTTGGTTGGACACATATTTCCCGTTTTCTGAAATTACGAGAAGGACTTCATGCTTTACACGACAACGCGTACATTCTTTTCTCTTTATTATCAAGAAGTGGATAATAAATTTAATCAATATTTATTCTTTAGTCAAAAGAAAAATGCAAACGTATTCCAAGTGATTGCTACTGCGTTAAAATGGGTGACTGCTTCCTGATAGACACGCGTTTAGATATAAACAACTGCTGGTTAAAGGTTCCAATTCACCAAGTAGCCAACATTGTTCTTTTGTTGGAAGTAAAAGTGTACAACTCAGCCATGTTATCGTCTAGAACCTACGAAACTGTGAGTATACTGATACAAATATAAGCTTTCAACTTGATTTCCAGGTGCTCTAGACATTGAATATCAACGCACACACTCTCCGAAACGTAAACTTAATTCATTTTGCAAACCATTCTGTATAAAAGATTAGCTTTTACATAACATACAGGGACTCTTTTCAATGATAAAAGATTTTATATTTTCATGTATCAGAAACCATCAAATTATTGCATTTGACGTTGTTAGATTATGTTATAGATAAAAACAAAATGGGGGGGGGGTCTAGTTACATGTAGCAACAAAAATAAACTTGTTTTCGACATTTATAAGGTGTCGATAGGAGATAATTTACCATTAAACAACTTTCAAAATCAATAGAAGTATGACACGGTAACGTTAGTGTATACACTGGTATAAGCCTGTTATCCGTTTTTGTATACTTTTTTTTGTCGTCGCTGACTATACTTACGTCTGTTTACTTATGTTTCACTTCTATTGATACCGATAAAACTTGTCGATAGCTGCCGGTTTCCTACAAAGTGTTTTTGCTGACTTATGACGTCCCGATGTCATATTCCACTTCTTTTGATGCTGATAAAACTTGACCACATCAGTGGTTTCATAGCAGGTGTTTTTCTATTGGTTTTATAACGATACATGTACAACAAAACCGAAATGTTAAAACTAGCTATTTGTCGTCGATGACTTATGAGGTTCTGATGTTATATTCAACTTCTTTTGATGGTGATGAAATTTGACGACAGCGGTCGTTTCCTCCAATGCGTTTTCTTATTGTGTTTAAAACTGCATGACTGCATGTTCTACAAAATCGAAATTTAAAGACTAGATTTATGGGTTTATTATTTAATTGTTTTTATTTTAGATCGGAACGGTAAAAAAGTTGCAAGGTATACAACAATGTAAGTTGATCATATTAAAATTATATTTACGTTGATTGGATCATGCATGTGTGTAACGGTACGGAATGAAGATGAGAGGCAACTGCCTACTGTTATGATGATTTTATTTCGATTAACACATATATTTGTTATTATTTTAGACAAGCCAATTGCATTGCATTAAATTTGTGTCTATAGTATTCAAACATTTCATCTCTTCATTACAATATTTGAAGAGACAAATAATTCATTTCAGTCATGCATTTTTAATTGTTAAGTCGATGTATACTTACAAACTTGAATCAACTAATCTGGATTGCTAAAATGTGACTGCTCAAAGAACTGGGCTGAGATAGCTTAAAATGAAAGAATTATTGTTTTCAACTTTAATAACAAATAGTGTGTTGATCAGAATGTCTAGCATCTAAAGGTAAACAAAACAAAAATCGCAAACGGGAAAACTGGTGAATTGGTTTAGAAATCTCGATCCCATGCAGTCAAGTTTTAGACCTCAAGCAAACAGTGCCGGCAAATCATATATCTCTGATTGGAAAAATTTCCCATTCATATTGAATTTTCAAGAAAGTTTCCCAAGAAAAATTGTGAGCTTTTTATAATCAAGGCAAGTTGATTTTTGAATCTACAAACAGGAATCATTATGTTTTAGAACAAACTTAAGTTATTTTAAACCAAATGTGCTTAATGAATAACTAATATTTTTCTGTCTATTTCGAAATAACATAAAAAATGTGGTGTACACTGAATAACGCGCGTAGCGGGTTATTTAACAGTATGCACCACATTTTTTTTATGTTATTTCGAATAGACTGATAAAATACTACAGTTATTTTTTATAATTTAATTCTAAATTCCATTTTAAACCGGCGAAACTCATGAAAAAACGTTGATGACTTCATGATCACATGACAAAATTGTGTCTATGATATGATAAACAAAACGACGTCAGCCAATCAGAAGACGTTTTACATCTACAATTAAATTATATGGTAATAATTTAATTCTTCATTGAAGACTACAGCCCTTCAAATATAACGGTGGTATCAACATCTTCCTCAAGTGTCAGCATTAAGTGGATCCAGGCAAAAACTTGTTATGAACGAGCTGGAATAGTCATCGTCTTATACAGACCTGACAACACAACAAAGGAGTATCCAGTCGACAAAGATGCAACAACCTTTGATCTTTCGGGATTATCATCTTTGACATCGTATTGGTTTCTTATGTACACAAAGTATGGAAATGACACGAATGTTGTTACCAGTGCAAGTCCTGCTAAATTTGCATTTGCTACACAAGAGAAAGGTAATTTTAATATATCTACTAATATATATATTGATAAAAAAAAACTCTTGAATGAAACAAAGGTAAAACGAAATCTCGATTGATTTTACAAATTTGTGTTTCTCTCAATCATACAACCACATGTATAATTTTTACAAATTGTTCGTTCAGTACTTTGATATGAATTTGAAGAAACAAATGACTTTTTATATCATATTTACGTTTACCAATTGGTAGATTTGTGTTAACTTAACTTCGGTATATAATCAATTGTTTGTCCATATTTTTTCTTAATCAAATATTCATCCGATTTATACAGTACTTTTAAACAATTTATTCTTTAAATATGTTTCGAAATATTCATTCTTACTTCCACATGAAAACATGAAATTAAGAAGTAACTGCGCCCTGTTATAATTTTACTGCGGTGAAGAAGTTTTGACTGGAGCACATTTTGTATGAAGCGTGGATGCCTACATAGACAAAATATAAATTATAAAAAAAAATCTACTGTGAATAGAAAAATAAAAAATCATTCAAAATCTACTGAAACACAATATTGACGTTATATATACAATACTAGCATAAGATGAGTTACTAATTTACGATTTTATATTTTTCAGTAACAGGTTTCCCAACATCTGGAATAGCAGGAATATCAGCAGGTTTGTTTGTATAATCCACTTTGAAGAAACTTTCTTTTCATAGAATCGTTTCAAATATATCTATATGAATTTCCATAATTTCAAAATGTTGTTTTTAACATTAATACATTGAGGTGGCATACGCATTATTGTAATTGCACATTTATTTAATATGATTTTTAAATATATACAATGCTACAGAATTTTTTTAACTATGATTAATGTCCGTATATTTAATGTGTTTTGTGCAGGTAAAAATCATCATCTGTTTTGTTTGTTGTTGTTGGGTTTGTTTTGTTTTTGTTTTTGTTTTTTTTTGGGGGGGGGGGGGGGGGGGGGGCGGTGTTGCACTTCAATGTTTTGTTGTTCCTATAGTAGTTGTGGTCCTGTTTGTTACCAGGTTTTTTTTTCTCTCAATCGATTAAGGTTTATTGAACAGCGGTATACTACAGTAACTGTTGCCTTTATTTACTGAGACGTCGTAATGTGTAAAATATGAAAATCACAAAAAGCAAAAGACACGAAAAACAGCCTGAAAAGGAAAATCGAAATTGTTGAAGGAAATTTTATCTTTACTGGTTACCGTAACTTGCAATAATAAAATTCACAAAAAAAAACAATCGAACCATCCTCTTACTGATAGTATTAGCTACTTTGCTATAAATTCCAGTATTGAATGTATTGTTTCATTTAAAAATTTAAAAATCATTCAACTAGTAAACCTCATGTATTTCGAAAGTTACAGCTATGCGTATAAAGTATTTTTGTGCAAAATATGTCGACTCTTTTAAAAGATGTTTAAAATGGTATGTCATCTGTATGTATGTAAGAGGTTAAATGTTCCTTTGAAATTGGCGTTTACATACTTGTTATGTTCTTTTAGGGTGTATTGCCATCCAATATACACACTCGAAGGATGAATATTCAAATGCTTGTCGTTGTTCTAACTAGTTTTTTGCCTGGGTTTCTTTTATAGCGCGCATTGTTTAAAGTGCTACAAACTCCTATCCAACAATTCTTGTATGTCTTGGTTATAACATTTCCCATTTTATGAGTGTTTTACTACTGTACTGCGATGAATGATCATACTTTTATAAATTCAGGGGGTATCAGTTAATTTAGAATCAATGCATTTTCATGTATCTTTAGTCATAGATGATTAGTTTTATGATTAACTGATTTTATAACACTGATTCTTAACTTAATCATAGGAAATGTCTACTTCCACAGGTTTTATTGTACTTCTAATAGTTGTCATTATTGTGTTGGTACTACTTGGAAGGACTGGACGGTTGCAACCAGCCAAACAACGTGTTACAGCCGGAATACGTACAGTTAGAAATACAATTCGAGTGCGACCAACAACGAATTCATTCAATGTAAGCGTGTTACATATTTTGTATAAAAATGTTCTCAACTGAAAAATCGGAAAATTCTTTCTATGACATTTTAAGGAAAAAAGCCTATAAGAAAAACATTTAGTTAGACCCTTCATTTTAAAATGCATTTACATTTATCAACAGACTAACTCATTTTAATGATATCATCAGAGTAAAATATAAAGTAAAAACCTAGTTTCACCATACTATGACAATCTACCGTAAATTGCTTCCATGTGGATTGTTTTAAAAAAGATTGAGTATGCAAAGTATGAGAGTTAGAAAGACAATCCAATAAATGACCAAAATGAAACGAACAAACATACAAACAGCACTTTACAATACACAACACAATCACATTTGACGATCTCCACTAAAATACGGCGATAAACTATGGTACTACAGAAGTGTAAACCATTCCTGTTACAACAGTAGCACCCGTCGTTGTGCATATTATTGCAGGTAAAAGTCTGATGATGAGTAGCACCGAACAGCGTTTTTTATAAGCGACTAGCTAGCTGTTTACATGTACAATGACTACTTTTAAATGTACCTTGGTTCATTTTTCGGTGTATTTACTAGATACAGGCTCTAGGAATAAAGATACAATACCAAGCAAGAGCGCATTGAGAATCTCTGAAATTTCAATTAGTTTAACCCCTGTCTAACGGGGATGTTACTAGTTGAGGCAAAACTGCTTTATCCTACCTAAAACCTGTGTTCATTGGTGGTTTAGGTTTGTTTGGTGGGTTTTGTATTTTTTTGTTATACTTTAGCGTTTGATAACCACTATCATGGTATCCTCTTGCTTTGAATTTAAATATATATATTGTTTCCAGAATCGGGCCATCGCTTCGAAGGATGACGACGATATTTACTTCTACGGTGGAATGGAGATGAAGGAAAACAATATGAAAATATCACGTAAAGATATATCACTTGAATCTGAATTGGCTCGCGGAAGATTTGCTGTGATTTTCCTGGCGAAGTATTACAATAAAAGCGAGTGCCATGAAGTTGTTGCAAAAACTCTGAAAGGTATGATGTTTTGAATAAAAGAGAGGGGCGAAAGATACCAGTGAAGCTTTCAAACTCGTCAAACTTGTTTTCATAAGTCGAAAGTAAACTTACAACGCCATGGCTAAAAAAGAAAAAAACACCACTCACACACACAATAGTACACAAAACACAACATAGAAATAAATAAATATCGTTTCAACATTACATGTGTAACAGTTTACTACACAATGTTGGTTATCAAATTAGTAAGTTACTTTCTGTCCAGTGGTCATCAATATGATACTTGTTAACTTGAAATGATGCATTTTGTCTGTTGTTTATATTAAGGGTATACCTATCATAAATCGGCCAGAACTGTTATCATACATGTTTAAAGATTATAGCATGTTGCAATTGTTTGACCATAAGAATACCTGATTAAGGTTATTCTAGGGAAACTTCTTTTATTGTATCATACTTTTTTTAGATGTAATCGGATGTTTCTAAGACATGTCCACACTGACAGATTTCATCTAATTCTCTTTAAAAACAGTTGTGATGTTATTCGTCCTACGTATGTATTGTCAAAACAATCGGTTCGAAACAATCGCCTTTGCAATATTTTTTAGGATTGTGTTTTTACCATTAAATAGATGAAACTAATAGGCTTACAATTATCAATCATCATTTTTTTTTGTGGGGTGGGGTGTCATAATAATGGGTATGGAAAGTTGACGGATATACCGAGGAGCAATGTTTTTGAGATGTGTTTGTTAATGAATTATCGATGTTTGGAGGCGATTAATAATCTTAAATATTGGTTTAGGGCTCGACCGATTTATTGTATATAAACTACTTCAGTCATTTGAACGAAACAGGGTTGATCGGAGTTAATTTTCTCTTTTCATTCAGATGACCAGAGCGAAGATGCCATTATGAAAATGAAAGCGAAAATAAATTTCTACACTAAGAAAGTTGGTCGACAAAAAAATGTCTTGGAGTTTATTGGCAGTGTTGAGGATGAAGTCCGTAAGTGTATAAATGACATACTAGATGAATTAGTTAACTTATCAATAGCTGAGAAAAAAATATACTGTATTTAGATTTATATATAAAAAAAATATATAGTAAGGCACTTTACCACAGGGGTACTGACAGGAAAACGGATAAATACAATCAGAAACAAACTTGCTGTAATAACAAAATAAATGTGTTATTTTGATGTTCACTGATAGTGCATTTGAATGGCTTTTCTACACATTGATATCGTAAAATTTTAGCCACGAGCCACAATGTGAACCTTTTTGGCGAGAGAACGTAGCGGACCAACGTGAGCTTTTATCTAAAGACATTTAAGGTTAGGAACAACTGTCCTGTAAAGACAAGTATCCATTTTATATATCCAGCTCTATTCGATGTAATCAATGCAAATTTGCCTAAATCTAGGGACATTATTAGAGATTTGTCAGTATACCCCATCGGACAACAACACTGAGGCATAAACAATTCAAAGGCAATCACTAAATACACTAACAGTCCTTACTTTACAAAGATACATTGAGATTGAACGTATTAATCTATTATTACTTGTCAGTACCACTGGACCCTTCACATTTTAAACAGTAGTGAAAAGCCATTACAATATTCATAGATACAGGGTGTTTTTCAATAATGCAAAGAACTGTCTTCAGATTGAATGTAGTCTGTGATGATGTATGGGTGTTTAGAGTCCGACTATCCTGTCTGGATATCGCGGACTGTAGCAACCTATTCTATAGACTGGATTCTGTCGGTCTTTTAGCCTTCATTTTACTCCTACTGCGTTGGTGTTGCTGGTACGGAGTATCAGGTCATGCTGCTTGTATGGCTGATTGTATTCATTGCCTCTTTGGATTCTTCAGTGATGACGGGCGATGTGTGTGGTGGTGTGCGCAGAAGGTCTGGGTGGTCGATGTCAAACCCATCTTCAAAGTCGATCATACTGCGCTTGTCTCTATCATTGGTGGAGGTGTAAAATACCAGGCGGTGGCAGGCCTTGTTGGAGTTGTAGGGACTGGTGACAATATCCCTATTGACTACAACCCCAACTGGTTCCCCTTTGTACTTAGTTGGTGTTAGTACATGTCCAACTACGCTGTCTCTTGCCTCTGTTTGTGTTTGTAGTTTGTTGGACTTGGTCAGCAGGTATCACGGCTGTTTTTGCTGCCTTCCACTGGTCAATGTAGTCTGTGTTTGTATGTACAGAAATATTTTTAATTGTTTATATTCTAACGAGTATCAAATGCCTTAATTTTTTCACACTAGGCGGACCAATAATGATTCTAGAGTATTGTTCGAAGGGGGTTCTGAAGCAATTTCTAGAAGCAATAAGGTCAAACATATCCAATGACATTGAAGAAAAATTGTTTAGAATGGTATTTGGAATATGCCAAGGAATGAACTTTTTAGCCTCAAAGCAAGTAAGTATGAATAACTTAGACAAGTGTAAGATGTAATCGAAAAAAACATATTAACTTTACTTCTTATCAACATATCCGCTAAAAATGTCTCCCTATAACATAATTAATCTTGATATATAAATGAATGGAATACAATTATTATGTTGTATTTCTTGGTCACACGTGTACCCGTTTGTAAAAATATTACCTTTTTTGTACACGAAACTGCGCAAATATGCTCCTTAACAACCGTCTAATTGAAAACAATCCATGATAAGTTGATTCCTCGAGGACATAGAAAAAATATTTCAACGTAAAACCAAATGTGCATTATAACAAATATATAATAATAAATTAAAGTCGGGAAACAGCTATATACAAATAAAGTTTTAGCTTGCTGCTTTTCTTTGACCTTTATTATGAAATGCTACACTTTGTAATCAATAATCTATACATTTTCAATGGTATTCTTCTCTAAGGTTGTCCACAGACGTTTGGCTGCACGAAATATATTACTGAATAGCATACTAGAACCAAAGATCACAGGATTTGGCCCAGATCCTAGTTATGACGAAGGGGAGGACAACCCGGTACGTATTCACATGCAAGTATATAGCTCAATGTTTCGAATGGTTTGACGTTTAACTTCAATTCTGTTTTATTAATAAGTTACATATTCTTAAGTGTTATTTTGGTTTACTAACAGTGAGTCAAAATCACACTGCTGGTTCGCTGTTAATCGCCTTGGATATTATCATTTTAGACGGAAGTGTTTCAGGGGTAATATAATTCACATTATTCCATATTGATAACATTCTAGTAGGTTTTTTTTTCTATATGAATGGTCTTTTGAATAAATAAGAATATTCACCTGCGAAAAAGTATATTTAGCACGCAAATCGTCGCGTGCTTTTACGTGCATAATTTTTGTAAAACGTTTGATGTGCCATTTGTTTTGGTAAAAAATTGCCATTCCATACATTTCTCTCGGAATATGGAATAAAACAATTACTCTCTTTTGTTTCGGTAAATATGTGGTTTAATTGACTTTTGAAAAACTGATATTCACTTCGGCCGTTGGTCTCAGTGAATATCAGTTTTTCAAAAGTCAATAAAACTACATATTTACCTCATCAAAAGACAGTAGTTGTATAATATTCTTTTTAAATCTTCCCATTGATATTAAAAGAAATTTATCCAGAAATTTACCTATTCTTTTTATGTTCGCTCTGGTTATATGTCAACTCTCAACGTTTACGCGTATTTATACATTCCTGCCTTTTCAATGTATGGGTGTGAGCACACCTGATGAAGGTAAATCTAGGAAAACGCTGCGTATGCACACAACTTATAAAGTTTTTTCATTGATTGACTTTCAAATATATTGGCCTTGAGCTTTCCTGCTGAAGGTCATGTGCGTAAGTTGTTGTGGCATGAAAATCATAGCATCCCAACCACGTGCACGCCTTAGTGTACATATGTGTTCGTTTGCCGTTCTGGTGAATTACAAAAAAAAATGTACCATTTAAGGACTGACAGACCTTGCACTTCATGAAATTCATGAAAATTAATCATTTCGTCAAGATAGAAAATTTTGAGGTGACAATTGGTATTAAAGTTAAAAAGGACGAGTATGTCGAGTATTTCAAAACCCCATTACAGAATTAAAACCGTATATCAATAGCAAATCCAACTTGTACGCAAAGAACCGGTGGTCTCTAAATCTAAGAGTACTGCTGATTAGTTTGGCTGACTTATTGCACGACTTAGGACTATATATCTAGACATATTGACAATCAAAGACGTCATAGAAAAGTATTTAATTTCATGTACTGTGTATGTTAAATATGAATCCATGGCACAATACAGTATAATAGTATGCAACTTGTAATTTTCATGTTTTTACTTTTTGTTTATCAGTGTTGCATCTTACATGTAGCAGCTAGTGTGCAAATTCATTACTATGACATTTTTTTTTAGGGGAATGAACGAATTCCAATCAAGTGGGTTGCTCCAGAATGTATGAAGTCAACACAGCATGCCAATGAGCTGAGCGACGTTTGGTCTTTCGGAATTGTCATGTGGGAAATATTCTCATTAGGTAGAATAATAAAATAATGATAAGTCCTACTCTGTCAAGGTATTCAAACACATACATGTACACAATCAATAATTATTTGAGCAATCAAAGTAAGTAAACAGTACAACTTTCTAACCTCGAATGACTCCGCGGAGTTACGGAATCAACCGAGTCTGGACGAATGTTACAAGTATACACAGTCGTCGACTATTCAAAGTTGTAATGAAGATATATCTGCAAGTGAATTAAAATTACTTCAAGTCAAAAAAATAACGGAAAAAATACAATAAAACCAAAAAAGATACAGTACGTCGAGTTTTGAAAAGTATCATTTTCAATTTATTATTTAGCGGTTCCGGTGGTAATATGTACTTTTCGAAAATTGGTATACCACGTCATTATTTGGTATTATATTTGTAAAGATGTATTTATATATATATATATATATATATATCTGTTACACATGCTCTATTTTACTTTAGTGTTGTTTGTTTAAATTACAATCGTATGGCGAATATTGACTGCATGTTCAGGACAAGAACGATTTAACAATAAATCAAAAAAGTCTATACTGTAAAATTAACCTATCGGACTAAAAGGTGGAACATTTAGACTACTACTGGAAACATATTATATAAATATAGAGACAGAAGCATATACATGCATATTCAGAACGAGAACGATTTATCAATTTATCCAAAAGGAATATTCTGTAAAATTGACCGATTTAACTATTAAGCCTGTCACTAGAAAAAAAACGTGATAAAAGATACGAACAAAAGTATGTGAATGCGTTAAATGGAAACAAATAAAACATTGAAATATATTAAGAACAAGTATTTTTTATCAATGATCATCAGGTGAAACACCGTACCCGGATTGCAGAGCAGAGAAGTCCCAGGGAAAATAAAAAAAGGTTATAAGATGGCGAAACCAGAACTTTGTGATGATGCGTATGTATAGCTATTTAAAACAGTTGAGAATAATGTGTTCTATATAAGTCATTGACGTGTAAACTATTCACAAACTGAATGAAGAAGGACTTTATGTAAAGTTTGTGAGTCAGTAAACACGTTAAAAGAGTAATAACGTCTAGAAAAAAGACATGTTTAATTGCTGTAAAGCATATAATAATTCTAAAATCCATTTACTACATGTAGCTCATTCATGAAATTTCGCAAAATTTTATTTTGTTGTAAATTTATACATTTTCCAAGCTCAAATGCATTATTTCTTTTTAGTAATCATTATAATAGAAATAACAGTTACTATGTAACTATTTGGTTTTTTTCTATCTCAATTTTCTTGAACCCCTTGATCCGATGCATCTGATTCGTGCATGAATAGATCACATTGCAAGGAAGGTTGCGAAAATATTTTTGGCAACATTGTCTTTCATATAGTGTAAACCAAGGGATAAAATGCTAAAGGACCAATCCAGATCAAATCTTTGTAGATATACAAATGATAAAAGAAGTATAAAAGAATAAGCCTTATTTCACCCACAGTTAAGGCAAATTTTAATATTAGTATTCATAAGATTAATATTTTTTAGATTCTATGAAGTAATGCTGAAATGTTGGCACTATGATCCTCGGAAACGTTCAGGTTTTGAACAACTGAAGGAACAAATGAATACCATGTTCACTGAAGCTCCTGGTGATGATTATTATTACAGAACAAACGATCTGTAAACGTCAATCTGAAATTTGATGAACAAAGACGGTCATTTATGTGTACATATCAAATGATTTGACACAGCTTGAACAATTGTATTGTTTTCATATACTTATATCGATTTTGCTTTTTCTTTTTCATTATAATAGAAATAAGTCGTATATTGTTTAAAGTAGTAGCGTAGCACTGCGTACATCATGTTCAAATGATATATGGAGAATTCGATTGAAGCTGAGAAAAGCAGACACAGAAAGACCTACTCTTATATTAAAATAATTATTTTAAGAAAGCTTAGTATAGCTTCAAAAAATGTATTGCTTGCGCATATTTTTATTGCTATTTTGATTCTTTTTAGCTCACTTTGCCCACTGGCCATGGGCCAAATGAGCGTTTCTCATCACTTGGATTTCATCTTCCGTCGTCCGTTAATTTGTACAAAAATCTTCTTTTAAACTACTGGGCCAAATTTAACCAAACCTGGCCATAACCACCACTAGGGTATCTGCTTTAAAAATGTGTCCGATGACTTCGCCTGCCAATCAACATGGCCGCCATGGCTAAAAATGGAACATAGAGATAACATCCAGTTTTTAGCTTATATCTCTGAAACTAAAGCATTTATCTAGCAAATCGAAAGTTCAGTAAAAATGTTAATCAGGTTTAGATCTATCTGCCCTTAAACTTTCAGGCGAATCAGACAAAATATTGCAGTTTTTTATTATCTTTATAATCATGAAAGATAAAGATAGAACATAGGGGTTAAATAAAGAAGTTTAAGAGAAATTGTAAAAAAAAACAATAAATTCCAAGTGGATACAACTTAAAAACTAATATAGGTAATGCAAAGGGGTGTTTAGTAATTAGTGTAAGACTAAAATAGAATGACCTGCTTTTAATTTAACTAAACTTGGCCGCAATTATTATTACTATTTTTTATGAATTTTAACCTTATTTTACATGATTTCCCAAAATACTGTAGATACAGGTGAGCGACGCAGGCTTGTGAGAGGCTCTAGTTTTATTTTACTGTTTTATAAAATATTGTACAGCGCTTCATAATTAAAAAAAAACACAAAAAAAAGACGTGGGGGGGGGGGGGTTGGAACGCAACCGTTTTACAATTATATCGTGTTTTTTTGGGGGGACTTAAGTTTACCTCCAGATGCTTAAATTGAAATAAATAAATAAAAATAATTATACATATTTATAAATCATGATAAACAGATGCAGCTTAATAGACAAGTGAAGCTTTCCTCTTTTTTTTTTGAAACCATCACACGCGTCTCAATATCAAACATTTTTAGTTGTAAGCGTTTTTAAATTAATTGAATTGTTGGTCAACTACTCAATGGATATTGACATATTATAATAAGTTACCTAAAACTGTTATCATATATTGAACAATGTATAACTAAAAATTACTTGTACATCATTTTTAATCAATAAAAATTCAATCTTTGATAACAATGGTTGTTAGATTTTATGTCTTGGGGATGACCTTTTGATTTTATGGGGTGGGTGGGCCGGCTGGATTTCTTGATATATTCAACACAAATAAACTCATCATAGATACCAGGATTTAATTTTGTATTTATGCCAGACGCGCGTTTCGTCAACAAAAGACTCCTCAGTGAGGCTCGAATCCAAAAAAAGGGAAACAATAAAGCCAAATAAAGTACGAAGTTGAGGAGCATTGAGGACCAAAATAAAAATGCAGGAAACACATGTGTCTAAAAGTGAAAATTAATGTTCGCCTTGGTTAATAATAAGCATGCAATAGCAACAGCTGAAAATAAATGCCCTGAATATTAATATTTTTTTAGTAGGGCGAACGGACTCTATGGGCGAACGAACTCATGCCGAACGTGACCCAGGGTGAACATGTTATTAGGCGAACGGACCCGATACAGAAAAATTGCTCCTCCCATTTCACTTTCGAATATCAAATAGTTGCCCCCTTCTAAATTTGAAACGGATTACTAATTTTCGAACGTGTTATAATTGTCCACATGCCCCAAAAATCTTATCAGCTACCTTAACCTTGCATTCAAGATAAAGACTCCCAAATGTATTAATAGCGTACGATCAAGGTGTAATACCACCATTGATTTTTCCCTATTAGTCTTTGTTAAATTGGCACTTTAAAAAAAATCGTACAGTATTTACCTTTATTTCAACCAAAGAAATACTTTGCATGTGTAAAGTTCAATCCTTTCCAGTGATACAGTGAAAATTTCACACTACATTTCATTGCATATAAGAAAGTAACCACCGCCGAGGGTAGACAACCAAATTTTTACACTGTTATTTACTGGTTACCTGCTTTGGTAACTATGTAACCTTAACGTTCCAAAATATTTTATAAGACCATCAAATAAAAAAAGAATGATGCTTTCAGACACCCAACATACATATTTACGACTCAGAAAAATTTAAGTGCATTGAAATGCAGGGTTAATTTTCTACAACTGTCAAATTCAAGGGAATATTTTTTTAGGCCTACTTTCGTATGCAACCGGATGTGACGTACCATGATTTGGTGGTATTACACCACAAAGATCTGGAGTTATAAGTTTCAAAATATTTTATGACATATGTATACATACATGAAATTTTGAATAATGAAATCGTGTATACAATAACCTCAAAGTACAACGATTGTCTTTGTCTTGGGATCCTCTATTCTAATCAGATGTGCTTTCTTTTTTAATTATTTAAAATTAATATCTATCAAATAAGAAGCTGTGGTATGATTGAGACAAAATACGATTAATCCTAAGGTATTGTATTGTCTGGTGCGAAAAACGATTTCATGCAAGTTTTCAGCATTCCTTTAAAAGCTGTTAACTTTTGTTCTTGAAATCAACAAGTCTTAAGGTAACTGTTGGTCATGGTCATATAATGCGAGGACATGGCCTACTTAAGAATCCTAATAAGTTATCTGTGTGACAAAATCAGGTCGGGGTCTTTTATATCTGACTATACCATAAGGATTTTGCTCATTTAAGGTCATGCTGTGATCTACAGTTGCTTCAAAACACATCATTTGTTCTCTGGATCAGATACATGTAGATGTCTCATAGACCTTTGAACTCATAATACAACATTTATTTGCCATCTTCATCATATACAAATGAGAAGATAAGGTATGATTGTAGATAAGACAACTATCTGACGAGGAAAAGGATAAAAAAAACTTATCACATTCATTACATATACCATTAAGGCATAAACATGTTTAGAAATTGTCTCTCATATTGTTTTTTTTTAATAGGCTCGCCTGGCTCGAAGGGTGAAGTTAGCTTTTCCGATCACTTGATTGCATCTTAAATTTTCACATTATGATAGAGAAAGAATAAAAATATAATACTCATAGCCTGCGGAAGACACAGATTATCAGAAAAAAAAAAACGTTCACTTGGCGTTGTCCAATGTAACAAACTCGAAACATCAAACTCGAACAATTCGCGAAATGTTCACGCAACTCTTCGAAATTTTGCATGAATGTTCTATGACGTGACATATTTCAGTACTGGTTTACATGGCCGTCTCAATATAAAATTACCATAGATATTTTGAAAAGAATATGTATAAATGACTGTCCCAGGGGAAATTTAATTTAGAAACTTGAAATATTTCAGTTATAAAACAAAATTTTGACACATAATTTACATAATTGTAAGCACTATCGTTTTGTACTAAGTGTAAGCTCCAAAAGTTCAAATTTATGAACGAATTGAGCTACATATTTATTTCAAAACAATGGGTTTGCAATGTCTTGCGGTAATGTCCGAGTTAAACTATCTTGCCTTCACAATTTTTTACTGCCCAAAAACAGAGATTTGATTTCACGAAGATTGTTTTACGGCTTTGATTACTATACCAATAAAAAGTACTTTAAAAGTTAAATTGTTAACCCAAATTGTATAAATTGTTAACCCAAATTGTATTAAGATTACAGGGTTACCTATTAAAATAAAGGATTAATGAAAATGGCTTGCAAGGTTGTCCGTCAACATTATTTGACGTCGCCACAAGAATATGGGACGGCATGAACTGCATTCGCGGGTTCCTTCCTCCACTTAATGTAAATGTCCTACTTTCAACAGAACGAAATGATGCACATATTACAAAAATACACATCTATAAGACGATCAAAAAGTTAAGACTTCAGTGCCATAACCATAAGCCATTTAATTGTCTCTTGTTCCACTGCTTGAATAAAATTATATTCGGATTATTTATATAATTCAGCAATATTCCCCCGAAAAAGACATTATTACTAGAAGTAAAATGTAATATCCTATTTAAATTATAAAATTATATTGGAATGGAATATCTCGGCATTTCTACTTGACGTGTGCTATACTTTGCATTTATTTACCCAACAAGGAAGGCAGGAAAAACTTGATAGTGCGCGTTACTAATTTTACGTTGTTTTTCTGTTACACTAAATGGTAGCTATATCTGACGTTGCTTAATGTTGCTGTCGTTTGTTAAAATTTATTAAGATCATCACTTCTAAAACAACAGAGCGAAATAAAACCACAGTTGGTCTCAATCATAATTTTGGTTCATGTATCTTGTTGGGAAAATGTGTCTGATGAGCCCGCCTGCAAACCTAGATACCAGGTAGTCAACACGGCTAAAAACTATTGTAACTATTATTTTGAAAACTGGTATATACATAGAGAAAATCTGACAGGGGCAAAAATGTTCAGAATGGTGAGCTCTACCTATTATCTTTTTACGTAAAAACTGTTAGACAATGTCTTGTTGGAGTTATTGCCCTAAAAAGCTTTTCTCCTTTTTCCTTTAACTTATTATCTGGAAAGCTATAATAGATAGTCAGAAACTTTAAACAGCAAAACTGAGACACACGATGAATACGTAAGATGGTGTTGGTATCCACCGTGTATCATCTGTACAGCGGACATAGGTATCAACCAAGCGGTCGTGATTTTTTCCCACTTAACACATTTTCTTCTGACACGATATAAAAATCGTTGTTATCAATGTGTACTTTTTTTTAAGACATGATTTTGTCGTAAGTTGATGAATAAAGAAGTCTCATTATTTTCCCAAAGCAAGAACGCTTATAATACTAAAAACATGTGCAAATACTTGTCAAAGAAGTTGACGCTCGTCTCATCCGATATGATTAGGTATTCATTGCAACTCTTTTTCTGATAAAAGGACACTGTGTGTACGTAATAAATATAGCTGTTTCAATAATAGGCATTGAAATCTTTCATACATATGCTATTTTTCGAATGTACGGTGTATAGCTTTTCACGCTTCGAAATAAAGCTATATCCGTTGTACCGATGATACACCATGTACACGATGGTATCTTTTCTTGGAAAGGCCAGATACATGAGCGTTTGGATGGGGTTAAATGATTAAAGAATAATGCCCTTAAAAAATGAAGATTAGAGAATAACGGGCAAAAAAAAATGAAGATTAGAGAAAAAAGGGGTTAATTTTATGAAGATTAGAGAAAAAAGGGGTTAATTTTTGAAAGATTAGAAAAAAAAAGGGGTGAAAATTAAATGTTTACAGAATAACAGACCCCCCCCCCCCATCCAGACCCTCATACATGTACATATAACATTAGGATAAGCAGTTTAAAGCTTCAGCAGTCATGTGATAAAATTGAGAATGGAAATAACTTGCAAAGTACGATTATTTAAGTTAAATTATATCATGAATATAAAATATGTAGCATGTGGAAAAAATAATTTCATAGGCGAAACGTTTTACAATGTGCATTTCTAAAACAAATGTTCGTACAAAAAAAAATATATAGAAGAGTAGGCAATTCAAATAAAGGACAGATAATAATGCAGTCCTAAAATAATAATAAAAAAATCAATACAATACTGAACGACCCCGCTAACCCCCAATTCACACCCTCGTTCATAGCAGACGCACATGTGTACCGTATGTTTAACAAATAACACTACGTTATCTCTTAACCTACTTTGTATAATTTTACCTCAAGTTATTGACATGACAAAGTCACATTAATCACTGGTACAGGAAACAACAATAGCCGTGCACTTAAGACTTTCAAGTTTCATAAAGTTTACAAGCATTGTTACCGTAGAACCGGAGAGCCGCACGGTGTAGTGGTTAGTGCATCGGACTACTAACACAAAGGTTCCCGGTTCGATTCCCGTCTTGGATGACAATTTCAGAAACTGAATTTTCGGCTCTCCCTTGACACCATTTGCGAGTATGGTCTCGAGGAAACGATTATAGTCCGTGGGAAGGGGACGATAAATGGCTGACCCGTGTTAAGAGAGAGCCATATCTCTTGCACGTTAAAGACACCCTTGCAGATTTCGAAAAAGAGTAGGCTAATGCCGCTACAAGGCAACACTCGCACCCGCAAAGTGGAAAGGGATTAATATAAGTTGCAAAACTTGTTTCCCAATCCACTATAAATAAATATGTTTAAACTAAGCATTATTACTTTTCACCAATGCATTCGGTCAACATTGAGATTGTGAAATTCTTTAATTATTCAAAAAATATATATTTAGATTGCACTTGTGCTACATTAAATTCAAACTAAATTTTGCAATAAAACACTTAAGTTCAAAATTTTAATTTGATATATTTACAGCAACTTCTTACAGAAAAAAACACAACATATATTTACTATATAACTTGACAGACTGTATCATATATGTGTTCCTATGCACACGCAACCTTGACAGAAATTCTGCAGCAACTATTTTCATTAGAAATCATTTATACGTGTTTTATATGTACAAAATCAACAGATATACCAAAGTCCAACTCTGGATTAATGTGTCAGAATATGGGACGAAGTGAATATCAAGGTTCAAAGTCCACATGATATGCAAACTTTATGCGAAGTTCCAAAATTCTATTCCACTATGTTAAGCTGTATCATTTATAACGTTGTGATCTGTTCAATACTTTATGTTGTGGTTGATTCAGAAAGTTCAACGTTCCGTGCCGCCGTTTACGAACATGCTGTTATCATACCAACCGAGAGAAAAGCTTGGGTTGATAGGTCTACAGCGTTGGAAAATATGATGAAAAATTTTGAAATTTACAAAGTACAGGCAGAGATTGCTGGTAAACAGGTATTTGATTTTTACTCTATATTCCCTCTTCTTATTGATCTTTGCTTTTATAATTTCAAAAGTTAATGATCCATTTCTTTTTTTTTATTTGTATAATATGTTTTTTTTTTTATCTTTCTTTACAAGAATAAAAGACAAGACTAAAAGAAGACATAATTTCCCCCTAAACAGTCTAGTATTCTTTTTCTTTTTTCCTTTTTCCAAAGTTCTGTCTGTTCGTAGGTTCTCTGAAAAGAACATTTTACCTGTGTTTATCTAGTAAATAAATAGCAGGCTATATTTATAAATAATACAGTAAACATTCATTGTCCTCAATATGAGACAATTGCCCCGAGCAGAAATATACATAAAATTAATGTAATCGTTCTGAATATATCGTATGCTTGTGATAGTGCAACAGACACGAAGCACCATCAATTATCAATTTTTATAAAAATCAAAGCCTTTTATTTTCCAGAATGTCAATATTTTAGTATTTCCAGAAGACGGATTGTTCGGTATGGGATTTTCCAGAGCCGGATTAGAATCATATTTGGAATATATACCCGATCCAAATGAAAAATGGAATGCTTGTAACTTTCCAGACAAATACGAAAATACGGAAATTCAAAGAAAACTTAGCTGTGTTGCAAAGGAGAATTCTTTATATCTTGTTGTAAACATTGGTGACCGCCAATCCTGTAATTCTACAAACGATACAAAATGTCCACATGATGGGCATTATCAATTTAACACAGACGTCGTTTATAATCCAAAAGGTGAGCTTATTGCCAAGTATCACAAAATCAATCTGTTTTATGAAAAGCAGTTTGATACACCAACTGTTTCGGACATTGTGACCTTTGATACACCTTTTGGAAAATTTGCTATGTTCACATGCTTCGATATTTTGTTCAAGACTCCTGCTTTAGATTCTTTGAAAATACAAGGTGTTGGTAATGTCGTATTTCCAACAGCTTGGATGGATGCTCTCCCTTTGTTGGCTGCCATTCAATTCCATTCTGCATTTGCTGCTGGATCAAAGGTAAACTTTTTGGCGGCAAATATAAATCGTCCTTCATTCAGATTTCACGGGAGTGGAATATACTCTCCGGAAGGATATGGGGCATTTCACTACAGCGAAAAACATGGCGGAAAACTTTTGATAGCCAATTTATCAGTTGTACAAAATAGCAATTTTATCACGCAAGATATATATACAACACCAACATATGAACTTGAATCACAGATCCAATCAAGTCAGTTTAATTCTTACGTTTTTCATGATTTGTTTACCTTTGTGCCATTGACAAAGGCGATGGGGAATATAAGCGTTTGTAACGGAAAACTTTGTTGCCATCTTAAGTACGAGCGATTTAATGGTGGATCTGAAAATTACGCATTTGGCGCCTTTGATGGTTTGCATACATATGAAGGTGTGTATTATATCCAAGTTTGTACATTGCTGAAATGCGAATCTTCATCTAAGAACAGTTGTGGCGAACCAGTAAAAACAGCCAGTACAAGTTTTAAAAATCTGAAAATGACCGGAACATTCGGAACGCCGTATATTTTTCCGGAAATCCTACTTACAGATCATGGTACATTGCAACTTTCATCTGGAAACTTCTGGAGTTACGACAATGGAACATTACAATCAGACCGAGGCTTTGAACTTCCTGTTATTAGTGTTGGGATGTTTGCTAGAGATTATCGTCTAGATGAAGATATAGAGCCTGTGAGAGATGGTGGAACAAATATTGCATTTAATTGCAAACCTTCTATCTTTGTAACCATATTTGTTTATATTTTTATATCATCTAGTACAGTGTTCGGCAAATAAAAATTACAATTTTTTTTAATTTAGTTTGAGGTCCAGTAGAATTTTGTCAAATGCAAACAATAAACCACAGCTCAAAAGAAAAACCACCAACAAACACACCTTAAAATCTATGTAGCTTGGTTTAAATTTGAAAACAAGTAAGATGTGGTATTATTGACAATGAGACAACCCTCCACCAATGACCAACATAACATAGTAGTTAACAACAATTATAGGTCATTGGGCGTACGGTCTTCAACAATGAGCAAAACTAATATTTTTAATAATAGCCCCGTTTATTCATAATGGCTCAGTATTTATGTCCTGTTAGTGGACCAGTTAAAATTTGTTGTTATATATAAAGGGACAGAATCATACCGATAGAAAAATTGAAAAAGAATTGTGTAAGATGTAAGGTTTGATTTTGTTGTAATGTTTGTCAGTACTGCGCAAAATGTGTTAAAATGATACCAATCGCAAGGTTAGCGTATGTCACAATTTAATAAATTTTATTTATAGATACATGTTGCAATAAATCATTCAACATGTTCAAAGCAACGAATATTATGATAAAGTGGGATATCATAGCAGAGCGTTACAATGGTTTACTAGCTGTCAAGGTTTCGTTCGGGTTCCATCAACATCACTGAAATAACATGCTATCTCTCTCTCTCTCATTTTTTTATGTTTATTTGTTTAATTGCTGGGTGTTTCATTCTTCAGACTCTTTTCTAAACCACCCAGTTGATTAAAAAAAATGTATTCAATTTCTTGTCATATAATTAGCTTAGAGGACGACCATTGGTAAGAGCTGAAAATAAGACAGAATGAGAATGGAGGAAACAATTGTGTACAAAAGTGAAATAAAGGTTCGCGTAAAATAAAGCATGCGTGTCAACAAATGAAAATGAAAATTTAACCCTCCTGTCCTCCTACCCCTTAGCTTGTACCAAACGTTCATCCTCATTTAAATAAACTAGTGTTATCCTTTAAATTATTCGGCGAAGGTTTTATTGACTAAGTTGCATGAAGAAATACGAATGCAATATCATAAATGTGGTACATGTATGAGTGCCATTGAGACACAATCCAAGTCACAATTTGTAAATTTTGTCATCCCTATATTTCTTCGATTTGGAACTAAAACACATACGTAGAACATATATATTATTGTCTTCTAGTCCTGAATGTACATTATATATTCGCCAATAGAATTGATCAAACAATTATCAATCCAATCTCTAGGATTCCAAGTCCAATGGGGGTGTTCTAAAATTAAAAATATGAGTTTTGTTGTTAATATAAAAAAGAAGATGTGGTATGATTGCCAATGAGACAACACTCCACAAGAGACCAAATGACACAGAAATTTACAACTATAGGTCACCATACGGCCTTCAACAACAAGCAAAGCCCATACCGCATAGTCAGCTATAAAATGCCCCGATATGTTAGTTTATTCTCGACTCTTACTTAAAGATTCGATAATCGTTCTTATCCTGTAGACCCTATGTTGTTCTATTTCGCCAGCTAGAAAGATAAGAAATCGTCAACCGAATTCAAAGGCTCATTATTTTGATTTGTACAATGATCTTGCTACTGATAAGAAAGATTTCATAACAATGTGTTGTATTATAAACAAATGATAAATACATGTCCAGGCAGTGTTTGACCGAGTTTATAAGTTGGTTCTTTTCCCATATTATTTTGAAAAGAAATAGAATATAACTAAATTTACATGTTTTGACAAATAGCAATTACGAGTATAACTGAATTTATGTATTACAAATAAGTATTACTAAATGCTTATTTCATATTTCTTTTCAGATTGAATTTGTACTGCTTTTATTGATTTTTTGTTGTTTAACTTTTCCTTTTTCAGTTCATTGGATATGTAAAAAAGAAAATGTGGTATGATTGCCAATGAGAAAACTCTCCACAAGAGACCAAAATGACACAGAAATTAACAACTATTATAGGTCACCGTACGGCCTTCAACAATGAGCAAATCCCACACCGCATAGTCAGCCATAAAAGGCCCCGAAATGCAAAACAATTCAATCGAGAAAACTACCGGCCTATTTTATATAAAAAAAGGAATGTCCATTTAATATAAATAGTTACAAAAGGAGATTTTGGGTACAACGAATTGGGAAATGTAATCGATTACTGTCACAGCTGATTTCGTAGGCAAATTGTGCTTTCTTGATTTTCAAATGAATCTCTCGTGAGATTCACATGTCATATTCCCATTTATCTCAACATTTGTTTTGAATTTCATGTGAAATACAATCTTGTTTTTAAGGTGCCTTTTTCCCATTATCTGAAATTAAGACTTCGTTCATGAAAATACAAATACAAATTCTAAATTAAATGGATAGGTGCTTTTCTCATGACATTGATAGCGCAGCAGAAAGGTAAGACCCATTTACTGTAGTATAAACCTTATCATAAATTACTGCTTACTGGATTGTACTTAAAGGAACGCAACAGGTGTCACGTCTAAGGCAGGAACACGGGAACCTTAGTTCAGTCTAATTTTGTTGTGGGGTTCATGTTGCTAACTCATATATTTCTGTGTAGTATTTTAGCTGTAGTTTCTTTTTCCATGTTGTTGTCTCGCTTTTGTCTATTGTTGGTTTTTTTTGGATCCTTGATTTCATCGTGCCTGCAATGCTTTTGACTATAATAGTTAAAGGGAGGCGAGAAGTAATGAAGGGATACATGTATACAAACTCATTAGTCGAAAACATATTGCAAAGTTATGATAAAGAACGAAACACTTTATAAAGGAAAAAGTTATAAAACCACAACATAGAAAAATATAGACTGTCATGAGCTACACGAACCCCATCATAAACGGAATGGGAAAAGGGTTGGGGGCCTCTGGTTCTTCCTTTGACTTTGTTGATAAGTTATACAAAGTAGTTAGGCATCACTCAATAGCGAATGTGTAGGTACTAGAATTTTATGTATACCTAAAACATCACAAAATTCAACTATAAGTAAAACTATACAGATGAAAATGATCTTGCAAGTAATGCAGTAATCACCAATCAGATGGAAGAATACATGATAATACTAGCCAAAATAAAGATTATTATATTTTCATCGATTACACATGTATTATTTCTAATAAAAAGTTACATAAACAACTATATGAAATGTTAGAACCTCAAATAAGTATAAAAATGGTACAGTTTTGCGTTGATGCAGATACTGTAATTCTCATAGTTTTTGCATGCGACTAAAACGGATTTCAACTGTTGACTAAGAGCAAATATGATGGTTAAAATGACAACAAACATGGTTGGTTTAAAATCTCATAATGTGTCATTTCAATAGATTATTTCAAAGATTCCAATCTGCTCAGACCGATATAACATATGATGCCCTAATAAAAGAATATTAAAATAGAAAATCCATTATAAGAACTTTTATTTTATATGTAGGTAACAAAAGTAAACAACAACAAAGTAGCTTAAAAAGTGATACTAGTATACAATACTGATTAAAAAAGCACTATTTCAATATTTTAATTCAAATAAGTCTGAATTACAACACAATATTATTCTGAAAAAAAAAATGACAAATGAACCATTAAATTTAAAATCAGTTACAGCCGATTTCTTTGAGTTTGAAGACAAAGGTAATATCTTGTGTTAGCTTGCTTGCTAGCTGAACCGTCATTGATATGTCAGGTAAACTATCCTCCTTTAAGAGTAGATAGTTCAGCAGATAACCAATCTATCTGTCTGTTGGACTAGGCTACTTCGAAAGGAGGATAGTATACCTGACCTAATAATAACTTCACAGTTCAGCTAACAAGCAAGCTAATCAAAAAATTTTACTTTGGCAACACACTCAATGAATTCGGCTGTAACATATTTCATAACTTCCCATATTTGTATTTGTTTTAGCACTCAAATACAAATCTTAAATATATAGCTTTTAAAAATACCATTAGGACCTTATTTTAAAATTTTCATTACAGATCAACATAGGAATATATTATTTGCCAATTTTTTTTCACGATCTGAGATTGAAAATTTGTACTACTGACATATTTTATTTTGAGCCACAAGAACTTGAGATCTAAACAATATCTGATTATTAAGAAAATAAAATCTCTTTCAATCCTATAATTAAAAGGGAACAAGTAACGAAGAAAAAAATGACACATGGTAAAATATAATTTATTAAATGATAATTTAATGGTATATTTTGACATGGTGCATTAATAGCGGGACGTTTGCGCTTTTTTACCTGTAAAACGATAGGACATTTGCGCTTCAAATACTATGGACATTTGCGCTTTTAATTTTGATTCACCTGTATTAAATTGACCGGACATTTGCGCTTTTTACCTAAAGTGGTCTACCTGTAATCTTAATGAGAAGTAATCATTAAGTTAAAAAAAATAACTTATATTTGTCATTATAGTTAGTTCACATTTACACAGTCTTGAACATGGAGTTTAAAGTTATAGAGACTAGTAAATGAAAAAAATGTTTATGATTAGGTACATTAATGAACAGGCTCCCCAAACAAGAATTGAGAAGTAGAAACTCGATCATTTATTTAAGTACCAATCAGGACAGATAACAAGAGCAAGATTTGTTCACTCATTGGGCTTCGAATATCAAGCTATAACTGACCTGTAATTGTGATGACAGTACATGCATGGTTTTATTTCATAAGAATGTGTACTTTTAGCTGTACATAAACTTTTAAACAAATATCAACAATATGACATGTTTGTGCTATGAAATGATTTTTAAACTTTTAACCATAAAGAATGACTTTAACTCTGCCCGGTCAAACCTGCCGGTCCCAAGCCCGGATAAAAGAAAAGGGAAGTCATAGATATATATATAAAAAAAGCGCAAATGTCCTATGTGAAAAGCGCAAATGTCCATTTTTAAAAAGCGCAACTGTCCTATGTTTTGAAGCGCAAGTGTCCACAAAAAAAAGCGCAAATGTCCTATGAAAAAGCGCAAATGTCCCGTGCCGTTAATAGCGTGGTCTATCCAGGCTAGGACTAGTATAATAGTCTTAGACCCAGGCTATTTACGTTTCGTTTGTACCGTTTATAGTTGATGTATTTAGAAATAATCACCCAGATATTCAGGTTTATCCATATTTACTTTAAGTTAAAAATTCAATGCAATTTTTGCTTATAGACATCGTAAAAGGGGGGTTTTACGGGAGACAATTTATCTAATAATACACAACTGTCACATTAAAAATTCACAAATAATGGAAAACCAAATATCTTACATACTCTTTTAAAAAAATCTACGTGTGTACATCAATACACACTTTACAGTGAGAGCCAACAATAATAAAGGAATCATGAATGTAATATTTTTATCTGTCTGTGAAGAAATAACATAAAAAAATGGTGTACACTGAATAACCCGCGTAGCGTGTTATTTGAAAGTGTGCACCACATTTTTTTTTTATATTATTTGAAATAGACAGACAACATATTAAAGTCATTCCTTATAATTTGATTCTTAATTCCATTTAAAGACGGAGTAAATCATGAAAAAATGATGATGACGTTACGGTCACATGACAAAATAATGTCTATGAGCTGATAGACAAAACAATGTCAGCTAATCAGAGGATGCGTTACATCCAAAATTAAATTATGGCAATATAGAAAAATTAATTCAACAAAATCATAAATCTCTTGTAAAACATTTCAGACATGATTGTTTATTTTCTATGTTTTTTGTAAAATTTTGGTGCTCAAATATAGATTTGTTTAACTAATACCTACACATTTGATGTTGCCTCAATGAACTCGAAGCAACATATTCTGCAATACATTTCGGTAAAAAATATAAGCATAGTTCAAATGTTTCAAATTTTCTGCTAACTCTTTAATTTCAATAATGTGCACAATATTATTTAATTAAATATTGATACTTCAGTATATTATAATGATTATCGTTATTTACAATTGTCATTATTTTTTTTTACGATAAAAGTTTGTCCTTAAAATCAAGTTGACAATTTTATCCAATTTTATAGACCTATCTTTCTAATGAACACTATATATTGCCCTTAAAATGATCTTTTTGGTATTTGTTTGTCGTTGGATAGTGCTTATATTATTTCTTCGCAATAGAAAACCTTATATATTTGCTCCAGATGATTACTCGTCAATACTTTATTTTCTTGTATATCCCTTCATCCAATTTCTTTTTGATCTCCGGCTATCGCAGTAGAAATAAACAATTAAAGAGCCAAACTAATCAAACATTCAAATGATAAATATTTACAGCAGTATGCATCGTGTGTGTTGGTAAAAGTAATATCTTTGTCGAGCTTGCTTGCTAGCTGAATCGTGATGTAATTATAAGTTGGGTAAACTATCCTCTTTTAAGAGTAGACTAGTCTGATAGATATTCATCTACTAGTATTTGTCTATAGGACTAAAACACTCTTCCAAAGGAGGGGCAGTATACCTAAGCTAATATTGACTTCACGGTACAGCTAACAAGCAAGCTAATCAAAAATTCAATCTTAACCTACACACTCAATGCATTATAATGTAAAGTTATCTACATATAAACAATAATCATAGCATTTAAAACTTAAAATAAAAAACTATTGTAGACAAAATGTTTCCATACATATTTCCCCATTCAATTGCAACGCTTTTTTGCACACCAATAAATTTAATAGTATTGTTTCATTAAGAAATTTCTAAGTCGAAGTCAATTGTTTTACGCAATTAGATGAATAAAACAATAAACACCAATAAACCTATAGTGTTTTCCCTCTACAGCAAGTCTTATACGTTTACAGTTTTTCCATCACAAGTTATTTTGTGTGTTTGTGTCATTGCTAAAAAAAAACCAATACCATATTCGGTTTGGGTCGACTACAAAGCATGTGGATAAAGTACTTCAATTTGATACGTGCTCTTCTTTCAAAAGTTTGTATTTTCATCTACTGTTTGAATCGTCCCAACACTATGCAAAGATGAAGAAGCCGATGACTGCCTACTTAATTGTCCTCTACATTGTCCAAAAAGGTCTTTGTATAATGCACCGACTCTCCTGTTTAATACAAACACAAAAAATATAAAAAGACCTTGCGAACAGTTAAAAATTATAAAAAATACTCCCACTACATGAAGCGCAATGCAAACTGCGTTTGTTGGTTTCTCTGAAAACGAACTTACTATTGAAGATGCAAGTCCAAAAATCCAGGTAAACCCCATTACTGTAGACATGCGCACATACAATATAACGTCATGTTGTCCAATGGCGTTGCTGACTGAAGAACGTCTGGTTCTAAGAGAAACCATTTTTGTGACGGACCGTATACAAATTATGGTTCGAATGAACATTATTGCATTTGCAAGTAGTATCATTATCATAGGCAATCCAAAAGCAACAAGTGCGGCGACAGGCTCCTGAATCCAACATCCAAACTTCTGTTGATAAAGTTTAGTTATTGTCGGATTGTCTGTTTGGTTGGAAAAGGTATCATATGTATAGTATTCGTAAGAGTCACCAGATGATCCACCGTAGCCAATTCTAAAGTTTGGAATCCATTTTGTAAAATCAATGATACTGCATATCCCAACAATAAGTGCTGGTGATCCCCATGCATATAGAGAATACATTGGGAAATGTTTCTTGGTTCGGCGAACTCTTGTAAGAATACATTTGTTCGCAAATGTTTTAAACACATCGTACGACATAACATTCATCCAGAAAAAGGAAGCAAGAAAGATAAAATGAAGGAACACACCAACTATCGGACAAATGATGGTGCTACTCTCGTCAATTGAACCCGACATTATAAAAATCAATTCACCGAAGCATAACGATAATGTCAGACACATCATATTCAAGCCAGGTAAGTTTCGCAGCTTAGCAAATATGCTATAAGTGACAATCACTGCCGTAAGAACAACAATAGAAATAATTCCAAGCACAAAACTTAGATAACCCTCTGCTTTTAAAACGTCCTTATAACTATCACCGCAACCAAAACTGATTTCGCTTAACGGTGGTTCGATAAAATACGAATTCGGAACACAAACTTGTATATCCGTGGAATTTTCCCTGTTATTTACATATTCGTATTCATGCATGTCAAAAACTATATTGTTATCTAGGAGGACAGACGAATTTCTTAAACGAGTGTAATTTGAACTTGCTATTTGAAATCGCGCGCAATCCTTATTTGCTATTTTTGGCATGTCACATAAGAATACATACATGTATGACGAAACATCCGATATATTTCCAATCTTGCCTGTCACCCATAACCACAAATCATACATGTCTGGGGGGTAGTAATTACCAGTGCTATTCACATATATGCCAGTAACATTTCTACCCGACTTTTTATCCAAGCGAATACTTATTTCGAATTCATCATCGAATTTTTGATCTTTTTGTCCTTTTGTGCACCATAAATCAAGTTGTACGGTCGTTTTTGCACTCGGGTTATCGGTTTTAAATTCAGTTCCGTTTATTTTAAAGTAGAATGACCTTTCAAGTTTAGTATTTTGTTTTTAAGTGTATCGTTTGATGAACGATTGCTTCCCTTATCATCGGAAGGGACGAGAGAAAACGAGATTTCTGCCGTAACAGATTCCAGATTCACTGGTAGATGATACTCAGAGATATGTGTGTTACAGTCAACATTTGAATGGTTTCTGTTATTGAAAGCATTACTTGCGTCTCTAGATACACCAATTCGACGAATTTCCACCTTTTTATCAGGAGATGTGCCGTTTAATAAACTGATTTCAAAATTCAATACTCGGTCTATACTAATGTTTAACATGCCTGCAAATGCTTTTGATATATCGTCACAAGCAATTGGATCCTTTAATACCTGTACATCACGGCTGCTTACATTGAATCGGTATATCAACTGAATCGGATAGTCACTTTGGGTTGCATCCTCGATATGTTGTTGTGTGAATGAATCATACTTTTGAGTTTTTGGAATACATTTTTTATCAATTAAAACATATCCGCCTGTACACACAACTCTACGACATTCTTGCATGCTCGGATCGTATATTTCATTTTCTCCGCAATGATGTTCGATCACCGGTTCGATTCCGCTCGTACTAAAAAACACGTGACCTTTTCCATTTATGCCAAAATTCATCAAGATTTGAAATGATAGAGGATATTCACCGGAAGATGTTTCATCACTACGATCTATAAACCGATGATAACGGCTGCGCTGTTGTGCATTTCTAGCAAATTCATTGCTGCATACCGTGTACATAGTAACTTCCCTTTAGGCTTAAGTGGGTAAACGAAGGTACACATTGTCCAACATCCTTAAATTTCCCGAGAAGAATCATTGATTGTTTGAAATCGAAAAACCGTAACGGTGAATACGTATTATAAACAAGCTCAACTTCCCAAGTGGTAATGTTACGAATACCATGGCAACGAGCGCAGTAGATATTTTTATATATGTATCCACGGTTATCAGTTACTGGAACTAACTCTAAGTCGATGGCGCACTTGTCAAACTCGTTAATAGATCTAGAAGAATGGCAAAGATTAACATCATTAACGTTTGGTGCCCAAAGTGGGCATTTATCTATCATCACAAATGGTTCATCGGAAAATAAAGAAATATTGTAACAGGTTCCAAATATTCCATACGTTATATCATCCATTAGAATATCATGTTCCTTTTTAGAACGAACCGATTTTTTACTTTTTCCAACTGCTAATTGTTTATATTTTAAAATTCTCTTTATCATGTTCACTTTATAATTTTGTTCTGGCTCACTTGTGTTCAATACTGAACCTGAACTGAAATGAGGACCTTTATCCATAAAAACGATGGGCGATTGTCTACTTTTATTATTCACTGACGCCATTTGCCATAATCTCTGTGAAAGTAAATCGACATACGTTTGTTTCTTCAGTCCTTTTTGTTCGGTAAAATCGTCCATTCCTCTTAAATCATCGTCAAGATTCACTGAAATTGGAATACAGTTTGCAATAAACAGTACCAACCATAATGATGTCATATTGATAAACATTATTAACCACACGTAGATGGTCATATTTGTCGATGATGGTGATGATGGTGGCGGTGATGATGATGCGGTTGGCAGTTTTGGAGTTCCATTCCTGTCCTGTTTAGTAACAAATTATTTCTAAATAGTACTCCTCTGTTTGAACGATAACTCTGGAATTATAATCATATTCATTTTATATATAAATTGAAGTTCGTATGAAGAGTAAAATCCGACTTCCTCCATATATATGCAAATTTTAACGCACAGTACTATTTCATGGAATAAAGTCAATCAAAATATTGTATATCACCAACTTAAAATGAACATCTAACTAAACTGATTTCAGTACACAAATTGAACGATCTATTGTCTTATCATTTCGTAGGTTGTATAGATGTCACCATATGCTAAATCTCAAATGTAAACTGACCTGTCTGTTCCTTATCATTGTGATAGATTTCTGTTTAGTTTTTGAAGTGTCCTCAATAGCGATTAACTACACATTAACTGTGGGATTAACCTTAAGTATTACGTAAACAATGGACATAATTTCGTTCAGTTATATCGTCAAGTATTGTCATATCTAAGACTTCTTATTAAAAGCTAAAAAGTCTTCGAATTCTTGTGGTTTTTCTTCCATTTTTGAGTTGTCATTGACGTATAATAATCGGTCAGTAATCATACTTTTGAATAATTTTCAAAGTTTGTGGTTTTTTTTTATCTCAAGCTTTCATGAATTATTGAAATTAAATGCTTCATACATAGTTGATGCAATATATAGTTGTATTTTTGTATAAATATTTACAGTGACAAAAAGGTGGATGTATTAACTGTGGGTCGCATTATGAGAGAGACGTGAGTTAGCTTGATTGACCATGCCTGCATATTAGCAGCCCTTGATCATCCCAATTACAATATATATATATATATATACGGTACACTACAATTGAATCATAGTTAAAGATGAGACACAATTATCAAGGTAGCGTTCAAAACGCAGAAGCCGAAGAGAAACTTATAGGTACACGGAAAAACGAAAGACGACGAAAAAAAACCATGCTTGCTCACAAATACCAAAGACAAAACATAAGATTAAGCAACCCGAACGCAATTAAAGAATGGGAGTGATCCTATATGCTCTGGAAGTGTACTTAAATCGTAACCTACTGGTTGAACCCGTGACATATGTTAGTGCTAAAGAGAGTATACCTGGAATAAGGTATCGATATCAACAACTTAACCAAAACTCTAAAGAAAAGCAACTTTAAAGAATAAAGATAAACATTGACGAGGTACTGATGTAGTTTTGTCAATCGATTCTCTTCCTTTTTAACTCGATATTGAAAACATCATTGTGTACTTCATTTATATGTGTGCTCTAAATGAGTATAGTAATCTTTTCCCATAAAAAAAACTTAAATTGAACGTTCGCTTTTTCAGCATCAATAAAGCATGAAGATTTTTGACTGATACAGAAACAAAATATAGAACACTTACTTGTTTCTTCATATAATTTCATAAACTATTTCGATTTTTAAAACACGTGCTATTTATCCAAAGCGTATTAAAACGGGAAATTCCATTTATCTAAACATATGATAGTTTATCAGAATTGATGACGATATCAATCTGTTAATATTTTTTGAATATTAACATGCAATTTTAATTACAAATTGATAGATCGACATAATTATACGAAATTACATTCCATTGTTTCTACATGTGTTGAACAGGACAAACGTGTGAGAGGATGCTGTTTTTTACATACATTTTTTACAGACGCCTGCACAACGTACGTATTTGAACACATGATAAAAGAGAAAAGGAAGGGATAGGCAAGCTCAAACAAGTCGAAAATGCACAGAAAATGTCATGTCAAGAAACGCAAAATTACAAAAGACTCAAATAAACCCCGTGTGATCTTAGGTTCTCCGGATGTGTAAAGAAATCCTTCTCAAAATGTGACACCATCGTGTTGATTATGTTAGGGAACAGCGGGGGGTTATGGTTTTGTCTTTAAAACAATATTCTTATCCCAAATTTGATGACAAAAAATATTCTGGTCAAGCAGATGACAGAATAAATTTTTGAATACAAATGCCCCCATCTGAATCTGCAGATCACATTCGAGGAATAGAGGATGGGAACAATTGGAACATAATCCGTAGTTATATGTGTAGCAGATGTTCATAACGGTCAACCAACTTGTGATGACGTCCGTATAAACATTTTTTCGAAATGATCACTTCAACTTCAATTATCGCATTTCGTCATTGTTCAGCGTTATTAAACGATGAATTTCATATTTTTGGTGTCATGTTCATTTTCTTGGTTTAATTTGTGAAAAGACACTTTGCGCCGCCACTTACAATCCAAGTGCCATTTCTATTCCTTTACATTCAGTTATTTAGCGGTGAATCTTTAAATTGTATTGTTTTATTCCCAACTGTTGTTTCATCTCTATTGAACTATTGCTCGATTAACTTCTAGTGGTTAAATGTTAAGTGACAACAGATTGATGCATATATATTCAAGAATCATGTATAACGATATACAATGTTAACAAAAGTTAAAACGTTCTTATGATTTGGTTGACGAATGACTCATAACCTTGATAAGGAAGTTTTAGATAGAAAATGGAAATTGACTTTACAGCAGTTCACCTGTAAATACCTAATTTTAGTTTGGATTTTTTCACCGATTCAGTCAGGGTTTATCTACTTCTGCGGGTAACAATATTCAGTTGTACGTCCTGGATTTTCATGGCTTCATTGCTCTTTTACTTTGAAATTGATATGGCATTCCATACGTATTGACTGGAGGGCCACTGTTAAGTGATATATTGTCGTAAAATGTGTCTGGTGTATTATATGATATACCGGTACCTGTATTATTGCGATGATAGATAACACAGCCTTATTTTCCTCTGGCGAAAAATTAATACAGCTTCATAAATGTTATTTTTTTCACCTTTTGATTAAATGTTTTTAACTAGTCAGAACATTTCTTCTTTTACACTGTGAAAATTATACTAAAACAGTGTGAACCTTACAATGTCTATGCAAGATCCTGTGTATTCTGTCACGTGATGCCTAATGTTCGTCGAGTAATTCAATTATAATTATAAATGATTTTGGAATAATTTTAGCTTTTTGCTTGTGCCACTAAAATGTTATAAGCATAATGTACAATTGATTAGTTGTGCTTAAATCAATATTTATCCCACTTGCACATCTATATGATAAATAAACTTTTAAGAATAAAAGTACTAAATGGATTTCCTTAAACTGCATTATCGTATTGGATACTTTTAGAGAGCTGAGCTGAGCTCAGTGTTTCTACAGCATGTCGAAAGAAATATGCAAACTTTATATGTTCGATCATAAATAATATAGAACACAAATCCTAATATTTTAATTCAGTTGATATGCTTTACTAAAAAAAGATACATTACATAACTACAATGTATTATAGCTTGGTTGATTTTCTATTAATCAATGTATATCCAATTTTTCGAAGGAGAAACGATACTTAATCATTATCAAATATAGTATTGATTGATTATATTTTGTATAAGGTTACTTTCAGCACAGTTGGCTATATCAAGGCAGTCAGTTTTTATTGGTGGAGGAAGCCGTAGTGCATAGAGAGAACATTCAATCTTCAGTTTTTATTGGTGGAGGAAGACGTAGTGCATAGAGAGAACATCCAACCTTCGGTGAAAACTCACAATCCTAGTCAATTAAAGTCATAAGAAACCTCAAATAAAAAACAATAATGCATATGTTTATTTATAACTCAAAGGATAGTTTTCATTATAAAACTTATGTACATATACTTTTTTCTGAAGAAAATTCTTTAATCTATTCATATTTTAGAAGAAGTTGAAGTTTACTTTATTATAATTGCTTCCTTCCAGGAAGCAATTTCCCCGACATATTTTCCGTATGCAAAGTGACCTCAGTGTGACCCATTTCGTAAAAATCCAGTGATCACAATACACATGGATGTCCTTAAAATAAACTATTATCTGAATGTACATGTTAAACACGTGCTCAATTTCCGTGCTTTTTTGTTGATTTTTTTGTGAGAAATCCGTTTGCGCCAAAAATGCGTCCTTTTGCGCCACAACTTTTTTTCTCCAATGCTACGTTTACGCCACCTGTTTTAAAATTACATGGTATCATTTGCGCCAAATAAAACATTCGATTGCGCCAATTAGAAGAAAAATGACTTCCCTTCTCCTTTATTTAGACTTAGAATCGGCAGTTTACACGGCAAATGTGTCCTTTTCTGAAACATACTAATAGTATCTTCCTACTGCTGCTGCATACTTAATTTCCAATTTAATGTATGTAGTAGCTTGGCACTACACTTTATTGTCCAAAAAGACAAACATTGAAGGATGAAATGCATAAAACAGTTCATAATAATTCCTGTGGAAAGCTTCTGCTCCATTACCGGTACGTTTTGCGGGGGATAGAGTTTCAGCCCATACGGAAGGTAGGAACAAAGCATATGTGGCTAAAACTTAATCAGCAAAAACTTATTTTTCTTCTCTTTTGGCATATCTTGTACAAATATTCAACAAAGCAATAACTTTTCTTCTCTCTTTTCATGGACTGTCAAGTGCACTTTAAATCATTTCTATCCAGATGCCCATCTTTATTGTGAAATATCTTCGAACATATGATACTTTTTAAGCCCAAAATAAGAATAAATATATATATTTTTTGTCGATTGTTGACAAACAGGTGACAATCGTTAAACTTCGGCTTCAAAACACGAACTTTAATTACCTGCCATATTTTCGCAACAACACTGACCGATTGAAAAAAATTTGACGATTATACGAAATTTACACGAAAAAAATGATAAATTCGTGCACAGAAGACTAAGTGTATGATGTTTGTATGCATTGGTTCAAGAATTGGAAGAACATTATTTTTCACCGGTCACTCGTTTCTAATGACTTTAAGATTAAATTGGAGTTGAACGCACTTCCCACCTGTAACTGTGTAACTAAGAACCTCAAAGTTTGACATATTATCAATTTACGCAAGAAATTAAAGAACCAAGTTATGAGAAGAATTTATTGGAAAGCAAAGAACCTTTTGAAACATTGACAGATAATTTCATTTTTGACAGGTAGCCATATGGTCGAATTATAAAGTCCATTTAAAATGTTTAATGGTTGTATTAATTCAAGATTGTGATATTAAACGGATTGGTTATATATCGAAGGTGTTAGTAAAACATCCGGGCATTCCACGTGCTGCTAATCTCTAAACACTTAAAGTCGATAGTGATTGAACGATTTCAAGATATTGTAGATACTATATATCTCAACCTCGAGATCTCAACTGGTTTCTTAACTTTCATACATAAATAACTTGAGGTATTTATTGGTTTATCATAATGATAAGTGAGTGATGTAGTAACAATATTATATATACTTGAAGAAATAAAGTTAAAGACCATACATTTGTGGATATATTAAGTTCTTAAAGTAAGGTATCATGGTAATTTGTACACACGTTTTGTTTACCAAGTGTCAAGTTAGAAATTGTGTAATGACTTTCTAAACTTTAACAATAGTGAGGGGAAATAAGTTTTTGTTGGCATATCTTCGATTTTATTTTGCGTAAATTTATAAACTCCATATAATTGTATAAACTTTACATAATTTTTATGACTATGATATACACCTCAATCGGTCATTAGTTAACGATTGTATTTTTTTCTGTGTAGATATCAGTAATTTGTGTTTTCGGTTGCTGCCTCTTTGCCGTGTAGATCATACAGATACATAATCTAACTAAAACATATGAGTTAGGAAATAAAATAGAAAATAAAATGTAAAGTTACTTATTATTGAATAATATGAAGGTTTAATAATGAGAAGAAACTTTCAATGAAAACATATGATGATAAGAAAAATAAGGGTACATGTAACTTTTCCCCCCTTTCTTATAAACATGCAAAAAAAAAAAAAAATGAGGACGAAAATGGGGAATATGTCAAAGAGAGAACTTGACCTAAGATCTGACAAGAAAAACATGTATAGTGGAAGGAGCAGAAGAACATTTGCAAATGTGAATGGTTTTTTTTTAAGGATATAAAAGAGAAAGACAAAAATAATCAACAGAGAATATTGAGTTTACAAAAGAAGCGAAATATGCCAAAAGGATATTCAAACTCAAAGTAGTGTTGAATTAAAAGTCATATAATAGGATTTAAAATCTAAAATTTAAATCAGTTATCGGTAGTGCTCATACCACTGTCCGTCGTTATACTACATCGTCAAGTAATAGTATTTGGTTTCTAGTTGGATTATCGATCTTTGCAAGTGATTGATTTACCCATAATCCTCCTTTTTGACGTCGACATTTAGGAAAAGCAGACGCATTTTTTAGCCATAGATTTATCTTCTAAAAAATCGGAACCAATCTGACACATAAGTTGTTAAAAACCTTATTTGTTTTAAAACTGTTTCAAATAATATTTATCAAGGATTTAATTGTCGTTTATTTTGACTCGATGGATACAATTGTCGAAGGGTCATGGCAAATTATGATTTTTAGCAGACGGCATGGTCAGGTTTTGTCGTCATTCCGAGAAGAAAATAGATTACTTCTACATCGAATTATTTCTAAATTTTATTTCCGATATGCAATTTTGACAATTTGAATTTAGTTCAAATTTAGAGCAAACTTCTAAATCTAAATTTAGCATTATTTTGGTTGATTAGAGACGCACGTTAAAAGTTAAGATGGCTGGATTATTGAATACAAAATAAAATATTGTTTGCTTTACGATGGATGGGCCATTGGCATTGGCAAATCTTATATTCATTTTTTTGTTCTCGTGCTTTGAGACACGATCGGCCACAGCAGAATCAGCAAATGCGTTGGTTTTTTTTTGTTGTTTTTTTTTTTTTTTTTTGCTGTTTCTTTTGCATTGATTAATTCTTATATGTTCATATACATATTTACATAATTTATCATAGCATGTCTTTTTCAGTTTAAAATGCTCAAGGTATCTGGTAGGAAGAGGCGACAATGTGTTCTTCATAGGCTAAGAAAACTATTTTGCGTTCAAACATTGATGGAGATTCGAGTGTTAACATATATATAGAGGGTCCAGTAGCAACAACTTTACACAGTTCAGAGGTTATGTCTATGACTTACTATGGCTCCGGTATTCACGACCGCTACTTCTAGTTCTGCTGATGATAATCAGGTAATTTTCCAGTTTTTCAAAATCCATCTCCGTGTAGTAAGGACAATGATGAGCTTGCAAGAAATGTCGATAAGTTAAAACATTTCAGGCGAATATGTTGATCTGGCCTTACCATTAGCTTATTCAGAGGCCTCTTCTGTGGATAATTAGAAAGTCGTTATTTCACAGGACTTGTGATACCCCCCCCCCCCCAAAAAGGGGGGTCTTCCTTTATTTTTATATGTAAGAATGTGACACAGAAACAGGCCCCTTATTTTCATGTCTTGCTGATTAGAACAGGGTTGCTTTTTCTTGCCCTGCTGTCGGGAACAGGTTTAATTTTTAAACAATTGAATTAAAAAGAACAGATTGGATACTGGATATTGAAACACGTATGTTTTTTGCTTACGTTGATAAACTGTTTGGTGACAGGATTTATATTTCTGAACTAGTCTAGAAAATAAAGGTCTCTGGCCAGAATAAGGTATACATTTTACAAGCGTGTCCAGAACAGGGTATACATTTTCGCATTCTAAGCATGTCTAGAAGGTAATTTTTTTTTTCTACAATATTTCTGTTTAGAACAGGGTATGTTTTGCAATGTTTTCTGGTTAGAACGGGTATGATTTAGAAAGTGCTGTTGGCACAGTTATACCTGAAAAGATAGTCAGTAACTCCCCTCCCCCGGAATACAACCAAGACAGCAACAAAACAGAAATTTACACATAGGTACATTGGGTAACTGGACAGATGCGTTTTTTTTAGTCTATATTAGTATATTTTGTACTACTGATCACTCGACTGTTTTTCAAGATTTACTCAAGTACATACATAGTATACGGCTAGGCGCTAAGTGGTGCGCACCAGGATGGAAGTCGTACGATGAAAAATTTCGTCTAAGAATGTCACAGGATCCAGCTGGTTCTTGGGCTGTTGTTGACCCTGACTTATGGCTACTCAATATGTATCCTCCGTCTAGTATTGGTAATGGCAATAAGAATGGGGCGCTTAAAATGTTACGCGTTCAATTACCAAGGTTCATGCGGGAATCATTCATGTGCTTATACTCATTCTTGTTTAAGTTGCTTTGAGGAACACCCACTTATGATTCAGTGCCCCATACAAGACTGTTTTCCTGAAGGCAGGCAGAAATGTAAGATTTAAGCAAACTAGGCCTCTGTTTAGACCGAGATTTAAGGCACGTGTAAGCAACTCGTTGCAGTATCCCGTCAATACGAACTCGTATACTGGGCAAAATATGAAGTGAATTTTTAGTAAATGCTATTACAACTGATCTTAAAGAGATATCAAATTGAGAATTTTTGTTATATTAATCTTATGTTTAATTTTGTATAGAAGTTGGATTGCATTGATTTCGAATCCAAACTGATGTATCATCTATTGGATAAAGGGTGGACTCCAATAAACACAACTGAATTAAAAAAAAAAAAAAAAAAAAAAAAAAAAAAAAAAAAAAATATTAAAAGAATGTAACTTTGGGGTTATACAAAAGTGTAGCTTCCTAGCTCCGACTGAGGGGTTTACTTTGGCTTAAGGTTATCATATGAAAAGCGGGGACTAAATAAAAAATTTAAACTACCGCAAATAAATTTAACGTAAACTCGTATTACTATCATGTAAAATCAATCAAGAGCTATACTGGGATCAGATACTTTTAATCTTATTAAAATTTTTGTTAAAAGATAATTCTAACCTCTCAATTTAGCAACATTTTTTTTTATTATTATTTATTAAGATTATATTAAAACCAAGCACTATATTTGATGATTAACAAGCAAATATCAAAGTTAGTAAGGATGTTGATTCGTCCTCTAGTATTGTTATTAATGGTAATTATTTTCAGATTTGAGCGTTGTATATTCCAGGCTCAAGTAATGCAGCTGCAGATTCTCTGTCTCGTTTTCGGGTGATCCGATCCCGTACCTTGGGACCGGAAGCATTTATTATACCACACATAACTTTCATATGGTCATTTCGAAACTGGAATAGACTTTCAAATACACAATTCGGTAGTAGATAGTACGAAAAGTTTACACGGGCTTTACATTTGTTAAACAGTTTCGGGAAAGATTTCGGTCTTGCCAATGTATGGCTTATGTCCTTGTAGGACATTGTGCTTTTACTGCATATATTTTAAATTAGGATTTGCTAATTCAACAATACGTACACATCGATCAGCTTGATCTGGCTTAAGCATTTACAATAAGCTAAATGTTTATGAAGACTTTACTCAAAATTTACAGTAAGCGTTGGTTTGGAGCGTTCAAGGTTGCTTCAGATGGACAATAGGTTGACTTTTTAAGTGAGATATTGCATCGTAATTTGTCAATATTATCAGGTATATGAAGTTCTGCATACAAAGCTATGATATTCCAGGCTGTTTTTCCTTGGCCTGTCGTGGTCTTTTTATGTATGGTTGGAGAGTTGACAGTTCAAAATATGAGCAATACATGGTCTACAAATCATGCTTTAAACAAGACTGATGTCAAAATTTACAAGAAATATGTAGAAACTCATTTGGTTTCATCTAAGACCGATCAGTTTGGTAGAGGGTTAACTATAGAATAGATTATTTTAATATTAAAGTGCAACCTGAATTATAACAAACAATTACATTCATATATACAAGTAATTTTCAGCCAGCCAAATAGGCTTATGATGCACTGTACATTGTGTATCATTATTGAAAGTTAAATAAATAAAATATAGTTCAAATTTACACGCAAATTATAGCAAGGCACGTTATCAGTTGATCACAGATTGTCTGATGGTAAAACAGTTCAAAATAATATAAAACTATACACATTCTTCCTGAGCAATTAGACAAATGTGTTTGTCCAGTGGCTTTTATTGCTTTGCTATTTGCCAGATAGACTTGTAGTAGGTGGACCGCTATTTTGTCTTTTGATGGTTAGCTAGTTTGACTAAATACCAATTTTCTACAATACTCAAAATATGATCTACATGTTTTAGGTATTAAACATTCTCGTTGTTCGTCGAACTCATTCAACATAGGTATGGACCTATAATGGTTACTTCTATAAATTGTGACTTGGATGGATATTTGTCTCATTGGCACTCATACCACATCTTCATATATCTATATATGGAGAGAACTTGTGTTGTGATGGATTATCCAATAAAATATTTAGGTCGTTTGAAAGCGGGTGCATATTTGCGTTACATATACGAATTCCCAGTTAATTGTGTGTATGTTGCCGATTCTCCTATAAGGGTTTGGATTGTTAGGTCGTCAATTATTAAGAATGTGATTTTGGAAGCAAGACAACGACCGGGAGGAGGTAATTTGGCTTTGAAAAGGTCGGAAGTGAAAATTTGATGGTAGGTTTGTTTTTACCGATGGCTTAACTATCTCTAAGGTGAAGAATATTCTAATGCGAAGATTGGAAGATCCTCACAGCTATATTACAATGCACATTGGGAAATGATATATTTAAAATATCAAACTAGGTTACTTTCATCATTAGCTAGTTCAATTTATATCAAGGTTATATATTGATTTGCCTGTTACAACTTGATTTGGTCTCGAGTTTTATTGCCAAGACTGCAATGACGGTCGTCAAACATTGCATTATATATATATAGATTAGACCGTTGGTTTTCCCGTTTGAATGGTTTTGCACTAGTAATTTTGGGGCAATTTATAGCTTGTTGTTCGGTGTGAGCCAAGGCTCCGTGTTGAAGGCCTACATTGACCTATAATGGTTTACGTTTTTTTAAATTGTTATTCGGATGGGGAGTTGTCACATTGGCACTCACACCACATCTTCCTATATCTATTTGACAGTTTTTAGTTGCCTATATATGTTCTTCGTGAACAGTTAAACGAAACATCGACATTATTGGGCTGTTTTATAAATAATACAAATAGTTGCTTGTTAATTTACAATTTATATCATATAATGGCATATTCATTTATCAGAAAATTATTTTAATCAAATTTTGCTTGAAATGGCACAGCTATGCGCAGCTCCCCCCAATTTTATTGGCGGTTGACGGTTCTGTGAAAATTTTAACTATAGGCTAAAATTGTCGCAGCACCGCCAATTTGGCAGATTTCGCTGCGCTTAGATAACATATTTGCAGTTTACAGACTTATTGTAATCGTATGATAGCATTAGCCTCTGATTTCCAGGGTTAATAGCTTATCTTGAACTTCCCCTTTTCATATATGGTCTGCCACCTCAAACATATTCGGCGATCATCATATAACATTTTCAAAGACACATATGCATTTTTATCAGTTTTTAGTTCATATATCTACATGTATCACAAATTGCATTTCATATAATAGTACATATATCATATCACAAATTGCATTTCATATAACAGTACATATATCATATCTGTTAATAAATGCTGTGGCCATTTCCTGCCAATACCAATCTTGTTATTTTTTATGAGCATCTAAGATAATAGGATTTAAAATCTAAAATTTAAATCAGTTATCGGTAGTGCTCATACCACTGTCCGTCGTTATACTACATCGTCAAGTAATAGTATTTGGTTTCTAGTTGGATTATCGATCTTTGCAAGTGATTGATTTACCCATAATCCTCCTTTTTGACGTCGACATTTAGGAAAAGCAGACGCATTTTTTAGCCATAGATTTATCTTCTAAAACCCGCCCACCCTCCCTTAAATTTATTAGTAGAATGCAATTCCTACGGAAGATACTGCTGTTTGGTTTTGTTTGTTTATTTCAGAATTGTATTGTCTAGACTACATCAATGAAATCATCACTCTATGTGGAAAGATGTACAAAAGTTCTAATGACGAGACGGTCATTCAAGACAAAAGATTAATCCTGGACGAGGAGTGGACGTGCATGCATATAGAAATTGAATGGATAACTTGGAAAGAAATTTATTAGTTTGTTGTTGTTTTTTTCTGATTTTTATTAAACTTTGCGTTGCTAGCGATAACTTCTGATATCCAGGGTTAGTCGCTTGATTTATGACAGATTTCGCTGCGCTTAGATAACATATTTGCAGTTTACAGACTTATTGTAATCGTATGATAGCATTAGCCTCTGATTTCCAGGGTTAATAGCTTATCTTGAACTTCCCCTTTTCATATATGGTCTGCCACCTCAAACATATTCGGCGATCATCATATAACATTTTCAAAGACACATATGCATTTTTATCAGTTAATTTTAGTTCATATATCTACATGTATCACAAATTGCATTTCATATAATAGTACATATATCATATCACAAATTGCATTTCATATAACAGTACATATATCATATCTGTTAATAAATGCTGTGGCCATTTCCTGCCAATACCAATCTTGTTATTTTTTATGAGCATCTAAGATAAATAAGCGTACCTCAGAACAAATAATTATAGTAAATACAGTATGTGTCACTAGCTAACAAAATATATATACTAAAAACTGGCAAACAAAGAATGTACTATGCTTTAGTTTACCGAGTTTAGTATGACGTCCATTATCACTGAACTAGTGTGCATATTTGTTTAGGGGCCACCTGAGGGGTGCCTCATGGTGCGGGAGTTTCTCGTTAAATTGAAGACCCATTGGTGGCCTTCGGCTGTTGTCTGCTCTATGGTCGGGTTGTTGTTGCTTTGACACATTCTTCATTTCCATTCTCAATTTTATAAACGTACATACGGATAGTTGTTGCATTTATTAGAAGAAGAAAAAAACATAGACCTGCGGAAAGTAGTCTTTGTAGATGTATATTACTAGTTCACTTTAGAAAGGGGACATTTTAGCTGTATACTAGTAGCTCACATCAGAATGGGGCCGTGTAGCTGTGTACTAGTAGTTAACTTTAGAAAGGGGATTATTTAACTGTATACTAGTAGTTCACATCAGAATTGGGGCTGACAGTGTGTACATGTAGCTGTATACTATAGTACTTCACTTTAGAAAGTGGGCATTTGAGCTGTATACTAGTGGTTCACATCAGAATGGGGGCTGTGTAGAAGACTGTAGTTAACTTTAGAAAGGAGACTTTTTTTTAGCTGTATTGTAGTAGTTCAAATAGAAATTGAACCTTTTAGCTGTATACTGGTAGTTTATTTCAGAAAGGGGACTTTTTAGCTGTAAACTCGCAGTTCATATCAGAAATTTGACGTTTCAGCTGTATACTAGAGTTCACAATAGAAATGTGACTTTTTAGATGTACACTAGTAATTCACAACAGCCTTAAATAATAAGGAGGTATGACCTAGTTAGTCACCTTGAAATAATTCCACATCAATTCTTAGGATCAAAGATTAAATGATAGTGTACTCTATGGGTTTAACAACCTTTGGTGTATTTTCGAACATGACCTTGTCTGTGATCTTGACACAATACTTTCAATACCGTAAGCGGCCAACAGGGTCGAATATAATTCAAGTGAAGTTTGCGCAATCGAAGACATTTCACTAGAATTGCAAGTTAACATAATTTTATGAACATATTAAAGATGTTTTAAGATGGTTCAAAACTTCAATTTTTAAAGATTTTGTCAATGTTTTTGCTTTTATGCCAAAATTGTATAATCATGAAAATTTTAATCCTCTTAGACAGTAGAATTCATTTCAAATTATATGGTTATAATAATGGAGCAACTTAAAGAAATATTTCTCAACCATATTATTAAATTCATCTTAAAATTTGATCTTTCATTTGCATAAGTTTTCCAAAAGAATATAAGGCTGCACCAATAAAATTTGGTTACTTGAATTTCACATGAATATCTCATGAAATTCACGTACGATTTTCCCTAAATGAGCTTATAAATGTAGGCCTACATAAAACTCACGTAAAAATTAAAAAAATGTTCTTGTGAAATTCACGTGAATTGAAATTCACACTGTAAATCCCGCGTGAATTGAGATTCACATGAATCTCACGTGAATTGAGGTTCACATGAATCTCACGTGCATGAAACATTTTACATCAATTAAACGATATCTTTAGATGCTATTTGAATGTTCTATTTTCGAAATTCATTGAATTTTACTTTGCAGAGGTTGATTTTCACGTGAAATTCACGAGTGTTTCACATGAGATTTACGTGAAATTCACATGAATGATTTCATATGAGATTTACGTTTGAGCTCGTTTGAGGTGAAATTAATATGAATTTAAATTCACTCATGAAATTGTCGAGAGAGTAAGTTTCCTCTATTTAATTAGGGAAAATATATACAAATCAGAGAAATAGGATGGTTATCAGATTTATTTTACTATGAAGATATGAATCTAAGTGTATTCCTGATTTTATTTTAATTAGTGTTTGACATTATTAGTTCCTCCTAAAACGAAATGAACTGGATTGATTTATTGATTGATTGTTTGATTGATTATTGGTTGCTTTGCGTCTAGCAGCTAAAAATTGTATGCATGTTCAGGACGAGCGGAAGAACTGGATCTTAAAATTGTGTAGTTACATGTAACAGTTATACCAGCCACGAGAAGTCTCTTCCAACAGTACATGTACATCTCTTATCTTAAGTCATTGATATTATCATACGATGTCTCCAATCAGATGCGACACTTGACCTCAATGTAAAACAAAAACAATTCAATATGCTTTAGTGTGGGATCTTGGGACGGACACTTAACTATAATACTGGTTTTTACTGGAGTTTTTTTTTATGAATATGTGCTAATCATAACGCAATAAATACACATTCTTCGCGCTTTGTTCTCTCTCTCTACAATAATCAAGGGAACAATCAGAAATAATGTACGGACTACCTAAATAAAAAAATGTAGAACGACAATTATCCTCAAACGAAGAAGGGATTTACATATTCCACAAATTTTGAGACCCAGAAAGAATTGTGATGCGAGTTGTTAAACATTGCTATCTGAGTATCTGTATCTGTGGTGGCCGTTGATAAATTTATTGAAAGATACGAGCAACTATAATCTATTCAAGTATTTGAGTAAATTATAGTGGACAAAAAGATGCGCCAAATAGCTTCCAATTTGTGGATTCACAATTTGTCTCAATGCCTGTCACAAAACATATATCAAATATATCTTAAGCGATATCGATTTAAAAAGCAGCAATATTTGGTCAAAACAATTTACCGTTATTTTGGTACAAGTATATCAATTAGTTGCCTGATATTTCTGATGGCTTTCCATTCACCTTTATAAGTTCTGATGTATTTGACTTGCATTTTCTGAGAAAATTCGTAGCTGTTGAAGTACAATTACGGAAAAGCACTAGGTAGCATGCAACTAATCTAAATTTTCAATAAATAACGTCGCAAATGACAATTTATTTGTAAAAAGCGACGAAATTCGACATTGGACATCTTGCAAGACATTTGCCAGAAGCCGTTACATTTTTATATTTAGTGTGAGAGCTGCAAAAAAATTTGATATGGTCTATGTATGTACTTTTGTGAGCATAATTTACACAAACGAAATATCATATAATCTTATGTTTTAAGACCTATAAATTTTGATAACTTAATATTTTCCAAAATCTTACCATAAGGAACACTGTTTGTTTTGCCAAAATATAGCGTTGATCGTTACAGGAACGTAGCCATATTCAGTAATATTGTAATATTTTATATATAAAGCATAATTTTTTATCATTCATTCGAATTTTCGAAGATATAACACTGCTTTGAAAACATAAACATCCCTGCTAAAGTAATTATACATCTATAGTAAAATATGATAAAACAATTTGTACTTTTTTTCGAAATAGTATTTACCTGTCTAGTCTATGGATATAAGTTTTATATATCTTAACTGTTATGATTTTATAGAAAAGCTGTTTATTAGTGTGGACTTGTTGAATACACAGTATTGACGCAATAAGGTGAGTAACGTCATTACTATAATAGGTATTGCAATAGATTTTTATGAACGCAAAACGAATTATTAACAGGACATAAAGTAATAACAAATTTTCAGCACAAACCTCACTATAAACCGTTAAGACAATCGTGTGACCTGAAAGGGTCAGCAGTTCCTATATTTCACTAGCAATTGTGGTAAAGTTCAATTACTAGTATTATTTAGAAGAAGAACAGACACCACATATGTAGTTACATGCAAGTCTTTTTTTTCTATAAGGATGTTTATATTGATAAACTAATAATATAGTTTGGTTTAAGAGGAAATACAAATAACTGTCCATTCCTTGGAAGTAATTGATCAGCTTTTAAATACACCTTAAATGTTGAAAATGAATTTTCAGAGTCTAAACTTTTTAATTATATTGATCATCCTCTTACTACACGGTGTATTTTTTATTTATATAAGTATGTATACATTACGTTCTAAAAATAGATCTTCTTTGAAGTTCACCCAGAGCAATTGATAGCAAGAAGGTTCAAATATTGGCAGTTAGAGATCACAATGAGATAATGAACTGTTCAACATGTGTAGGAAAATGTATATTATCTTTTTAAATTGTAAATATTGCTCTCGACGGTCTTAAAAGAGTAACAAACACATAGAAGGTGTATGCACAGTGCTGAAATGTTAAAGATGTTGAAAAGCTGTCGGTGGGTCAGAGTTCAAAAACATTATGATTCCTCAGTATTTCAATTCTTTGAACTAAAACTGTTTCAATATAAAAAAGAAGATGTGGTATGATTGCCAATGAGACAACTATCCACAAAAGACCAAAATTACACAGACATTAACAACTATAGGTCACCGTACGGCCTTCAACAATGAGCAAAACCCATACCGCATTATCAGCTATAATAGGCCCCGATAAGACCATGTAAAACAATTCAAACGAGAAAACTAACGGCCTTATTTATGTAAAAAAAATGAACGAAAAACAAATATGTAACATATAAACAAACGACAACCACTGAATTACAGGCTCCTGACTTGGGACAGGCACATACATAAATAATGTGGCGGGGTTAAATGTACATGTATACTATAACGTAAATAATCTAAAGAAAAGTAAAGAAAAAAAACATATTATGATTGAAATTTGGTATAAATATATACAGAAAAGTAATAGTAAGTGAACGGGGTTTATGTTGAAGGAGAGGACATTAAAATAAAAAGACGTAAATAGACTAAAAGATATTAAGAAAAGGGTCGATCCTAATTAAATGGTCGAAAAGATATGTTTTCCAAGCTTTTCTCCGGTTTTGCAGCGAATGCAAATTTGTTCCATTAATTTTGCACTCTGCTATCTATTATATTATCCTGCAATTCAACACTAGCACTTAAGAGCTTAGTTTTGCAATTCCAAATCGTTGTTTTTGATAATTTGGAAATTGACATTGACTAAACGCGGACCATAATGAACTGATAATACAAGCCTGTCCAAAGTCAAGATCCTACAATTCAGTGGCTGCTATTTATTATAAACCAACCTAAAGTTGCTAACTCTCTATACGTCATTTGGTCTTGGTGGAGGTTTGCCTCATTAGCAATCATGCCAAATATTCTCATTCTTATTCTCAAACTTTACAGATATAACAAAAATATAATATGCGTACCACATTACTATGTGTGCATCTGACGAAATTTGATTTTTCTGTAATGTAAAAGAACGACAACTAGAATTTATTTCTGATCTGAATGGGTAAAATCAACACAGTTATTCTTCTTAGAATACTAAAGACGAAATAAGAAAACAAATGAATTATTAAAAGATTTCCTTAGATTATCAAGATCATAAAGGAGATTAAAGATCTAATTACCCATCATATAATTTATCTTTTTGATTTGTAGGAATTGAAAAAAACACTAACACATCACGACATCACCTCACAATTTCAGTTGTCATTGACAACTGTTTAATATGTTTAATATATTAAGTAAGACATTAGGAATAAAAAAAAAAGGGGCAAGGGTCTCGTCAATACAATTACTGTTATGTTACGCAATACAAATTCAACGATAGTAAGAACAGACAACAGAAGTGTATCTGTGAGCTAAATTAATGCTCATTGATGATACCCCCACCCAAATACTTGACAGTAAACAATAAGTTGTTGAGTGATGAATCTGAAGACGCATCACATGGTATTGCTCACTGGTATAAACCATGAAACCAAATTTCAGAAATCCTTGTAAAGTAGATCTTCAGAAAAATGTGACGAACATTTTCAACTTTGATGTCATGTGTAAAATGATGTGAGTGTTCGGTAAACAAGAAGTTGTTGAGTGATAAATCCGAAAACGCACCACACGGCTTAGCCTGACTAATAGAATGAAATTCAAAACAGTGTGGCTGTGGCCATTGATTGACACATTAAATTCATCCATTGACTGGGACAATTTAGGTGAACGTTTGTATGTAACGACCATTGCTCACTATGTACTTTTTAAAGACACTTAAACTATGGGGTCACCAAAGGTTCTCAACACCTTAATAAAGTAATTGGAAAAAATTAATCAGAAATAACACGATGTTTTGATTTATATCAATTATATAAATCAAAACATAAAGGTTATTTCTGATTAATTTTTCGAATTATTTTATAATAAAAGGCGTTAAGAAACCTTGGTGACCCCACAGTTTAAATGTCTATCGTAGGTACGTCGTGAACAGTGGTCGTTACAGACAAACGTTCACGTAAATTGTCCCAGTAAATGGATGAATTTAATGTGTCAATCAATGGCCACAGCCACACTGTTTTGAATTTCATTCTATTAACCCTAAAATAAAATTTCAAAAATCCGTGTAATGTAGTTATTGAGAAAATTGCTACGAAAATTATTCGTGGGACAGAAGGACGGACGGACGGACGGACTGACAGAGGTAAAACAGTGAACCTCCCACTTTTTTTTTTAAAGCGGGGATATAATAAGAGGACCACTTGTTAAAATAAGTTGAAAGGGTTTATACCTACTCGGATCAATAATAGACACGAACAAACAACTAACAAAACAATACACAACACAAAGCATTGATGTAAGATAAAAAAAAATCTATCAACTTTAGCTTTACGTATACGAGTAATGTCTTTCCTCTGCCTCTAAATATGGGTTTGTAACGCAGTCATGAGTTTTTAATACATTAAATCCTTAAGGGTCTGGATGGAATTTACAGAATAGAAAACAATAGACAAAAAGTGCAGATTAAGGGCTAAAAATGTAAAATTTAAAAAGAAACAGGGCAAAAAAAATCAGCAATATAAAAAAAAAATGGGTAGACATTTATAAAGATCAGACAAAAATGGTTTAAAAATCACAGAATTGAAAGACCCCTTTTCAGACCCTAGTACATAAGAGATGCTTCATTTGTGCAGTTTATCTTCATTTCAATATAATTATCATTGGGAATGACAGTGTTACTTGTAACATAGTCACACATGTTTTAAATATGCACGCTATCACTTTATTTGCAACAACCATACAAAATACAGTTTCTCCTTACGCACAAAACAAATGCAAGTCATTTTAGGGAGTTTGCGTGTATATCATTCAACCCAACATAAAGGGGACGGTCTTGCATGTAATAATAAATATAATGACCTGTTGGCATGGAGTTTTCCTTGTTAATTACTTTCAAGTACGATGATATCACTGCGACATAATTAATGGATGATAAATGAGTGATTGAGGCTATTGTAATAAACCAAGTGAACCCTTCAAAACAAAATGTACCCTATTTTGTATTTTTCTGATTATTGAACTCATTCAAGGTTAAGATGATTTATTTACTTCTTCCAAACATGAGAAGAATTTAAACAAAAGGACGGTATGATCCAAGCGATACTGATTAACATGGGATAGTTTTACAAGTATCTTTCGAAACCCCTATTCAAGATTGTTCTTATCGTCGAACTTATTCATGTTGCCTTAACAAGTACATTGTACGTCTGAATCAGTGACAACTCTACCACAGATTTAATCAATTGGATCACCAGTGATGATGATACAAGGCTGTATCCCGGCCGGGGAAGGATAAAAATTTGCTTCCACCATTTTACAGATCTGACATTATTGGGCTGTTATTTAGGCGAATTATAATAAAAGATAAGACAAGACAAGACACCTCCTTTATTAAAGTCTCACCTTATGTAAATATATACATATAAAACATATACACACATACACTACAGCGTATACATAAGCTACTGTAAAACATAGTTACGAGAGACTTATTAAAACACATATACATAAAACGTATTATATAGTAAGTATGCAAGCATTAAGTATATTCGTTACATCGACATATATAAAAGGTTAACTTCAACTTATACATAAGCCACTTTAAAAATAGTATTGAGAGACTGATTAAAACATATTAACATACAAATAGTTGTCGCATTGGCACTCATACCACATCTTCCTATATCTAAGTAGTGTTTATACAATCGTTAAACATATAAACTCCTTTTCTTTTTAATAATATATAATGGCAGATTTTTGCAGTGTAAAATTGCATATCATCATTATTAAACATAAATTTAAATTTGTTTTGTCATCAGCATGATCAAGCATAGTATGCATAAATTTATCGTCAAAGTGACTAGCACGATTGCAAAAATTATCACGTAAATTTGCATATATTGGACATTTCAATAAAACATGTTTTTCATTTTCAATATCATTACATCAAAATACAACCTTTCTTCTAAACATATATTCTCGTATCTTCCTGTTTCTATTCTAATAGGTGCAACGCCAAATCGAAATTTAGACATAGCAATCCTGTATTTACCAGGCATATTTTTTAGTGTTTTAATTACATGAATATGTTCTGATAAAGTAAAACAAAACACACTAATACCACACTTCTTAAATCTATCTACAGAACTAATAAAAAACTTTTTTTTTTATAAAGTTGATGCTCCACATATGCAGATAATATATTAAAATGTTTACATGAAAATATTTTGATAAAAAAAAATGAAAAATTGTTTTGTTTTGTTTTTATTAAATTTGACACTTCTTATATCGATGATATATTAAAATCAATACAGAGCTTACATGGCAATTTTTTGATAAATTTAAAGTTAAAACAGGACAGAACTAAAAACACCTTTTTTTGTAAAGTTGACACTCCACATATATAGATGATACATTACGGTATTAACATGAAAATATTTCGATAAAATAAAAACAAAACAAAACTAAACAAATATGTTTTGACTTTTATAAAACTGGCACTCCACATAATAGATGATACATTAACTTGTTTACATGTACATGTCGAAACGATCTTTCTTAGTATTTTAATTTCGCCACTCGTCAACCTCTGCGTACGCCAACTATATATATTGTTGATGGCTTCTCACCCATGAAAAAATACAATTAAATAGTTGCTCTTGATGGATGAAATAAAATTAGATCTGGCATGATTTGTATTCCTTTCGTCTATATCTTAGATACCATAATTTCATTGTTAGAACTTGATTTATCTGAAATGCATATCTCCTATATCAGATAGTTTTTGATCATGCAAATTAAACTTGACTAATGATAAAAAGTTCACTTAAACGCCATTTCTGTCTTCTGTCTGTATATTTTCTCTTTTGTGGTAAGAGTAAGAACATTATTCAAATTGACGTTTATTATCGTGAAATGGAAAAATGTAAAATTTGAAGGAATGGTGGAATATAGACTAATCAATCTTGTCAATTTTCTTCTTGAGATCAATTCTGTTCTATTTACAACCTTTAATTTACTGACTATTAGTATTCAGTGCTGGAAATGTTTGTCTCTGTTTCCTAACTGTTAATAGTGTTACAACTCATCTTAAAATGTCTGTGGTTGTTAATCAAGTACACCGTAATTTGTTTCAAGTTTCTACGATGTCTTCTCACTCAATTAAAAACAGCTTTCTTTAAATGTAAAGCCTTTTTGTTTATAAAATCAAATAATAATTAAGCAATACATTCTGATGTGTTGTAGTACTGAAGGTGCAACAACAACAATCAATAACATATACAAATTGTATTTTCTCTTTGTTCTGTATACTCTATCGCATAAGACTGCGTATATAACTTCAATTTGAATTAAACTTTTCTTTACCTTATAATATTCTTTTTTTTTCTGTATATTAATTTCAAAAATTAAATATCATAGTAAACAAGGGGCGGAATATCCCAAAGGGACAATACATATTCAAAAGGACGATTGGAATGTGATAAAATCATGGACAAAAAGAGAAATCGGCTAAAAGACAGACAACAATCTACAAAATACTACATATAAAACAAAGACGAAGCAACTTGAACCCAACCGAAACACTAGAACTGGTCTAATGTTTTCCGGAAGGGAAAGCAGATCCTGCTCCACCGTTTTTACGCGTTATCCGTCTGGTAACTCATGTGACTTTGTCTTAGAAAAATATCTATCAGGACTCTCATCTGCAGATCGTTTATATATTACCAAGCTGCGATGCTGCAACCTAAAAATACCAATTAAAACAGGAAGATAGAATGAATTTCCTAGAGATGAAAGACAGTGTTATTTCTGCCCTTTGTTTAGTGGAAATTAGTTTCATTACTTATTTGAGTCCCAGTCTGATATTGTTAAAAATATCAGAAAATTCAAAACGGAAAGTCCCTAATCAAATGGCAAAATCAAATGATAAAACAAAATGGAAAGTCCCTAATCAAATGGCAAAATCAAATGATAAAACAAAATGTAAAGTCCCTTATCAAATGGCAAAATCAAATGATAAAACACATCAAACGAATGGACAACAACTGTCATATTCCTGACTTGGTACAGGAATTTTCAAATGAAGAAAATGTTGGATTGAACTTGGTTTTATAGCATTAAACCTGTCACTTGTATAACAGTCGCATCAAATTCCGTTATTTTTACAACGATGCGTGAACAAAAACATAACCGGTAAAAAAGTCAAAATATGGTTACAGCAGTCATCACTGTGTTACAATCTCAAAACAAACAAACATTTACAGAAAAGCACAAAAAGTATCTATCCAATTATATAACACATTCATTGTTTTGGCGGCAGAAAATGTTAACATCACATATGAAGAATTTTTGTCGTTCAATGTATATAATATATTCAAAACAAGTCTTTGTTTCCAAATAAAGGTAATTTATTTATTAGATACGTACAAACTCGGTGTTGTATCTCCTCAATCAAAGTTTTAGTATTGCGGGTTTCACATTCAACGTATGAATTATCAAGGCAACACCATGCACTATAAATCAAAAAGTATTCAAATAATTTATTTTTCACCTTTTTCACACATACAAGTGAAACATATTAAGTTCAATCGTAAACAAGAATGATAACAGTGATTATATTTGGTGGTTGTTTTCCATTCATTTGATGCGTTTGAGCTTTTGATTTTGCCATTTGATTAAGGACTTTGCGTTTTAAATTTTCCTTGGGTTCGGTTTTTTGCTTTTTTAGTTTTTACTGAAGGCCAGGTTAAAGTACTTAAATCGCATATATAGAAATCTTGCAAATCTACACTCTTAAATCTTGTATCATATATGAATTAAACTGTATTTTATTTCTGCTCGGTTGTGTAATCGATGTGTTAGAAATTTGCGCTGATTGATATTCTTATAGTGGTTCCTATTCTGGTTGCATTGATCTTCTTAAATTTGATCAATTAGTATAAGATTTATTTAAATTAGACATTCTAGAATATCAAATTTGTCATATTTATAGAACAGTATTATGCACTATTGTTTAAAATATGGAAACCTCTCCGGAAATTCGGTTTATTCTTGTAGGTCATGAATTGTTATTGCTTATAGATAAACGTTCCAACGACTAATGTTTCAATTTCTTTCAGCTATTTACCTTCGAATTAGATTGAAAAAAAAAAAAAACTTAAATTCTTGCCAAATTGGTTTTTGTTCTAGCACTTCATTTCCTGAAAACAATTATTTTGAAATTCTACCTGTTGACAGAAATTTGGTGGCCCTACTTTTTTCTATTCAGTAAATAGTATAACCTACACATAACTTGTAATTCTTTTTTCGGATCTAAAAATTCAATTATTTTTTGTTTAAAAACACGACACGTATACAAATTATACAAAAGAAGTATCATTTTCTGCCTGGTGGCCTTCCTTTTACCGTATAAGAAAGGAAAGAATAGCTTGTCTGACTGGTTTCCTGTTTTCTTGAAACAGTGTTGAAAAATTACGTCCATCATTGATCGCTATTAGGCATAGACAAACCGTAGCTACGGACTCGTCATTTAATCAACACAAATTATTCCTTTGTAATGACTAATGATAAATGACTTCAATTTCTCAAGCGTCAACCTGTAATCTTAAACAAAGCCACATATCTTTTACATTTTTCTTCCAATTCGCAATTCAAATTATAGTTCGTTCACTCTAACTATATTTTTTTTACTAATGAAAATATACAACCAATGTTTAAGCCTCTTGTTGTTTCTCAGAATTGAAATATATATTGAAGAGTTGAATGCGTTTTTGTTTTGTTTTAATGGGTTAGCTCATATTGTATGAAACGTGAAAAACCATCATACTAAACAAGTGCGCACATACATAATTTTACATTAAACAGCTGTAAAATTACAAAAAGCATTTTGTAATGCCTCGCGAATTGTTTACTGCAAATCAAAATTATACAACTTATAAACATCTTTGGGCGTAATTACATTTTTTTAAATTAGAAATTTTCAATAGTTATAACCATTTTGACAGTATTTTGACTATTTACACGAAACGCCATTTAGAAGTGGAATTGATTGTGGGTGAAAAAAAGAAGAAAATACTAAGATGAGACAAAAAAATCACAAAATCACAAAATCTTGTTAAAAAAAACAAGGAACACGACGAAAAGACGAACAACAAACATTCAACGAAACACTTAATACATATAAAACCCTAAAGACCTAGCAAAATCAGTTCCGCCAAAAATCGGGAACGGTCTTATGTGCTCCGAATGGGTTTATTAGATCCTGCTCCTGAGCCATGATACGTATATGTGACAGTGTTTAACAATTTATTTTAGATAATCCACACTAACTCAACGTATACTTTTAATATTGCAATCAGTGGAATAAAAACATTACCTAAAGGAAAGTATTATAAAAAACAGTATAGAACAAACAAGAGTTTATTTTTGTTGTAAAGATATTGCTTTCGATGATAAGTTTTGGTGGACATATAACAATCGTTTTTATCGAATATCTTTATCGTTTATAATTTTTATTATTTCTGTAGTTTCCACCTTTCCGACTGATGAGTTCGTGACAAGACTCGTAAAGAGTAAATATGTTTACAACAGATAAAAATGAGAAGTAAACATTGTAAGACATAATGGATCATTCCTGACATTTTATGACGTAAATGGTACCGATACTTAATCCTCGATTAAAAGATGTAATGTAATAACTCTATACGATATTATACCATTACCACCAAAGATAAAACAAAACAAAACACGACAAGTGTGTTAAGTTTATCTAAAATACAATTATAATTCATTTCAATTATAACACCAAAATATAAAACAAATATTTTGTACCTACAGGAATAATTTTACGTGCAAAGTTGGACATGGTACGTTTATTACGAGACCTTTTTGTTTGTTCTTTACATGTGCTTTGTTTTGTTTCTTCATTTTTTGTGCTTCAGTTTTGTTTTGCTTTCAGGCATTGGACTTTTCATCCACTCATTCATTGATGGCTCAAATGGTTTAATCATTGACTTATCGTCCATTCGTATGTTATTGATTTATCAACACTGACCGATAGATAATTTTGGGACTTCTGCATGGGCTACTGTTAGGAAAATATCTTGATATATATATATATGTATATATGAAAAAAGAATGACTTGAGAGAAATTGTCAAACAGAAGAAGGTTATTTTTGTGTAATTTGTGCACTTTTGAATGCATTTGTTCTTCTTTGATTCTTACAGGAATTTCATAATGGCTTGCAGCTTACGTTTAATTTGTTTACCGGATATTTTGAAGTTTTGTTTTAAATAACACCAGGTCAACCATTTATGTCCTTGTTCAATGGTATCAAGCTTCTAAAAAAATATTGGTCCCTGTTGTTTTGGTTCATCATAAACAAATTTACATATTCATCAATAAATTTTTTATAATCAGTTTGGTGCTGGACAAGGATCAATTTATGTCCGCTATAGTTTAATTTTACCAGAATGGTTTTTGAGTTGACTATACATAGAAGATTTGAAAATGTTCACTTTTTTAGGGACATGTAAATCTCAACAATTCTTCTGAAAACACCAGATATCTATTAAGCAATCTTGAAATATTGAGTACTCGGAAACTTAAACGATGTTGTTACAAAATGTAAACTCAATCAATTGTCATGTCTTCTGGTGTTGATTTTATGCAATAAGCAAATATTGTTTGTTTGACTTCCCATACACTGACCCGGCTGTTCTTTTAAAAAGCGATACATCATGGCATTGAAGTAACGATGTTATCAAGATGAAAGAAAGAAGAAGAAAAGGTTTCGTAGATGAATGGGTTTTAGAGTTATTAGTTAGCTGTGCTCACAATATGCTTAGCTAAAAGTTTGAACGATGTATAATTTACTGTCATTCATGACAATATATATGATCAAGCGGTTGTTAATCACTCTATCAAGTAGCCAGTAAAACAGCCGAATTCGGAACAATTTTCAAATAAATCAAATCTTAAGACCTGAAAAAATCATAATCCAATTATTGCACATGTATTCACAATCCTGTCATCTCTCCTTGAGAATGACACTTTAAAAAGAGGGGCGAAAGGTACCAGAGAGACAGCCAACCTCATAGATCGACAATAAACTGACAACGCCATGGCTTAAAAAGAAATAGACAAACATACAAATAATAGTAAACCAGACACAACAAAAAAAAACTAAAGAACAAACAACACGAACCTCACCAAAAACTGCGGCTGATCTCAGTTGCTCCGGAAGGGTAATATCACCGAATGTGTACTTGGATCTACTTGCCCTTCCGAATTTAATAAGTGTAACTCAGGTTTTTTGTAGAGCACATGTTGCATAGTCGGTATTTCTCTATCTTATGTTTTAGAACCTGTTTGTCTTTTCGTCGTTTTTGTATTTTGCCATGGCTTGTGAGTCTTTAATGTCGGTCCCCCTTGGTATCTTCTGGGTTTTTTCGAAAGTAAAAGTAGCAACTGAATTATAATTACTTAAAACATTTTGTTACATTGTCAATGTGTTTTGTTGCACTTCAGTGTTTCTGTTGTTCTGTTGTTTTCTCCTTATAGTTGATGTGTTTCCCTAGGTTTAAGTTTGTAACCAGAATTTTTTTATCTGAAGTCTCAATATATGACTTTCGATCAGTGGTATACTACTGTTGCCTTTATTTAGGTATTTAAAGTATATGGATATGTGAAAACATAGGCATCTCATACTTCTAGAAAAAAATAATGCTTACAGTAGCAATCGGTATACCTCGATACCTTCATGTGTATATCTGTCGGCTGTGCCGACAATATAATTAAAATATAGATCTCTGATTTTGAGTACTATAACGAAATCAGAGATCTATTATATTCTAACTAGATTGGTGTGCCGAATGCTTATTTTTCGACCTTAGTATACAACAACATTAAACTATAAATAAGTTAAATGTCTGAAAGTTTGATTAAAATGTGTATGGCCCTCCTGGATGTATCATAATATGAAACAACACTTTATAAGTGACATACGTCCAAAGTGCTTTACTTGATATATCTCCTTCAGGAACGCTTAAAGCCATATTTTTGAAAGCAAATGATATTTAAGAAACGAATAAGGTACATACATGATGAGTATGTATATACAAAAGATTATAGTATTCGTTTGAACATCAGCCCAACAATGCTAGATCTGTAAAATTGCGTTAGCAATAAATAAACTCATCATAGATACCAGGACTAAATTTAATATATACGCCAGACGCGCGTTTCGTCTACAACAAACTCATCAGTGACGCTCGAATCCAAAAAAGTTAAAAAGGCCAAAGAAAGTACGAAGTTGAAGAGCATTGAGAACCAAAATTCCTAAAAGTTTTGCCAAATACAGCTAAGGTAATCTATGCCTGTAATAGAAAAGCCTTAGTATGTCAAAAAATTCAAAAATTTGTAAACAGTAAATTTATAAATATAACCATATCAATGACAATTCATGTCAGCACAAAAAGTGCTGACTACTGGGCTTGTGATACCCTCGGGGAAATAAATCTCCACCAGCAGTGGCATCGACCTAGTGGTTGTAAATAAGCTCATCATAGATTCCAGGACTAAATTTAGTATATACGCCACACGCGCATCATCAGCGACGCTCGAATCCAAAAAAGTAAAATAGGCCAAATAAAGTACGAAGTAGCATTGAGAACCAAAATTAAAGATATATATATGTATATATGATAAAGTTCCACTTGGTTTGACTAAAACACCATACCGCATATATTCAACAGGTATGCATGAAGTACATCTCTACGGTTTTTTAAGGCCCTTGAGCAGTCAGATCACAGACTTTTGTACCTTCTAACCTTCGGCAACAATAAATGCCTAATAATTGATAACACCTAAATCAGGACACAAACGTAATCTCTGCATGACGTAATGAAATCCATACTGTGACATAATCTGCAATTTATTCGGAAGCTGTCAACGACAGCAATCAGTTTCAGCATTCGTTAGTGACAAATACTTTGAATCTTAATTACAACGTTAAGTATTTTTATCGCTACCGTTTCCACACAGAACAATCAACAGGACCTTGTAACCAATGATTATGTTTGAATTAGTTGGTGTCGTATTTCAAATCATTGGAAGTCTAGAATTACTATCGGCATATACGCTGAAGCGTTCGCGTTTTCAAAATGTAAAAGTACAAGGTTTGCGTTTGAATTTAAACGTAAACGGCAGTTACGTGCATAATGGATCAAAATAATCTTTAAAATCACTTGTTAATTATAAGGTATTGGTTTCCATTGCAGTGATGAAAAATTGATCATAGTATTTTTGTAAAACGGGACAAAATGAATTATAACGTTGCTGTATACCGAATCTTGATTTTATAACAAAACAAAAGGTTACATTAGATTACCTTAGCCGTATTTGTCACAACTGTTTTGGAATTTTGTGTCCTCAATGCTCTGAAACTTTGTACTTATTTGGCGTTATAACTATTTTGATCTAGGTGTCAATGATGAGTCTTATGAAGACGAAACGCGCGTCTGGCGTATTGAATTATAAGCCTGGTACCTTTGATAACTAATTATAAACTACGATTTTCCAGATATGATTTTCCCCGATTTCTAGAATAAAGATGGAAAACAAGACTTGTCATTATCACAATGTAGTTTATTTTAAGAAATATGCAAAGGAAGCAAATGTTTAAATGGACTGGGATTCGATTAAAAGGAGTGGAGTCCTAATTCTAGTTGAACATACTACTTGAAAGACGAGTATGTAAAGTTTATTTGAAAATAAACCGTGTTTTGTTCAATACCGAAACGCTGAGCTGGACTTTTAACATTAACAATTCACAAGAAGACATATCTCCTTGCTTGATTACATCATATTGTCACCGATTTGTCTTGTCATTTGTCGTATTCCTAAACAGTAAAATAAAAAAAAAATACTGAACTCCGAGGAAAATTCAATCGCAAAGTCTCTAATGACATGGCAAAATCAAATGACAATACACATAAAAAACGAATGGACAACAACTGTCATATTCCTGACTTGGTACAGGCTTTTTCAAATGTAGAAAATGGTGGATTGAACCTGGTTTTATAGCGCAAAACTTCTCACTTGTACAACAGTCTCATAAAAGCCTTCTGATTGCAGAGAGGTATCAGAGAGGTGCCAGCTTTAATCCTTCAGTTTGAAACGGGCTTGTACCTACAATGATCTTCTGTTCTGCAGTGCACAAGCTACCGCGGGACATACGAAACTACGAGGCAGTAAACTACAAATGTATGTTAAGAGTTTTTGAGATTATTATATAGCATCTTATGATTATTTGTACAAAAGCTTCCAGGAATAAAATTTATCGGCGATCTTCGGCCATATCGATTTGTAAAAACAGCAGAAAACAGTCTACTTCATAAAGGATTTTTTTTTACAAAATGAAATAATACAAGCTGCAAAACTTATTGAATCCTTCGTGCAACGTGAATGTTCTCCATCTAATTATACGATCATTAAAAAAAGAAAACAGAATGTGCTTTATATTATATAAGGAACAAAGTCACACAGCTTGTATTTATACGCAAAGTACAAATTGTTCATAAATGCCGAAGCTTCATAAATATCGGCGAGACTGCTGTTTGATTGCAATGACGCTTCTAATATTCGTGAACATATAAGTAAACAACTATTTCTTTTATTATGGACAAACGGTTATATTGGTTGTAAATTGACTATGATCGTAAACTTGATACCACGTTTAATTACATACAGTCGCACCAATTTTACGACTGTTTCAAAATTGCTCACTTAATATCAACCGGATATGATTTATAGAGGCAAAACTATATGATATCATTTTTATAACCTATGTTTTATACTCCGTGTGATATTTCTCTAAAGGATAACAATAATAAAAATAAACATAGTTTTTATCTATAATTATATCTGCTTGATGTAAAGACAGCTTTAGTCTGTTATACCATATATTGATAATGTAATATGCATTCCATCAAATACGTAGAAAGTAACGATGAGGTGTATATTTATACAGTTAATGTGATTTTGCCGTTGTGTTTGATTATTCTATTTTTTATACTCTTGACAACGTGTACATATAAGAGGATCTGGATGTGGTGTCCACATTTCTGTATTCTTTAATTGAGGAGGCTATTTTTTCTGTTCTGTATTTCTTTTCCCTCTATTGTTTATATTTCAACAATCCATTCTTCTGTAAGCATATGGTTCTCTTTTGTTGTTTTTTTGGCCTTTCTTTCTGTACTCTTGGCTCATTCTTCTGTAAGCCTATAGTTCTCTTTTGTTTTTTGTTTTTTTTGCCTATCTTTCTGTACTCTTTGCTCATTCTTCTGTAAGCATACGGTTCTCTTTTGTTGTTTTTTTTTGCCTATCTTTCTGTACTCTTGGCTCATTCTTCTGTAAGCCTATAGTTCTCTTTTGTTTTTTGTTTTTTTTGCCTATCTTTCTGTACTCTTGGCTCATTCTTCTGTAAGCATATGGTTTTTTTTGTTGTTTTTTGGCCTTTCTTTCTGTACTCTTTGCTCATTCTTCTGTAAGCATATGGTTCTCTTTTGTTGTTTTTATAGCCCATCTTTCTGTACTGGTGGCTCATTTTTCTGTAAGCATATGGTTCTCTTTTTTTTTGCCTATCTTTCTGTACTCTTGGCTCATTCTTCTCTAGTCTGTAAACCCAACCGATATCCTCATATGAACTTGTAAGTAAACAATCTTCATTTTCACTAGTATTGAGACCCTCTTTTTTTCATTTACATACTATACGAAAAAGAAGATACGGTACGATTGCCAATGTAACAACCAAATGACAAAAAAAATAGCAACTAAAGGTCAACGTACGGCGTTCAACAATGAGTTAAATCCATACCGCATTGTCAGCTAAACCTCTGAAATCACGATTGTAAAACAAACGAGAAAACTAACGGCCTTATTTATGTAAAAAATAATGAGAGGGAAAACAAATATTGTATACAGAAGCAAACGACAAAACACTTAATTCCGGGCTCCTGACTTTTGAAAAACGCTGCAGAATGTGAAAGGGTTAGGACATATTTTACTAATGTCGTCAAGCGCTCCCTCACATTATGTGATCAGTAGTTTATTACACGTATTTGATACAGTCACGAAGGAGAAATATTAGCTAGATTGGGTCTATCTAATATACACCAAAATCGTATGGTTGAAGCAATTGGAAATATTTCAATAATATAGGAGGGACTTTCTGTAATTTGATCTTATTTTATGGAGAAGAATGATAAATGAAGTATATCCAATAACATGAAATAATATCTTGATGTAAATAATGATTTAACCGAATGGTTACCATGTTTATAGTGTTCAAAAGTTTTCTTAAGTTCAACTAAAGATATACTTCTTCAACAGGTAATTACGATATACATTTCCTTGTACCGCTATACGAAGTTGGGTACCATATTATTGTGCTTGAGACAGCTAATAATAGTCAATAAAAAGCCTAAACTTGCAATAAATGGAAAATTACACCGGTATGACACAAGACGCAGTGGTAAAAATCGGTTTCTTCTATTGTCTGAAGAGCATACATAGACTAAATTTGACGTAATGTTTTCCTTGATTTGCGATTCGGAGTCTTCATGCAATGTTGCCATTTCAATAGAATTTTATCAAGATTACAAAAATGGAAAACGGAATTAAATTGGCGTCATAATTTAATATTCAGACAAACTGTGAAGAGCTGAGTACATGCAAACGACTGTCACACCGTGTTGCTAAAACTAGACAACGGTATGGAATTGATGTTATAATTGAATCCAAACAAACAGTGAAAAGCAGAGTAAATTGAAATGACACTAACTTATCAAAACTAGAAAATCTTCCGAAAGAACGAAGTAACTACACGTATGAATTTAAAAGCTACGAAGATATAAAATTTATTAATCTTCAGAAAAAGTCCAAATATGCAATGTATATTTGATGAGTTTATTTAGACCTAAAATGAGGACAGGGTTAGTTCCCAATATGCAATGTATATTTAGTGAGTTTTATTCACAATTAAAATGAAGACAGGGGTTATCTCCGCTTAGTCTGCTGCTCAATGAATTCAGTCTTTTAGAATAAAATACTGATTTAACTACTAGTACATCATAAGCTGGTTCATTGAATTTTTTTTAGAACACATAGACTTAAATGACAACGGCATTAACCATAATGTCTGCATGTAAAAATGCTAACATATAAGGAAAATTGCAGTAAAAGTCATTTTGGAATTTGATGCTACTCTCGTACAAGTGATAGATTTAGCCAGGTATAAAACTAGGTTTTATCCACCATTTTTTTACATAAGAAAATGCCTCTACCAATTCAAGAATACTTAAATGATAGTTGTAATTCATTGGTTTGGTGTGTTTGAGCTTTTGATTTTGCCATTTGATTAGGGAACTTTCCTTTTGAATTTTCCTGGTAGTTCAGTATTTTTGTTTTTAACTTTTTATGCAGGAGACGACTTTAAGATTCTACACAAAGTTTTCATTTTAACACGACTCGTGCACAAAGTACACATTCAATGTTTTTAGTTGAGTTTGAAATATCTTCAAGATACTTACAAAATGACCACGGCGGTTGTAGTTTTCACGACTTGTATAATGCATAGGTATACCATCCCTTTAACTGTTGATTTAGCAAAGAACCCTTTTTGCGTGCTATAAACATTTAAAAGGGGTATATAAGTACTGTAAACCAACTTATTTTCGCGAACACTTTCACGAGGAGAAAAATAACGCGAATATAAATCGTCGCGAATAAGTAAATCGTTATTAATCTACATCAAGTAAATAAGAAAATCGCGAATTTTAAAAGGCGCGAAATGAACTAGAATTGGTAAAACGCGAAATAAAGTATCCGCGAAAATAAGTTGGTTTACAGTATTACAAACGATGGTAGGTCAACATGTGTTGGTAAAAAAATAATCAGAATTATTTTTTTCCTTTCGTTGGTTTGCTTTGCTCAAAAAAGTTAACATGACAAATAGCGATTAACTCAAATAATTGAGCGCCACCTATCCACTACAGTTTCGCAATGTTAATTGAGTGATCGAAAAAATCGTAATATAACGACTGGATCTTTCAGGTTAAATAGCGATAGAGGGTATTTGTAAGCAAGATAGAGTGAGATACACAACTACCGTCATGATAAATTTAAATACAGTTAGAGGTCGATGTACAACCTTCAACAAACGGCAGGTGTCTATGTAAAATAAGTAGAATTCGAAGTCTTTTGAGTCAAAAATTGTTATGAATCCTCATGATTTCTCCCAATGATGTTCTAAAAGCATCACATCATCGATGTTATTTACATAATATAGGTAATGCTTTGTGATTTTTTTAATGTTGATTACGGTAACGACTTTTAAATTTCTTTTGGTTTCAGTGATATCATTGATGCCAGATTTTTTGTCTATTTTTTCACATTAAATTATCTGTTTACAGGTGCTAAATAATTCAAAATTATAAGTACATTGCAAATCAATGTAAATATTGACAAACAACACAAAGTATACTGTTGTTTTATTAGATACTAGATAGTTCGAGGTTGAGGTGAAAGATTGGAAAACACGAATCCCACCAAAAACCGGAGGTCAGGTGCTCTAAATCATGTTTAAAATAGAGTTTAATGACATTTGAACATCTAAATACACCGATATGATTGCAAATGCGAATAAATAAACAGTTTAAAAATTATATCATTTATTGGTGTATACGTGACGTGATAAATAAAGGCAACAGTAGTATACTGCTGTTCAAACTCATAAATCCCTGGACAAAAAACAAAATCGGGGTAACAAACTAAAACTGAGGGAAACGCATAGATATAAGAGGAGAACAACGACACAACACTACAATGTAACACACACAGAAACGGACCAAGCATCAGACAAAATCCCACGAGAATAACAAATATAACATCAAAACCAAATACATGAATTTGGAATAGACAAGTACCGTGACACGTCTTATCGCAATGTCAATTTACACTCAAAAATAAGAGAAAACAAACGACGCAACGTTAAATTGTAACACACATAGAAACGAACTATAATATAACAATGGCCATATTCCTGACTTGGTACAGGACATTTTTAAAAGAAAAAATGGTGGGTTGAACCTGGTTTTGTGGCATGCCAAACCTCGCACTTTAATGGCAATGTTAAATATAACATTGAAATGACATCATAATATTACGGGACAACAATACAAATAAATAGGAGAACGTATTAGACAAAGAAACATATGATTAATGAATAACAAAAAGCATCAAGTTTAAAATTCAATACGCCAAAAACGCGCCTCGTCCACACAAGACTCACCAGTGACGCCCAGATATAAAAGATCGAAAGCGAAAAAAGTACAAAGTTGTACAGCACTGAAGATCAAAAGTTGAAAAAGGTTGTGTCAAATACGGCTATGTTTCTATGCTTTGGATAAGAACATCCTTATTATTTAAACAATTAATGCTATTGCAAACAGTAAATTTTATCAAATGAATATAACAGATATACATAATGAAACTGAAGTATTAACTCATTACATAAAACAAACACGAATACATAACACAGAATAGACACAACCGACTCAGTCCAGGCCTCAACGCAGTAAATTATGAAAATGACGTCACATACGATGGTGAAAAGGCATTAAAAATACGTCATATTTGAATATATGAAATTTCTGAAACAGCAGAAAAATGACGTCATATATGAAAAACTATATCTCAAAAGTAAGATAGAATTAGGATTGATTAAAGATTATAATATAACTAAATACTGATATTGCAAAAAACGAATTGGTTACGTCACAGTCTCTTTATTTTTAACATGATGCCCAAAAATGGTCCTGTCACATTTAAATTAGTAGAACTTAATTGGCTATTTGATATTATGTGTGCCTTGTCCATGGCACACATAACGCCAAAGCTTCTACCTTGATTGTGAAATGGAACATTTACAACAAATACAGATGTGTGTATCCTCTGAAATGATACCAAACACACCAAAATTTCTCAGTTCATATTACCGAAAAATATGATACATGTCTTGAAACAGTTTTTTAAAAGCTTTTCTCTGCTTTTGGGTTCATCCGGTTTAAGAAAGCGGCACGTAGAACCCAAAACATTAATGATGATATAAAAGAGGGTCGAAAGATACCAGAGGGGCAGTCGATCTCATAGATCGAAAATAAACTTACAACACCATGGCTAAAAATGAAGAAAAAAAAAGACAAACAGACATATAACAGTACATATGACACAACATAGAAAACTAACGACTAAACAACATGAACCCAACCAAAAACTTGGGGTGATATCAGGTGCTCAGGAAGGGTAAGCAGATCCTGCTTCACATGGGCACCCGTCGTGTTGGTCATTGTATTACAAACCCGGTAACTAGTCTAATTCGGTAGGCTACATTCATGAAAAAATATAAATATTTATCCAGGATTTTTCATGGTTAAATATAATTATGCCAATTCATGCACATTGCATGTCCCTCAATGCTGAACGTGTTTGCACGACTAGATATGTACATACACATTTGGGAACATACTTAGTAACTTCCAAGATTTTTAACTAGAACAGTTTAAATATAGGAACCACCTACAATAAAACGATCCATTATCATCTCGGGTATAATGTTATCAATTTCAAAATAACATCATGCATTTCCTGATTAAATCTTCTGTTAAACAAACTAAATGAACCGACAGATTACGGGTTGTATTTTCACGTAACATTATTTCTTGTCATTTTCGTTGACTAATTTCAATCTTGTGATAAAAATCAGTTCCATTATCATTTATTTCAATTTGTATACAATATAAAAATATTAAAATTTTACTCCGAATCAATTACGCTTAAAGTATTCTGTCTTAAGAAGCATTTTAGAATCGGATTATGGTTCAAATCTTGTAAATGCTGACGTTACTTCCGGGTTTTTGCAAAAAATAAGGTAGAAACAATATCCGGCTTAACTTGATAATGCGATGTCAATTGACAACTTCAAGTGCATAATTCTGAGATTATTCAATAACAGAAAAATGCAGGGTAATATAGTGATTGCCGCTAATAAATTTATTTATAAAGAATTGCCATAATACTTGCATAGTACTGTGATATCATTAATAAGGGTTTGGGAGATGAACTAAAGTTTTGGCTTTTCGAGATTATCAAATGAGCAACAACGTTCTTTGATTGAATACGTTACATGTGTATGCAAAGAGAGATGCTGGCAAACTGTCAATCAATTTACATGGTAAATGATAACCAAATAGGGAAGATATTAAACTATACATGTACTTGTTTTCCAACAAAAGTCAAACTTATCCGCTTCTCGCTTCCCGTTGATCCCAGGCATGTATGAAACGGTCAAAGTTAAAGTACTTCGGTACTAAAATGATTCATAAGAATCTTTTCTAAAATTATCCATTTATAAATTTTGAAATTATAAAGAAACTAAGGTTTCAACTTCCTTCAGGCAAAGTTGACCTTAGATGAATATATTTTTTTTAAGGTTCATTTTGGTCTTTTGGCTCTTCTATTGTTTCAGTTCTTATAAATTCGTGGCTTTCAAACATTTTGAACGTGTCTGGTGAAGGAAAATCCAGAAAAGCGCCTTGTGTATATAGTAGTTTTGGTCTAGTTAACTTAAAATTACAAGATTGATGACCGGAAGATTTTCTACAAACAACCCGCATTTGATGTTTATCGGGTGAAGAGTATTGCGTCGTTGATTGGACATTTTTCTAATTGAAATTCTATGGACCATAACATTTGATCTTCTTCTCTGAAACAACTACGTGAATGATATATAGATATAAGAAAATGTGGTATGAATGCCAAGGGAGACACCTGCCTCGTCCATGTCACAATTTGTTAAAGTAAAGCATTATAGGTCAAATAACGATCTTCAACACGGGGCATTGGCTCACACCGAACACCAAGTTATTCAAATTAAGTCATGTAAAAATTATAATAGACCACTGACATTTCTGGTTGCTATTGTATTTTCGTGCACTAATTGAATATTATATCATTGTATGTGTCTACACAATAAAAAGAACTCCAATGTTGTCCTAATCGGACAAAAAAGTATGACGCTAGCTAGAGGCAATAACTGATTATGATTGGCTTTCAAAATAAAGTTCAAAAGCTTTATTTACAGACGAATATTGGTATACAGATAACACAACCTCTACCTGGGCATTGTGTCGTCCTGCAACAAACAAAACATTTAAAACAAGCACGTTTAAACCAAACTAAACACATAAGAACAACATAATTAAAATCATTTCGTAGTTCTTGTTAGTTTTGTATGCTTACTTTGCAATTGCTAATTTTCCCAAGTGCTCTATTCTGAAACTACCTACAATTATAAATAATGTATTGACAGTGTAAATAATTAATGAGTGGATAGCTATGACGACCCTTAGCTGGAACTGATCAGACGACAATCATGACTAACAGATGTAACGTGTATGCTAATTGCAAATATATTTTATTTTAATTGACATCGTATATATCGTATAAGGCCAATAACAAACTGTTAAAGTTAAAATCGGACAAACTATGTATATAACAAAACCCAACTTTTGTCACCGTAGACCGAATTGTCACATGTTAGCGAATATATTTTCATATGATTGAAATTTATTCATGTGATGAAAATGTCCATTGTATTATCATGATCAAACTGAATATATACTAGTTAAATTATTAGTTAAGTTCGAATTCAATGTTAAAAACTATATTGTTTTAAAATATGATAACATTGTTTTATACTATATAAAAGTACGTGTTTAATACTAATAACATTTATCTTAAACTATATTATGTCAAATAAATAAATTAAATTTGTATTGTGATAAAATATGGTCAACCAGCGGTGTCAGTCAGATTCTTGAACATACTACAGGTTTACTCAAAATTCTTCAATAACAATCATTAAATTTTGCATTACTATCAAATAAACTCATCATAGATACCAGGATTAAATTTTGTATTTACGCCAGACGCGCGTTTCGTCTACTCATCAGTGACTCTCGAATCCCAAAAAGTTAAAAAGGCCAAATAAAGTACGAAGTTGAAGTTGAAGTCACACGTTTGGATTTTCAACGCTATGTATAATGCTTTAAAAAAAAAGATTGATGCTCATTAATCAGTGCGATTGGTGGATAAATAGTAAAACAGTTCCAATAGGCAGTTAGTGTGCGTTCCTACATATCGATTTGTTTTTCTTACTGACTTTATACAAAACTTTATCAAGTAAAACAATAGCATCCTGCAAAAATCTTCAATGTCAATTTTTCAGATATATTGATGAGTTTGACTGTTCCTCAGGTATCTTACGTCCCTCTTTTGTAACTCAATAACCCCATGAGAACTTCAGATATTACCAAAGTAACTTAGAAGGTCTGCATCATATCTTGATCTTTTTCTTACCACAGATGGACGGCTTAAAACTATAATATATTCAAACGTTGCGATTCAAGCCATTCACTATAATGGATAAACCCTTATACTATTGAGTTTTTTCGTTTCATGTGTGTTTGAAATGCTGTCTAATTGACAAATAGCCTACATTTAGTATTTAGTATTCAGAAATAAAACTTTCTTCAAATTTAGATGCACTTTATAAAATGAAATGTTTATTTTCCGAATGTTTCATAAACATATTATACATAGGAAAGAAAAAGAATATGCCTCTAAAATTTTATAATATGAAATATCAATTAGATAATTGCATGATCGTCGGCAGGATATATGAGGAATATATTATTTGTTTTGTAACATTTCAAAGGCGACATATTCAGCGTTTGATGTTTCAGCATAAGTTGAGACATTAAATATATTTAAGTTAATAAGAAAGACGTCAATAGTCTTAAGAATATTATTCCATAGGTGCGTCAATTCTTGTTGGCTTCCTTAAATAGAATATTTTCTTTATAATGATGTCAATTTCAGATTTGAAATTCGATCAAAACACAGTACTTATGTAAATTATTTCATACATATTCGTATATACTGTGCAGATTGCATCTGTAACTTGTAATTTAGGATTAAATTTTAAAACGTCGCAGTCAATCAACTGTACATATTTGGATTAAGAAATGCGTTGCTAGGATGCATATTAAATCTAAATCCATTCTCGTTTGTCTCACTGAGTTGAGATGGTTCATTCAATCTATTCAAACGTTCAGATGTTGTTGCACTATGAAATCGTTTATGTAGCAAATCCAACAACATAAGAGTGAATGGCGGCATGAATCCTTATTAGCAATGGGTGTTTAAGTAGTTTTACCTTGATTTCATGTAAACAGTCTTACGAAAATGCACTTAAATAAACCGTAGGTAATTTTTTTTTAAAAACCTTGAAATACCTTCAAATCTGTATAAACAGTTTAATTAGAGGCTTTACCTTTCAGACATGCCGTTCTACGACCATGTTTTACAGAAATGCATTAACCTAAAACAGACGGCACCAGCATAAAATGTTGGTCGTTGTGGTAAAATGTTCAAAATCTATTTGCAAAGTAACATTGTGGCTTTAAATATATTCAGATTAATCGGAAAGACATCAATAGTCTTAAGAATGATATTTCATATGAGCGGAAAATCTTGCTGGCTTCCTTGAATAGAATATTTGTTTAGTAATGATGTCAATTGCAGATTTTAAATTCGATCAAAACACAGAACATGTACTTATGTAAATTAATTTAGACATATTCGGATATACTTTGTAGATTGCATCTGCAACTTGTAATTTAGGATCAAAATTTATAACGCCACAGTCAATCAACTAAACATGTTTCGGATTAGGAAATACGTTGCGAGGATGCTTATCTCATCGAAATCTAGTCTCGTTTATCTCACTGAGTGGAGACGGTGCATCCAATCTATTAAAATACTTCTAAATAAAGGTATAATAGTAATCAAAGGTACCAGGATTATAATTTAATACGCAAGACGTATACATAAAACGCATTAGTGACGCTCAGATCAAAATAGTTATAAAGCCAAACAAGTACAAAGTTGAAGAGCATTGGGAACCCAAAATTTCAAAAAGTTAAGGCTAAGTGAATCTATTCGTGGGATAATCAAATCCTTAGTTTTTCGAAAAATTCAAAGTTTGTAACAGGTTATAAAAATGGCCATATAATTGATATACATGTCAATTTAAAATTGTATGAAAACAAAATGAGTAAAGGTTGAATTAAAGTGTTTTCAAACAATAAGGTGTAGAACCCCTTTATACAACATATATGTAGGACTCTAAAGTGCGATGGTCCGCGAAAATATAGACGTAGTTCGATTATGACGTCAACAGTCGTTTATACAAACCAAAAATGTCATGCCGGAAGATAGATTAGGAATATTATTTGATTAACAACTTTTACACCAAATGTCCATGACTTACTAGTTATTGATTTAAACTTAACCGTTCTTTGTCGGCTGAAGGCTCCAGCACAATGTTTATTTTTTTTTCGAGTGCTGGAAGAAGGACTTGTATCCTACAGTCGACCATTTTACTACATAAATACAAAACAGTATACGCATACTTACCTGCTTATATTTGAAGCGAACGGATACATTTGAATCGTTGTTTATGTGGCAGTTTACTTTGCGATCCCCGTTAAACATGTTAAAATGCTGTCGATTTTAATGAAAAGTAACGTCGGAAAAATAGAGATACATGTTTCCATGTGTGAATTATAAATTGTCTGCTAAAACATTAGTTTGTACTGTACATTGTAGGAAAATAAAACATGCATTTGTACTTGCTACAAAAAAGGAGACTGCCTTTCTCTCGCATTTAAAAAGCTAATACAAATACATGTTGCTTATTCCGACAATAAACGAATTTTTTAATTGTAATTTTCAATGGCGACTGTAAGGGAGGTGTTCACATTAACGTGAACGGCAATCTACACTATTATCCAAATATTCAATACGCTTCAAATTGTAAAAAAGCCATTTTACAGGACATATAGTATTTTGAAAAACATAAATTACCATGTTAGCAATTATTACATAGACATAACGTGGTAGGGCTTTTTAATTTAGAAACAATCACGTAAGCCAACCAGTAAATTATAATGACATATGTTATTCCTTAGCATACTATATTTTTCAAAAAGACTATTTTCTAACCTTGTTGTACTTTTACACTAATTTTGAATAATTCGAATCTTATCCTTTTGATCAATCATACTTTAGCGTGATATATACCATCGTACTTTAGCGAACAAACAACCATCGCACTTTAGCGTGAAGCACCATCGTACTTTAGCGTAGACCATCGCACTTTAGCGTGACCATCGCACTTTAGAGTACCATCGCACTTTAGAGTCCTACATATATAACAGTTAAATGTATTGAATATGTTTTTTCTCTGTAAGTAATAACAATATACTTTCACCTGTTATATTTTGTTTGTTGGTCGTTGGTATAGGTTGAACATATATTTTTCAAATAAACCTCGGGTGTAAACTTCTTGTTCTCGTTATGTCGCTGCACTGTTAAATCGACTATGAAGGCAATCCAACGATATACGATTGCAGGGCAGGGCAGCATGAATCCATATTAGCAAGATGTGTTCAAGTATTTTGGCCTTAATTCAAGTATACTGACTTACGAAAAATTCACTTAAATAAACTGTAGGTTGAACAATATTGTTGAAACATTGAAGTTAATGATATTAAAAAAAAATAATTAAAGATTTGACCTGTAACAAAATGTTTTTAAAGTTCATTCCTTATAGAAATGTTAAACTGTTGATATATGACTTAAAATCGACCGGACAAGCATAAAAGTGTCATTTTAAAATTCATTAATATATTCATAGATGGCTAATTCAATCTACACTGTAGTAAAAAAAAAATATCTAGATTTTCAGTTTATGTCATTGCACTATGGAATCGTTTAAAGGTAATGATATAATAGTGTTGACAGATTTGAATCAATTTGGGCAAGTAGTTTTTACGAGTGATGTTAATATACTTTTTTTTATCAATATGTTTTGAAGTTTTTTTCAGTGAATTTTTTTATAAGTTTAAAAAGTTTATCAAAATCATCATCAATGTCAAATTCTTCAAAAAAGTGCTTGGCAAAAGTGTATCAAGTATATTTTCCATCTTCAGACACAGACTTATTTACTTTAAAGGCTTCTTCAACAAGAGGGTTTATTTCATGGCAGTTAATTCTACAAGAATATAATGAAACTTGAGTTTTTATAAAGGAGTGAAGTGGAAACCGTCCCAAATCAGACTTTGCAGCTAGTATATTACATGAGGGTTTTTTTTTTTATTTCAAGAACAGTTATACAAAATTTATGATGCACTTTCTCAAAGCTGAATCTATCTGTCAAGGATAAAAATTATAGAAAAGGGAGATGATAAAAATTAGACACTTATCATATAAACATAATAAGTTTGTGACAAAAAAAAACCCACAACAAAACAAATACAACCATAATATAATAAAGATATAACAATTCGATAAGAAATGAACACATTGAAAAAAAATTTAACAGCGCTTATATTCAAAACACAAGTGTCCAAAATTTACAAAATATGTGTACGCAATTATTATTGCTATTGAAAAATATTTTGATCACATCCGAATTAAAGAATTGAACTCCTTTATAAAACGTTTACCAATTGTTGACCGAAAGCTGAATAAAAGCATTACAAGTAATAAGAATTATAGCGTTAGGTTCCTACGCAACATTTCTGCTCTTCATCATTAAGTAAAAAACGAATCAGGACGCAAAATATAAACAAACATAACTCTATAAAAAAATAAGATGCCTAGAGAGCAATTAAAAAACAAAACAAACACAATCACAATCACAATCACAATCACACACATGTGTGTACTGTTTTGAACTTGTTGCCAGAGAAAACTAAAAAGCAGCTTATATTAAAAGATTTTCCTGATAAGCATTAAACTCATCGTATAGATATAGAAATGTTTTAAAGAACATTTAACTTGTTTATTTTCCAAGTCTCTTTGGACCCAATTTCCAAAAGGCGATGATACACAGTAATATGACTATTCATGGTCAAATCTCCAATAAACCACGTGCTATCGTAAACCATTTCTTATATACAAGATAAATAACAATCTTTGTACATCCGATGTGAAGGTTAATGACAATCTGCTATCAACATATTGACCTTTAGTAGGAAAACTAATTAATAGATCTGGTATATCTTATTTCATCCTCGGGTCAGAGATATAGATACCTGTCATCTTTAATGAAAATGGATACTTCATATTTCATCAGGCCACTGGGAATATAATTTATAGCAAAATAATTGTATCCTTACTTTAAATATCACGCAGTTATTTACAAATTGATATAGTTTTTATCATTGCTTTATTTTACGTATTTGGGTTGAAAAGAGTTTTTTTAATTATTTCCTGCTTGCACGCGAAAGCCTATAAGCATAGAGGCTTAAATAACATGACTCTAAATTATATTTTGTTGGTGATATCCTTTTAAATAAATTACTTCATGCAAATTATCTCAGATAAAAGATAGAGTAAGCGCTTAAAATACGTTGTTCTTTATACTAAAAAAGAGAGACGAAAGATACACAAGGGACTTTCAAACACATAAGTCGAAAATGAACTGATAACTCCATAGTTATAAAAGAAAAAGACCAACGAATGGAGAAAAACATAAAAAAAAAAGTAACGACTGATTAACAAGAGCCCCTCCAAAAACTTGGAGTGGTCTTAGACGCTCCGCAAGTGTAAAAACATTCTGCTCCACATATGGCACCCGTTGTGTAGCTCATGTTAGTGCAAACTCGGTGATAAGTCCTATTCGGTAGATCACATTGGGGAAAAGTGGGCGGTATTGTAGTTACGACAATTGGAATATATTCGATGTCATATGTTTTAATGATTTTTAATATTATCTCATTAAACAATTTAGTTTAAAATTTTACCTGATCCATTTACCGAAGGATACGAAACGTAGAGTGATGGGGAATCCTGAAAATATTTAGCCATCGTTCAATGATTAAAGGGGATAATCAGCAAGTTTGTCTTCGGTCTTAGATCGGGAGGTAACCAGTTAAGCAGTAACACTGACAGGCGGAGTGGAAAGTTGAAATCGCCATATTAAATTCTGTGTATTCCTCGAAATATGACCTAGCGAATTAGAATTATTACCGGGTTTGTTCTTGCATGAGTAACTTGATAATGTCATACGTGGAGCATGATCTATATATACTGACCCTACCTAGGCATATAAGATCAGCCTCAGTTATTTGTCCAGTTCGTGTTGCTTTGCTTTTTTTTTCGGTTTTCTATGTTGTGTTTTGTTGACGGTTGTTTTTTGTCGATTTTCCCTCAGTTCTTTGACTCATGAGTTCTACTATATTCCTCTGTAACGCTCTGTCTCCCCTTCTTCGCCAGTTTCGGATATTTAAGTAAAAGTTAGAAGGAACATTTCTTACAAAGCCCATTTAAAATTCTAAAGGAAATAAGGTTTTGTCGCGGCTGTTTTTTATCTGTAAAATAAAAATTTCATGTTGGTTAAGGATGTCCTGCGATGCAAAATAATTAACCAAAATAATAAAATATTCTATTAGAATTGATATATTATTCAGACTCGATAAACATATTCTAAATACGCTACCTTTTCTGACACACAATATGGACTTGCATAGACAAGTAAGAGAAAGTGATTGGCGTTAATCGTCTGGCATCAAGACCCTAGTCACATAATTTATAACAACTCGCAATCGAACTAACAAAAACATAGTCGCCAAATAGATATTTTACGTTCATTACATTTACAAATGAAGGGAAACCCAGTCACGAAACAGTGAAAGTTTAAAAAAAATATAAGATAAATTTCAAGCTCCAGACATGCATTTGTCTCATGAATAACTGACAATTTACCATACTAGTCGGAACAAATTTTGATTTATTGTGTATGTTTAAAAAAGTACAAGGTGTGGACTAAGATAAGTGATAAGATAACTTACCACCAAAAACCAAACAAAACGGATGCTAACAACCACGGAACATTTCAACTCACAACCTTCACTAAAAACAAAAACAAAAACAAAAACACAGGTGCAAAATATGTTTGCGTTCGAAAAAGTTGAAAAACTGTAAATAATTAAATTAAATTTGTATTGCTTATATATTCAAATGTTGATTCTCATATAATCTTTTCATAATTTCCAATGCAATACCTTAGTTTTAGTTTTGAATTTGAAATTTTATTATTTTCTTTTTAGTAATTTCAACTTAGTAACTTATTTCTGTCGTATTTATGTGTTTTAATCAAATTAAATGGCACTTTCTTTTGATGTATTGAATGCATATTTGAATAAAGGATGAACACAACTGTGATACTTTATAAATTACATGCACCCATGTCCGTCATATGATTTACCTTAACCAGGAACGCTCAATGCCGCATATTTAAAATACATAATGTTTAAGAAAAAACACAGTCTGACGGCGATATGACCAGAAAAGCCTTTAAATTAAGCCAACTCCGTCTAACATTTCTAAGGTCATCTTCGCCGAAGGGAGTTGTTACAGTAGACTAACCTTGTCATTCTTGTTTTTTATGAGATTGAAACAAACATAGGAACTAAGAGTGAAAACAAGTGAAAAGACTTCACAAGTGTTCAAGTTTGATACTGCTTTTAAGAACTATTGGCCATTACGTAGCGGTCGTTTGTGTTTTGTGGCGGAGGTAGGTGTGTTAGGAAAGAAGCTGCGACAGTAAGCAGGAAAATGGGTAAGCTCAGACAATTTAGATAAGAGTCGAACTGCAATTGCAAATTCAGGGCTGAAACTCACAACATACACACTGTTAGTGTTGATATGCTTTAGAACATTCTTTTAAGTACTTAGACCACTCGGCCACCTAGACTACAAACTCATGAGTACGATTGAAGGTTGTGTTCTGAAAACATGCATTTAGTTAGGACAGTAACAACAGTAACTGCTTTTATTTTGTAATAAGCGACACAATATTGTGTTGACTACACTTTTTGAAACATTTTGTTTCTGCAACAAATTTAGAGTCAAACATTTTATTTACACAGAAACCCATACCTTTCAAAAGATGAATTGTGGCTCAGTGTCAAGGAATTCAAGCTTTTTAGATGACAAATTTAATCTTTAATTTATTGAAAGTCCTTTGTAGAAATTTTCCTCTCGTAGTGTTCTCGTGATCTCTGCGGTCATTAATATATAGGATTAGTCTTCTATCTCTCAAAGGTATGCAGTTTTTCAATTGTATAATAATTTAAACCATTAAATAACAACCATTTCGTGATATAGCCAATCAAAACTGTTTCCATAAGTTTGTCCTTTATAATTACAGTTGGAAATGTATGGTATGAATGGTAATAGTTGTCAACTGGTTATCAATAATATATCGTGTTGAGAACACTAAGACAGATGTTTTTTGTCTTCCAAAATTGAGTAGATGATTAAAAAACAAACAAAAGATTTGATCTTAATTAAGTATTAAAAAGACGCGTGTTTAGCTCTGAAATTTGCCTTTTACAATGTTTTTTCGACGATTTGCTGACATATATGAAAAACAATTTCGGTTCATTTTTTTATTAATAGAAAAAAGGATATGTGGTATGGTTGCGACAAGTATCAATCAGAGACATAATGATACGAATGTCAGATATTCTTTGAAAATTCTAAAAATTGGAGACGCATTTTTGCGCATCATATCGTTCCGAGGAAGTTGAAATGAACTCTTTCGCATTTTTAAATTACATCTTTCTTAAATGGTAGGTATTTATACGGTCACACTTCAAGAACGTTAACTTCAAAATGCATTGTCCTCTTCCGGTTATTTCAAAAATAAATATCCTTTTTCATTCATGAATAAGAAGAAAATTACATTTTCAAAGCAAACGATACATAATGATTGAAAAGTCTAATGAAACTGTAGATCTCCCACAATACAAGTGTAAAAACAACTCTTTCACGTCTATCTCTTCAAAAACTGAAGTTTCTTTTTGATTGGCACACATATACCAGTTCCTTCGTCATTTTATAAACATAATAATTTAAATTAAAAAAAAATGCTAGTGAACAGTTTTGGAATTAAAGTTTGTTTCCAGTTCTTACGTACCAAGCCTGAATGAGATTTGTACTTAAAATTATCACTGAACAATCGTGTGGATGATAGCTTCAACAATATGATGCTTTCAATAACATATTTCAAATTCAATTTTGGCAGTTATCAATTGAAATCTTACACTTGCCGACGGCAAACTTAATGGACATGACAAACTTCAACTATATGACTGTCCTTAATTTCTCTTTACATAATATTATCTGACTGACATAAACATCATCAACATGCTTTGTAAATTGGATACTAAGTACATTGTATAAGAGTATGTTCGTTCTTTGTGTGAATCAAATAATCTGCATGTCATAATGAGCAACAACATGCTTTGTAAATTGGATACTTAGAGCCTGTTCGTTCCTTGTATGAATCAAATAGGCTGATTGTTATATATATCAACAACATGCTTTGCTAATATTTCGTTCATGAACGCTTAATTCTTCTTAGGTTACAATGTAGTATTATTATCACAAGGTATGTTATACTACCTCATTATATGTTTGATACGTACGTGATGCTTGGGACATACATAACCTTTACGTTAGTCTGTCCGTCTGGTCTTACAAAATACATTACATTGACAAAAAACTCTGCCAGCGCTCTCAAGCATAGATGTCTAGTGGAATTGTTGAAATATTTATTTTGAAGTTTGTATTTGCAACATCTCGGCCAATTTTGAAATTCAGTGCCAATCAACTATTCTTTTACTTGATATGTCCCTTGGTAATTTTGTGGAAATTTTCATTGTAAGTGCTCTCAAAGAGGGTCGAAAATGCCAGAGGGACAGTCAAACCAACATTTGATGCTTGGATATTAAGAAATTCATATCGCTGTCAGATATAATGTCAACAACGTCTGAAACTATATTGAAAATAATATGAACAACAGTTATGTCCCTTGTACATGTAAATTCAATATGGAAATTGCATTGTAAGCACTCTCAATCCAATGTTTTTGTTTTATTTTTATTAAAATTATATCAACGGTTTATATCAGTAATCATGGTTAATGGTTTGGACAATCTCTGAAATCAGCGTTGATCAACTCTTAATTGACTGGAGTTGTGCCCCATAGAAATATTGAAATCATATGGAAAATAACCGTGTTAGCTTTCACATGCCTGCATGCCATGTCTTTTATGAAATTATTAAACAGTATGAAAAAAAGACAAAGAAAAGCTTTTGAGGAGTTTATTGATAAAAATCTGTGCATCGATAGGGTACATTGGGACGTTGTTTTTTTACTGTTACAGTATATATTTGTAGTATTTTGTAAAGATCACAATGTCGTATTCATCCTGTAATATATTTGGTATGCTGCTTATATTTTACGATCCTGACATTTAATGTAAACTCAAATGTTGACCATATTCCCTGAGGTTAGAATATATCAATTTTCCGGCGCAGAGATCACATATCCGTTCCGTTCAATACTTTGTAAAACTACAGGGAAAACGGTACTATTACATTTTCCTAGCATTATTGGCCTTTTGTGTACCCAAGACAGGTGAAGGAAGTCAACTTAGGAGCGCTGTGATTGGATGTAAGGATACAATATATTTTTTTATTTATCTATGAATAACTGCAGTGTGTATATTTACAATATAAATTTTATTTTCAAGAGAATTATTCGAAAAGGCTTCCAAAATTTCATAAATTTGGTGTAAAATGACGGTGGGCATGGATAACATAAACAAGCTCCGTTGGAAATTGGTCATGATACTATTTGGCTTCAATCTTTAAAATAGAGTAATAAATTACTAACACCACACATAACTGTTTTATCCAGGTTTTTATTATAAAAAGTGTTAAATTTAGAAAATGTTAGTATTATCACCTATGGCAGAAAAAATAGTACCGTTTTCCCTATACTCAATATTAAGTGCAGTATTGCAAAGCATGTATGGAACGGATATGAACTCTGCGTCGGAGATTGAGAATATATATCAAGTAAAAACAGCCCAGCGACGAATTCAATTATGCTCGACGAATTCTGTTGAACCAATTTAAGCGTAGAACAACTATGTTTCAAGATCGAGTGCCATTATAAAATTAACATGGTTCATTCGTTCATGAATTATAAAACTTGTTGGTTTATGTTTCAAACAGCAAACAGCCTACCAAAATATGTTTATCTAAAATATATCAAAATTAATTGCCTTCGAATATAAATATAATGTGGGAACTATAAATGATCTGAAATCAATACCGAATAAAAACAAAAACAAAAACAGATATGAGGCAACGACAGACGCAATAATCACATAAGACATTGACGACCCAAACAGGAAACCAAATAATTGCTTTCGAAAACACTATATTGCTCAAATATAATATTTATTTCTTAAGGAATTAACACGGCTGATTTATTTCATGAAAATCTTATAAAATGTACTTAACATGTATGCTGAGCTTTGAGTTTTGGGCATAATGTTAAGGGTTAGAATTTTAAATCAGAAGCTTTATGTCCATGCAACGAATGACTGGGAGATTTAACTAGTATACATCAAATATAAGATTTGAGATTCCTTTAAGAAGTCAACAAGTGTAATGTATATCATAACGAAATGAAAAATTAATGTTGAAGGCCGGACGGTTGCTATATTTGTTAACATTCACTTCATTTGAACTTTGGTGGACAGTTGTCACATTGGCAATCATACCACATGCCATTATACTTATATAGTGCATGTTCTCATGATTCAGATATCGGGCAGTGATCTTCAGTTCAGTGGAATTCATCGTGGTTATATAAGACATAAAATTGTTTCAAATATCAATAAAAACCTGTTTTAAGTTGTAGTTAATATGTTCTGATATAAAACACAAATTAAGATAAAGATTTAATGCACACGTAGCAGGACTTCATTCAGTTATAGTTCGTATTAGCTTTATATGTTTGTTCTATAGAGTAATTTCTGTGACACCTGTCTTTTTCATGTGTTTACTCCTTATCCGAAACCTGTCAAGCTGGGACCAAAGAGTTGCTGCTGGTTTTATTTTCATATTTGTGTAATAACATTAATCATTTGATTATACATATCTGACAAATATTTATTGTTTTAATAATTATTTTGAATTTGTTTGAAAATCCCAAATTATAGTCTTTGCAAGCACGTGTCTTACTGTAAACAGTAAAAACTAGCCGCTACGATATATAGACAATAATAGTGCATTAACTTGACATATCAACGATATAAGGATGAGGCTTTGAAACGGGGAAATGCGAGGCTGTGCCGAGCTATTTCCCCGTTTCGGGCCGAATCCTTATATCGTTGATATGTCAAGTCAATGCACTATTATTGTCTTTATACTGCAATCTAAAAAAAACATTTTCAATTGTTGTTTAATGCGTTAGGGTTATTTGTTTGATTTAAATATTGGGGGAAATATCCTTAAAAAAGGCCTCACAACATGCTCGCGGAGAAATATACAACACAATGAAATTTACATTTACCTGTTGAAACCAACACTCGATGGTGAACGAAATCGTTTGAGTATGGACTTAAATATCAACCATAAGCATAAAACATAATGATTTATAGGTTGCAAACAAAAAATATTAACAAATTAAATATGTTTTTCCAATAATTGCAAAAGAAACAATGTTGAGTCGTTCCACGCATCGTTGCATGCATTTGAAACAAGAACAGGTTGAAGAGGTCGTATAAATAATTTTATATTATTTCGGCAATTTCTATTTAAATATTCATGAGAAAAAGTGATATCGGGTCAGTGACTGTATATGACATAGAAATATACAGTCAAAGCATTTTGACTGCTCAAATAGAACGAGTGCAGTATAAATATCTTTATCTTTATACTGCAACTAGTTGTGTTTATTTCCTAAATATAGTAACATGGCTATATTTTGTATAATGTCAATTACATCATGGAACACTTTCTCCACAGTCAAGGGTCCATTAAGGAAAGAAAATAATTTTGACATTTGTGTTATGATTTAAAAAGCTATCAATGGATTAATTCAAAGGCTTGATAGTATAAAAACAGTTTTAGGTCAATGTCATAAAAATATAAACTTTTTTGTACTCAGCGCAAAACTGTAGAACCTCACCCATCCCCAGTTTCTCAGCCTCATACAAAAAGTTTATATTTTCCAGACATTGACCTAATATTGTATATTTATTCTGTCAAACCTTTGCAATTACAATGGTATACAGACATTACATGACATAAATAAAACAGACATAAATACATGAATACACTGAGCAAAATAATAATGTACACTATTTACAATTATACTGATAGCCAATAGTGCTGAAATTGGCGTTAATAGATATAGGAAGATGTGGTGTGAGTGCCAATGAGACAACTCTCCATCCAATAGATATAGGAAGATGTGGTGTGAGTGCCAATGAGACAACTCTCCATCCAATAGATATAGGAAGATGTGGTGTGAGTGCCAATGAGACAACTCTCCATCCAATAGATATAGGAAGATGTGGTGTGTTTGCCAATGAGACAACTCTCCATCCAATAGATATAGGAAGATGTGGTGTGAGTGCCAATGAGACAACTCTCCATCCAAATAACAATTTATAAAAGTAAACCATTATAGGTCAATGTACGGCCTTCAACACGGAGCCTTGGTTGACACCGAACAACAAGCTATAAAGGGCCCCAAAATTACTAGTGTAAAACCATTCAAACGGGAAAACCAACGGTCTAATCTATCTAAAAAATGAGAAACGAGAAACACGTATAAATTACATAAATAAACGACAACTGCTGTACATCAGATTCCTGACTTAGAATAGGTGTTAAACATCTTTTAATCATCTATCAATTTTTTTAGCACACAAACATATCAAAGGTTGTAGAAAAGTTCTGAACTGTCTAAACGATTAAATGACAAATCATACTTTTTTTTAAACAAAATTGATAAAGTCATGGAATTAGTTTTTAATAGTGTTTAGTATTGTTGTTGTTTGTTTGTTTGTTTGTCTTCTTTTTGTGTGGTTGTTTGGTTTTTTTTTTGCCTTTTTACGTTTTACCCTATCTAATCGATGTCGCTGCTGAATATTTCCAAATCTATATCTGATTTGCATAGTTTCAATTTATAGTATTTCTAACATTCATGTCATATCTTTTTATACTTTTTAAATGACTTTAATAAACTTGCAGAACAACTTCTAGGTGTTATATTGATGAAACGACAGTGAATATCAGTTTTAGATTTGTATTTAAATTCTTTAAAGATGTGACTGCCGATCAGTAAGATTTAAAGATATATTTTTAAAGACAAACACAGTGACTGTGGTTTTATAATGTTTTATCGTGCTCGGATCAGCGGAGTAATTAAAGCAAATCTCTGCGTATAGTATGTCTGCATTTTTCTATCTTGATGACTCAGTGTGTGATTTTATATGAGTATTTAATTACCATCAAATAATATTTGAAGGTCAGCTAGCGTGCAATATCCTCCTTATTCTCCGATAATATTACATGCAATGAATAATTGGTCTTCTTGTTTATGTATATCGTTCTCATTTATCATTGAAAATATTGATGTTTTTCTAGTAGGACATTGCACTGTGCATCGATATTTACAAAAAAGTATATTAAATCTGATCATGCTTATAATGCATGTGGTGAAGACAGCAAATAATGATGATTTGCGCCCACGCTAACTGGTTTGACACCTCCACATGCTATGCATATGACAAGAAAGCTTTCAAATTCTTCTGTTGTTCGTTCTTGCTTGTCTTGGTTTGAATATCATTCTATGTATTATACTATATCAGAACAGTAAGGAATAAACTCATCATTGACACTAGGATCAAAATTTTGTACAAGTTTCGTCTACAAAAGACTCATTAGTGACGCTCGAATTAAAATATTAAAAGAGGCTTCATAAAGTACAAAGTTGAAGAGCAGTGATAACCAGAAGAGATTGTCAAAAAAAACCTGATTAACGCGCTGTTCGCACGATGCAGATTATGGCGCCCGTTTTAGATCTGACAGCGATAAGTCCCCATCGGGAAAGTAAAAAAATCGGATTACTATCTTCAATGATGTGGAATGTCCTATCATTGTCTGAACACAGTCGAATACGTTTGTAACAGAAATGTTCAGGAGAGGTCGCTCAAGCAACACTGATAGTTAGGTGCGTCGCGTAACATTTGGGAAACACAGCCGACTTTGTCTAGTCGGATTACAATCGTGACTATGTGGTTACAGATTCTGCTGCATCGGATCAAAATCATAACAATCTTCTTTGTTTCTGGATGGTGTCCAAGTGGAACGGACATGATCTGAAGAAATTTGTAATTGCTGGATTGAGTTCAAATTGTAACCAAATATTAGCCGGATGGAAACCGTCTTTATCGGAACCGTTTCAGAACCGTTCTATTTTTAGTACAAAATTCGGCAAAATACCCATGTCTCGACAATTACAGAACATGCACAATACAAACCAAGCCGTTTGCAGTGTGGTTCAGCAGACCGTTATATGATTGCGTTCTGACAGATCTTGATCATTTTGAATATGATGACAGTTTTCCAATGAATATCTTCCGTCAGCGTTTGATAGATTGGGTCGTTGTTTTGCCATGTGAGAGATACAAATCGAAACCAGAATCGTATAATCGGAACAAATTTGGCGGGAAACGGCTGAATCTGGGAGCTTCCTACACAATATCTCATTGTTGTCGTGGCTAAATAAATGTGTTTCCAAATGTTAATTAAAGTTTCAATATCCAGCCATGATTCACAGGATCTTGATCAGATTCTTGACAAATTCTTGACAAATTTTATTTGGAATCGTGAATATGTGACCCCGGCTTTAAGCTTATGTATTCCTGAGGTAGAAAATCCCAGTGATTTGTGTGTTCTGGTGTATGGTTTAGTATTTTTGATAATTCCTGTTCGTCGCTAGTCAACTAACTTTATAAGCATCAAATAGCTAATTAATTATACACCTAGAAATTGTCAAATTAAATACATTACTGTGTATATCAGAAGAAACCTTTTTCAAAACTCCAGACATTTTGATAACTTTTACAGTAGCTTCTTCATATTCAAGATATAGTGTTCATATTGTACCGTCTAGTATAATGTGTTGATTGGTTTTCCTTTTTGAACGATTTGATAGGCGCTTTAAATGTTGTTGTAATTTTAGTGTTTTTAAGATTAACTTCACGTGATTCTTTTTCTTTTTCTATCCTTTTAACATAAAGAGCTGCAGTGTGTATATATCCACAAAAAACTCCCCAAAAAACCCAACAACATACAACAAAATTACATGGATATGTTTTCTTGATATTTATTCGAAAAACACATCTAAATTTTCATGTAAATGACGTTGGTCATGATTACTATAAACAAAATCCGTTCGATGGTCATGTCACCATTTGACATCAAATTCTAAAACAGAATAATTCAGTACTAGTATCCGGCATAACTGTTTCGTTCTGGTTTTTATTTTGAAAAGTGGCAACTTTTTAAAATATTAGTATGGTAGCTTTGTAAAAGAGGGACGAAAGATACCAGAGGGACAGTCAAACTCATAGGTCGAAAATAAACTGACAATGCCATGGCTAAAACAGAAAAAGAAAAACAGACAAAAAATAATAATAGTACAGAAGACACAACATAGAAAACTAAAGACTAAGCAACACAAACCCCAAAACTCCGGAAGGTAAGTAGATCCTGCTCCATGTGTGACACCCGTCGTGTTGCTCATGTTATTACAAACTCGGTAAATAATCTAATGTGGTAGGTCACATTCGTGAAAAGGGAACGGGATTTAGAAAGCGAAAAAATAAATATGAAAACAGAAAGCAAAACTATAATAAGAAATAAAACAAATACTTAACGAAAAGTACATTATAATCTACTGTTACTGTATCAATTGTGTCCGTAGTTTCCAGTAGCTTTCATCAAAGTTTCAACACCAAAGCTCTTGAAAATGTTTGAATAAGTGATATAAATCTTACATGTTTATCAGTTGTTAATAAAATTTACAGCAAAAGATGTAAATTAACACACCGGGTGATTGAAGTAGACTACAGGGTATATGTTGATAATTTCTCATTTGAATATTAGATTAAACAAAGCAAAGAATAATACGTCACTTTTGCTGCAATATACGCATTAACGTACCGATTATGAAATATTGTTTTTATTAAAATTGACACATGTTATACTTAATATATATTAATATGTATTTAATTTACATTTGGCACTTGTCAATCGATGTTTATTTTTCATATTTATTGAAGTTTGTGAATTTTATATTTTTTTTCTCTATTACTAAAAATGATTTAATATTCATATACGGGAATTTCACAGTAAATTGTAATAATCAGAAACAGGATGATAAATGACAACATAATGGTAAGCAGTTATAGTCTTAAAGTATAGAGAATATTCTTTGTATAAATTACAGACTAGTCAACTTAGGATGCTGACAGATTATTAGCAAAGAAAAAAAATCTTTCTTATGCACGGGTGATATATGTTGTTTATTCGAATGGTCTGCTTTTGAAAATGTCCTAACCTAAAGTTTGAAACCAATAATACATTAACATAAAAAGTAAAATCACAAAAATACTGAACTTAGAGGAAAATCTATTCGGAAAGTCCATAATCACATGGCAAAATCAAATAACAAAACGTATCAAAAACGAATGGACAAGAACTGTCATATTCCTGACTTGGTACAGGCATTTTCAAATGTAGAAAATGGTGGATTAAACCTGGTTCTATAGCGCTAACCCTCTCTCTTTAATGACAGTCTCATCAAACGTTACCAATTTTGCTGCACCAGATCTGAATTTAGACCATCAAAGTCTTTTCAGTCATGCTCGAGGAAGCTATATAATACGACTTAATGGTACTTTAAACAAACGTCACAGCAAACTCAGGCGAAAATTCTTGTCATCACATCAAATATCTGTAAAACGATCAGAAATGGAAATAAAAATCAAAAGTATGAATAGTGCTCTGTATTGGTACATCTTACCACCTGCCTCTTTGCTTTTAAATTGAAACTTTTTTAATCGTTCAATCAAAATTACACTTTATAGATTTAAAGGAACCGAAGAATTTTTCGGGATTTTAATTACCTTAATCAAGAATGCTCAAACCTTGACATTAAAAAGCTAGTGCTGTCAAAATACGTGAAAACGTTAGGAACTACATGACCATAAGGAACATAAAAGAATAGCCAAACCAATCCAATGACAACTTTACTTGAGAAAGTTGGAGCCTTATCGTTTGTAAAATGGTGTTTTGTGTAGCTGGTTTGCTTTCTTGCTGGCGAATATCCAGAATATCGTTTATTCAAATTGCAAAATTAAGGTCTAATAAAATATATGCAAATGTAAACTAATTTACAAAACCACACAAATAAGCAGGACATACAATAATTAAAGACGTGCTATACAGGGAAATTGACGTAGTGTGAAGTGTTAAACAGTGTAAATATTGTTATATATCTTTTTAAATCTTGAAACTTGTAACAATCATTATTTGCGGACTCAATTTTTTCTAAAGTAATATAATGTTGAAATAAAATGATTATGATGAGATAATAAATTGAAAGTCAGTGACAGCTTTTTATTTAATATCATATTCAATGACTTAATAGCGAAAATATATTGCATTTTATCTGTTGATAGGATAAAAAGAAACCCGGTTCAATTGTTACCATAAAGAGAATGTTGTTTTAAATATGTTTTGTATTCTAAATATCTCAGTAGATTTGATAATGAATATTGTTATATAGACATGTAAAATTTGTTTAAAAACCAATATTTTCAGAGTAAGTGGCAAACACATTTCATCATATTCTATAAGTTATTTGTTATTACATGTATTTATCGGTAGGTTGTACTGTAAAAATACCGTGTTTATATTTCTGATACAACAATTATTCTCATTACCGTAGGCGGACTTCCGGGCGGACATATTTGAAGTGACGGTTGCGAAATCGAAAATATTGTACCGGGATCTGTACAACATCGAGAAAAAAAAAAATCGCTTTACTCATGTCATCAATTTCTATATATGAATATAAAGTTTTCGAGCAATGAAACTTTAGCTTCATAATAACAGTAATTGTCAAATTAAACTTTTGCTTCCTCGTGTTAATGATAGGATAAGTTGTCGCAATAAAGTATCCTTTTCTCGCTCTAAGTAATAACACGGTATTTAGTCTGATCTATTTTAAGCATTCTAACAACGTTTGCGTAAAATGCCGTAATCTATTATTAATGGTCGGAATAAAGGACTGATTTTTGTTATCAAACAGTCAGCTATGTTTCCTAATGTGAAACCACTGATAAGGAAATTATTCTCCCATATCTAAGCAGTAAAACGATCCCAAAACGATAATAAAATGGCTTCTACTGGGAAAAAATGTATTGGTTATCTCGCCAGAATGAGTTTACCGTTTCGTGACGTCATAATGAGGATTTCATATCATAAAGACCCTAATGCGTTAATTTACTGTTGTTTGTTGGTAATAAAGAACTGTGTTCTGTTTAGCTGAGATGTTAATGAGAAAACTAACTCAGTCGTATAAATAAATAAGAGATATAGGAATGGAAATCTTTCTTTTCCCGCCTAATCTGTCTGCATCGCAGCCATCGCCGTCATTAATACACACATTGTATTTCCTCAGTCTAGTTCACCTATAGATATCAATATTCAATGTAAATTAGTTTCACATTCTGTTACTTTTTTCATGTTCTCTTATAATTGATATGTAAATCAATAGAGAACGAACTTTTTTGACCTTGCACAAATTTGTTACACGAGTATGTGCCTGCCCAAAGTCGGGGACTTAGACATTCTTTTTTGTTGTTAGTTTCCTTGTTGCTTTGTGATCTTTTAAAGATCGCGGCGGGTGACAGTTTTTTGTAAGTCACTGCTGAATTTATCAAAGATTTTTCTCGATGTTATGCTATAAATAGGGTACTGCTGAAGACCATAGTTTGGACCTTTTTTATATTTTGTTTGGTTATATTGTATTGCTGTCTCATTGGTGTATATATGTCGTGTACAAGTTGCGATTTTGTACAGGTTATAACATGTACACAGGATTTGTAAATGTCATTATTTGTACAATGCAAAAAAACAAGTTATAACATGTACAAAAGTACCTCGTACATGGTATAACATGTATAAACTATTGCTTAAAGACGGGTTTAACTTGTACAAAATTGGTAAATAAAAATATGTTTCTATTCACCTCAATAAAAATATATAAAAAAATACTCTGCAAACGTATTTTTCTTTAGAGCACAGTGCTCACAGAGTTTCAGAAAAAATTATATTGCTTGACGGCGCCTTTTCATGTCATTGTATGTTAAATGGAAGCTACCATGGCCTAGATCAGTGCGACTCTGTTTAATAATAGAATACATTTCCTTAATGACCACAACAAGGATAATTGGTTTCACTGAAAATTTTAAAAACAATGCCTTAATATTTGAATTATATACCTCCCCTTCTTTTTGTAACATGCAAAACTGAAAGCAAGGTCTCCCATGTATACTCTATATAAAATATTTGTCAATATCTCATGCTGCTTCAGAAGGGTTATTTCTTTTCCAGTAGATTTAGTTACATCTTTTGCCTGCTTAACACTCCTTATTCAAATTTGATCCTCTCCTTTGAAAACAAGAAATTGTTTGCAGTGGAATTGTTCCCTCGAAATATAAAGGATTGCATTGTAAAATATTTTCTGGCTATCTAACTTGCATAATAGAAACATATTTTCATTTTCAAATTTTGTAAAGTTAAACCTATTTTTAAGCAAAATTTTGTTCATTTTATAACATGTACGAGGTACTTTTGTAGATATAGGAAGATGTGGTGTGAGTACCAAAGAGACAAATATCCATCCAAATAACAATTCAATAAAAAGGTACTTTTGTACATGTTATAACTTGTACTTTTGCCTTGTACAAATTATAACATGTAAAATTTGTTTTACATGTTATAACCTGTATAAAATCGCAATTTGTACACATCAAATATTCATGTATAACCAAAATCTTTTCTCTATTTATTTAATAAGAAAATGTTGTTAATTGACCATTCTTTGCCAGGTATACGTCCGAGGCCGTGAGCACGACATGTAGCGCGTGTAACTGGAACAATCTTAACCAAGGAAAAATAATATGTTGTGAGCGCAACCCGTGTTACTTGAACAACCGTCACAAAGTATAGTTACATACAAGCCAATGAGCGCAACCCGTGTTACTTGAAAAACCGTCACAAAGAATAGTTACATGCAAGCCAAAGAGCGCAACCCGTGTTACTTGAACAACCGTCACAGAGTAAAGTTACATTCAAGCCAAAGAGCGCATCCAGTGTTACTTGAACAACCGTCACAAGGTAAAGTTACATACAAGCCAATGAGCGCAACCCGTGTTACTTGAACAACCATCACAAAGTGTACTAACATTCAAGCCAATGAGCGCAACCCGTGTTACTTGAACAACCGTCACAAAGTATAGTTACATTCAAGCCAATGAGCGCAACCCGTGTTACTTGAACAACCGTCACAGAGTAAAGTTACATTCAAGCCAAAGAGCGCATCCAGTGTTACTTGAACGACCGTCACAAAGTAAAGTTACATACAAGCCAATGATCGCAACCCGTGTTACTTGAACAACCATCACAAAGTATACTAACATGCAAGCCAATGAGCGCAACCCGTGTCACTTGAAAACCGTCACAAAGTATAGTTACATTCAAGCCATTGAGGGCAACCCGTGTTACTTGAACAACCATCACAAAGTATAGTTACATTCAAGCCAATAAGCGCTACCCGTGTTATTTGAACAACCGTCACAAAGTATAGTTACATTCAAGCCATTGAGCGCAACCCGTGTTACTTGAACAACCGTCACAAAGTATAGTTACATTCAAGCCATTGAGCGCAACCCGTGTTACTTGAACAACCGTCACAAAGTATAGTTACATTCAGGCCAATGAGCGCTACCCGTGTTACTTGAACAACCATCACATAGTATAGTAACATCAAGCCAATGAGCGCAACCCGTGTTACTTGAACAACCGTCACAAAGTAAAGTTGCATTCAAGCCAAAGAGCGCAACCGTGTTACTTGAACAACCATCACAAAGTATAGTTACAAACAAACCAATGAGGACGGCAACCCGTGTTACTTTTGAACAATCGTCACAAAGTATAGTTACATACAAGCTAATAGCGCAACCCCTGTTACTTGAACAACCGTCACAAAGTATAGTTACATACAAGCCAATGAGCGCAACCCGTGTTACTTGAACAACCGTCACAAAGTATAGTTACATTCAAGCCAATGAGCGCAACCCGTGATACTTGAACAACCGTCACAAAGTATAGATGCCAATGAGCGCAACCCCTGTTACTTGAACAACCGTCACAAAGTATAGTTACATACAAGCCAATGAGCGAAACCCTGTTACTTGAACAACCAGTCACAAAGTATAGTTACACTTTAAGCCAATGAGCGCAACCCTTTTTACTTGAAAAACCGTCACAAAGTATAGTTACATTCAAGCTAATGAGCGCAACCCGTGTTACTTGAACAACCATCACAAAGTATAGTTACATACAAGCCAATGAGCGCAACCCGTTTACTTGAACAACCGTCACAAAGTATAGTTACATTCAAGCTAATGAGCGCAACCCGTGTTACTTGAACAACCGTCACAAAGTATAGTTACATACAAGCTAATGAGCGCAACCCTGTTACTTGAAAACCGTCGCAAAGTATAGTTACATACAAGCCAATGAGCGCAACACGTGTTACTTAACAACCGTCATAAAGTATAGTTACATTCAAGCCAAAGAGCGCAACACGTGTTACTTAAACAACCGTCATAAAGTATAGTAACATTTACGCCATTTAGCGGAACCCGTGTTACTTGAACAACCGTCACAAAGTATAGTAACATTCACGCCAATGAGCGCAACCCTGTTACTAGAACAACCTTCAGCGAGTATACATTTAGGCCGTGAGAAGGACATACATTTTGTATGTTACTTGAACCTTTACCAAGCATACATACCAGGCTAAAATACCGAAAGTATATTACGTTCCATGCAAACTTAAATGTGTACACATTTGCATAAACTATATTTTACTTGCATCGTTGAAATTTAAAAAAAAAAATAATGGGCAACAAGACAAAACCCGAAAGAATTGACGTCAGAAATCATCACCTCAATAAAATCATCATATAAAAAACAAAAATGTTCTACTGAAAATAATTGAATTAGTTTTAAAAAAATATCTTTTAATAAACCTGCTAAGGGAGGCTGGACTTTAATATTTTGATCTTACATTTTGAAAGAAAACACTTACAGTTTGTTGTTAATAATACGAAACATTAATAATGTTTTTGTATAGCTTCTAACATTTGCTTGAAGTGTTTACATGTTTTCTGAAATTATATCAAGTGAAAAATCAAAAGATTAATAACATTTTATTTCAAGCATTATATATATTTTTCACTTTATTGAAATTGTAAGTTGCATGTAAGCATGTTGCGTTATGATTCTAATTCTAATTTAATTTAAAAAAAATCATAGATGAATAATAAGAAAAGTACATTATAAATTATCTAATATAAATTTCAGGATATATGGTATAATTGCCAATTAGACAACTATTCAACAGAGTCCAAAAAAAGTCAGCTTAAGCATTGTATGACCGTCGCAAATGAGCATAATTCGTACTGTAAAGTCCGAAAGGCTCCGACATAAAAAAAAATGTGAAACAATTAAACAAACCAATCGAAATCAAAGAAATAATTGCAGGCGGCAACCAACAACGACCACCAATTTAAGTTTGTCTTTTGTCAGGTTTTTTTTGTGTTTTTTTTTTGTGTATAATTATTTGTATTATACAAATCACAATAAATACTTTCCTCATCTCCATACAGATAGGGCTATACAGTACAGGTAACATACTTTACACAATTTTACAATGACATGTTTTCCGAACTAGAATTCGATAATACAATAACCTATATTATTACGGAAGCCTTTTAGGGCCATGCTAGTCTACTTTTTACAATTTGATATACACGATATAACAAATCATAAATTTGATATAAAAAAATATAAATTTGATATAACAAATAATATCGAATCAAAATCGAAAATCTGTTTTATCAAATTTATAGTATTTGTTATATCAAATTTATAATTTGTTATATAGAGATTAATACATGGCCTTTTGCATATCAGCCTGGGTATCATCCCGAGACGGAGTCGAGGTGCTGATATGGGTCGAGGGATGATACCCAGGCTGATATGGAAAAGGCCATGTATTAATCGCTTTATCATATACTTCCGACAATAGTTTTATGTAAGGCAAATAAACTAATGCAATAACTAAAACAGCCAAACATTTTATAAAGAAAATTAAAATTATGAATCAAATATACTATAGTTGTCCAACAACAGCATCATTAACTCCTTATATATTTATGGTAACATTTCCTATAGAGGCATTTTGAAACATTGGAAATTTGGAAGAGTTTTACGATCATTACTACTCCATGTTTGTTGTACTATAAAATGATTCATAATTGTCAATGGCATTTGTTAGCAAGTATTAAACTATCCCCACAAAAGTTCCCGTAAATTTTGACGTCGTCATAAAAAACATCTGACGTCACAATGGAAAAGTAAACAACCGATACCGGAAACACCGGAAGTAACTTGCACGAGATGCACTATTATGGGTTTTGTGCACGAGATGCACCTAATATGGGTTATCATCCCGGGTGGGAAATTATGGCTTGTGTACTTCCGCTCATTACACATATGCAAAAGCTATCATATCTATGCTAAGTATATGATAAATCAAATTAATAATTTGTTATATCAAATTAATAATTTGTTATATCAAATTAATAATTTGTTATAACAAATTATAAAAAGTAGACTAGCATGGCCCTAAAAGGCTTCCGTAATTATCAAACAAGTATGCTTGTACTATGAACATTTATTTATAATGTATGTGATATTCAGAGCATGAAAAATTAATTAAACGATTCATAGGAGTTGAACATCGCTCATCTGTAAGATATGAGCTTTTGCATATAATAAATTTGATACGGTAGTCATGTAAAAATCTGCTTACGTGGTCATGTATTATAAATCATATGACGTTAAGTTTACATGGGGACAATCAATTCATAAATCATTCTATTCAATCATTCGCAGTTTTAGAGGTTGGCATATTGTAAAGATAAAATTATGTGCATACCGTAAAGGAACGTATATTGTCATCTTGCTAGTTGATCTCAATTGAATCGTAAGCTAGGTTACTATCCCATTGAAGTACAGCCTGTACCTTCCCTTTATTCGTATTTGGTTAAGATTTGAAATCTCATTTGTCGTAATTTGATTCTTAAAAAAATCAAGGCAGGTATTTCTAACTTGCAAATTATTTAAGGAATAACTGTAATATTTTTTCTGTCTGTGAAGAAATAACATAAAAAATATGGTGCACACTGAATAACGCGAGTAGCGGGTTTTTTAACAGTGTGCACCACATTTTTTTATGTTATTTCGAATAGACAGAAAAAATATAACAGTCATTTCTTATAATTTAATTCTAAATTCCATTTTAAACCGTAGAAAACCATGAAAAAACGTTGATGACGTCACGGTCACATGACTAAATTATGTCTATGGGCTGATAACAAAATAACGTCAGCTAATCAGAAGACGTGTTACATCCAAAATTAAATTATTTTAAAATACTTTTTGGACAGCATATGCTATCTACATCTATATTTTCGATACCTTTGGTCCTTTATGATTTTATCAGCTCATCAATATTTGGTGGATTTGTATATATTTTACTTGTTTATCCCAAATTCATGTATTTGGTTTTGATGTTATCTTTGTTATTCTCGTGGGATTTTTTTCTGATGCTTGGTCCGTTTCTGTGTGTGTTAGTTACATTGTAGTGTTGTGTCGTTGTTCTCCTCTTATATTTATGCGTTTCCCTCAGTTTTAGTTTGTTACCCCGATTTTGTTTTTTGTCCATGGATTTATGAGTTTGAACAGCGGTATATACTACTGTTGCCTTTATTTAGCCTAGTGCAACACCTAATAGATATTATTTGTAAAAATAAGCACCTGATGCAGTAAAATTGGTACACTTAATATTGTTACTACATGTACAGTACATGTGTAAAAAAAGTAAAATTACAAAAAACTCCGATGAAACTTCAAAACGGAAAGTCCATAATAAAATGGCAAAATCAAAGGCTCAAACACATCAAACGAATGAGTAACAACTGTCATATTCCTGACTATGTACATCGAATGTAATAAATGGTGGATTCAACCTAGTTAAAAGTACATGTATACAACATTTTTATTATTTAACCTCGTAAGTAAATTTCCCTGTATCTAGATTGCATATATCATCTAGATCTGGTGACCGATTTACTTATACAAGCATAGTATCATCAAAGGGGATTTACTATTTAGACTATGACAAATAAATCAAATGACGAGCTAATCTTCATCATTTTCATAGCATTTAATAAATGGTCACTGTCAGTTTTATTGATGGCTAAAAGTTATTTATAGCTTTCCGCTGTACATCCCAATGTATCATGATACTTGAAATCTATTGCTTTGTTAGTATCATAATCTGGTATCGGAAAATACAACAAATAAACATGGCTTTTAACCATTTTATATGTATATATGCTCTTGCTTAGAATATTTCTGACTGGCGTCAACATACTGATATGTATTAGTGTACATGTTTCAAATATTGAGTGATATATAATTACACCAATAACACACACACAATTAACAACACGACAGACGCTACTTCATTTTTTTTTTTATAAAAACTCTTATTTTGAAACTAGAAATAGAAACATAAACGTTAAGTTTTGCTGTTTTCAGTAAAAAAAAAAAATCTCTCAAATAACTGATTTGAAAGATATCGTGTGGATGCAGATGAAACAACAAGCTACTTAAATACTGCAAATTTAACTATAAAATGAAATTAACCAAAATAAAATTATTTACTTCTGTGCGTACTGTCAAATTGCAGGGAAATCTTTTACAATGACTAAAAAACACGGAATTGCTGATGAATTATCCAGAATGTGCATTGCTAAACCCTTTTCTTCCTTCCATTTAAAACTATGTTTTGACTCAGTTACTGTATGTGAAGTCTGATATCAGTCTTCGTTTGAAAAAAATGCAAGAAGGAGAAGGTAAAATTTACACTTGCTACTTACTAACTTATTATTATACTTATTCCATTTAACAACAAAATGTTATAAATAACCATTTAGACACCATGTACACCTAAAATGAATTAATTTCACGCAATGGATGGAAATGAACACATAGAACTATATGAAAAATGTACAATCATATACATTTGTACATACCGAACTCCGAGGAAAATTTAAAACGGAAAGTCCCTTATCAATTGGCAAAATCAAAAGCTCAAACACACCAAACCAATGGATAACAACTGTTGTTTTCAGTGTGACGATACATATAACATATTTTATTCAGTTACAAGAATATTATTCTCTAAAATGCATACAAAAGATGGACACTCACAGAAAAGCCAAACTATCAAAAGCAGCAAATCGTAAAACACCTATATCTAAATAATCTAAGATGAAAATAAAATTTACTAATTGAACATCTACGCGTAGAGCCATAATTTTCCATTTCTGTTAATTACACTTTAAATAACAACTAATAAAACATAATTTGTTATGGTGAGTCAAATTTGCTTCAGTTTAAATAAGCCTGTCATTTTTTTTTTCTCGTTCGAATTGTAATTTTCCCCAATATCGATGCCTTTTATAGATTACGATGCGGTATCTGTTTTGATATTGTTGAAGGCCATCCGGTGACACAGCGTTACTTACATCTACTTCCCTTAGACTCTGGTGAATAATTGCCTCTGTTACAATTATACCAATCATATGATTTTCATTGGAAAACTTCTTTAAATTAAAAACAAAATATAAGAAATTTCAAGAAAGCTTGAAAGGAAGTTATGTGTCAGTGCATTTATCAAATATTTTTTGTAAAAGATATGTAAAATCATATATGCAAGTAAATTTTAATTAATGAGGGAAGATCAACGATATATGGTACTAATGAAAATATTCCTCCATCCGGTAGAACACATCAAAGACGGTACTGACATACGGACAAAGAACAAAAGGAAACATTAAACACGAAGTCTTAATATAAATAAAAGCTTTTTATAATCTAAACAACACGGTAGTTATATAATTACTCACGTAATAGATAAAAAAAAATATCACAAAAATAATTAGGATGCTTGCACGACTTATTAGAAGCAATCAATACTATACAAATGTAACATTGTAGAAAATTTAGAAATGAAATTTATGTATTTTCTCTTTCTGTCCTTACTAAGATTGTATAAAGAAGATGTGGTATGATTGCCAATGAGACAACTATCCACAAAAGACCAAAATGACACAGACATTAACAACTATAGGTCACTATACGACCTTCAACAATGAACAAAGCCCATACCGCATAGTCAGCTATAAAAGGCCCCGATAAGACAATGTAAAACAATTCAAACGAGAAAACTAACGGCCTTATTTATGTAAAAAAAAAGGAACGAAAAACAAATGTGTAACACATATACAAACGACAACCACTGAATTAACAGGCTCTTGACTTGGGACAGGCACATACATAAATAATGTGGCGGGGTTAAAAATGTTAGCGGGGTCCCAACCCTCCCCCTAACCTGGGACAGTGGTATAACAGTATCTTCTTACTGTTGTTCCTATAAGGACATTGTATATGCACAAATGCTTAATTGATTACGAATGTTCTGGTTCCAGTCACATACATTGAAAGTTTGAAGTTAAGCAATCAACCTGGAAAAAGGCTACTAGTTTTGTGTATCGTATTGATCAGATGATATCTACAGTTTGATGTTATATTGTTCTGTTCCATCACTGTCCGAGGTTTGCAGTAGGGTTGAACACCCCATAATATGTTTAAACCCGACACATTCTCCCCGTTACCGTCTCATGTCAGGTGCCTGTAGTTTAGTTGATGTTGTGTGATGCTGTCTGCTATATTTGTTTTTCGTATAATGCTTTGTAATTGATCAGATCGTTGGTGTTTTTTTCCCGTTTTAATTCATTATTCATATCGTGTCATGTCAGGACATATACGGTTTCTGTTTTTGCTCATTGTTGTATGAATGTCGATTTCCTAGAAAACGGATTAAAAAAGTTTCAACAAATTGAGATATTGTTGTAGCATGACGTCTCTTGTGTAAATCTATAATACTAACAAACAAGTAAAATATTTTAGACAATCTGACCAGCCGTTCTAATGAAAAACAAACCAAACAGACGAAGTGGCCAGCAGAATAAAGTCAATGATAATTGATACATGTCAGAGGAAAGACAATTTTGTCTGGACTGACGATTGAAGACGTTGTGGTTGTGACAGGCCATTATTAAGAACACTGGTTTACCTTTTAGTACAATATTGGAGACGTCCATTCTCTAATATCGTGTATTATAAGTGCATTTGATCGAACTTTGTTAAAAATCTAATTGGTATCATTTGGTGTGGCGTCCATTGTCTAACAGAGTTTAACGTGACGTAAACATTTTTGTTTAGGGGCTAAATGAAGTACGTCTCCAGGTATTGGATTTTTTCGCTGTGTAACTGTTGAGGACTCATTGGTGACCTTCTACTATTATTTGCTCTTTGGTTGGGTTGTTGTCTCTTTGACACATTCCCCATCTCCATGTTCCATTTTATATTTATTAGGTTTTGGATGTTGTTCCTATATTAGGTAATAATGTGCCAACAAATAATAAACAGAGAAAAAATAGTGTAGGATAAAAAAAATAGAGAACTCGGGGTGCTGAAATATGAAGAACAGAAACTTTTTGAGAAAAAAAAAATGAATAGAGAATACAGCCTTCAAACTTAAAAATATAGATATGAAAACGCCCATCCCCGTCCATAACTTTAATTATACATTATGTTTGATTACTGAATGCATCTGATATTGAAGAAATCTGCACAAAATAAGTTATTTGCTATTTTCAATAACAAATAAGCACTTTAGAGATGTCTACGCAAAGTATTATTTGAGTTGTTGATTATCAGAGTGAAGTAAAAGTTCTACATGTAACATTCTCTAATAATATTTTTGTTGATATGTATTGGTATATGATTGTTTCCAGAATTTCCGGAATGTATTTTTTCCTCATCATTAGACATATACATATCAGTATTGCCTCTGAAATATCGAACTTGTTTCATGTTATTGTTCTCTTGTGTTACTATTTAGTAAAATAGAATGTTAAGTGTGTTCTCATAGATTATGTTCAATCAAACGAGAATAAGTAAAACACAACTATGTTTGAAGGTGGAAATACATTTTTTGCCAAAATTCCATTTTGTAAAAAAGGGGAAAAAAAACAAAAATATTGAACTACAAGGAAAATTTGGTTTTGGTTTAAAGTTGAGTATGACAATAAATTTGTCTGTAAAACACCGTGTTGGGTAAACTTGTTAAAAGCCAAACCTGGACAAAGTGGTGCAAATGACAGACAATATTCAGCACAACTTCATGTAAAAAGTAAAATAACAAAAATATCAAACTCAAGGAAAATTCAAATCGGGAAGTCATAACCATAGCTTAAACATATCAACGAATGGAAAACAACTTCATATTTTTGACTAAATATATATAAGAACCGTTTAGAAAACATTTTTTTAACGTTACAATTTGTTTTTTGCATATTTGCTGGAACAACTTACTAAGTTTACAAATTACAGCTTATAACTATGTATTCCTCATGGTCCGCGTAACACTTATCAGTCCCCGAGAGTATCATAAGCTCAGTAGTCAGTATTTCGGTACTGACATGTTTCATCAAACTTTACTATAATTGTCTGTTAATAAATTTATAAATTATCAAGAAACTAAGGTTTCAACTCCCTCAGGCAAAGTTGGCTGTAGATGAATTTGGCTATTTATTTTAGGTATTTTTGACATATAGCTCTTCAACGGTTTCGGTACTTATGCATCTTCGGATGTAAAATTTTTGGCTTTGAGCGTTCCTGATGAAGGTAAATCAAGAAAAGCGCTTCGAAAACAAGAAACTATTAAACGTGCTGTTTTCAATTGTTTTATCAACTCAAAACTTAAAAATGTTTTCAAACTTTAAATTTTTGGAACCCTGGTCAAAGTTTCAAGATATCAAAATTCCAAATTTTCCAAAACCCTTGAAATTTTGAAACCACCACCAAACAATTGAAACCTCCACATTCCAAACATCGTTTCTAAATCAGACAGTTCAGATATCTGATCAAACCTCAAAGGTACGAAACCCATAACACATTTTGCCCATTGAAAGTCTGGCTCCTTCATACTTTGATCAACACATCAAAAAAAAGAAAACGGGCAAAAAAAGAGAGCCAGCAGTGAGGCAAACATAGAACGTAAAAAAAATCAAATAAGTTTCAAACTGAATCTAAAGGTTTAGTATTATTCAGTACTGTATCCAATGTATACTTCAAAATGATTAATACTAGTTTTTTATATTGTTTTAATATTGTGTATTAAAAAATACTAGCCGAATGCTTACATGTTAATAAGGAAAGAGATGCAAGCAGGAAGACATCATTTTGAATCATATACTAAACAAAAACCACTTCTGATTGTAGTATTTCTATAGTTATCAAATAGTGAGTACGTCATGTAGCACGTAATCGATAAGACAGCGCATGTAAATTTTACATGCTTCTGTTATTGTTTAGAAGTTAGTATAAGTTTTTTTACAGAAACCATCAAATCATTTTTAATAATTGAAAACTTGTCAATAATTAAGATCATGATAACCATACTTCAGACGAAGAAAACTAAAACAATTTTTTTAATTAATCTATTATAGATGATCAACGCAACGTTATTTAATATATAGATACAGAACAAACAAATTAATGTTAGTCGTAAATAAAAGATGATTCCATATGATAATCATCATCCTCATGAACAGTTATTTAATATTAAAAATCATGCTACAATACGTCCCAAAGGCAGACCATTCGAAACTTCCTCTTTTTGGAGTGCTTGAATTTAAGTGCAGTGGCACCTAGTTAATGCAAAAGTATGGACTTCAAGTTATCATTTCATCACAGAACACAGCCTGGGTACATCTACAACAGGTTTTTTTTCTTTTAAAGCAGTTCTGTTACAAGTTCTATGTGCTGTCAATCATTGTTTTGAGAACTACATTTAAAATTTCAGTTGTCTGAAATTAACAGCCCAAACACCAATATCGTTCAGACAAGAAAGTTTCTGCTTTTTTTTTTTATCAACAATTGATCATAGTTTAGAAGCAACAGTTGCAAAGCTGTATGACATAAAATTCTTTATGAATGGTTTGTTTTTTTTTCAATTTTTATTCCTTTAAATTTCACACGTGCACTCACTAAATGATTGGAATTTACTCTATATATACTGGGCAGATAATTTTGGACGCTATGCAGAATTTTTCAACTGACTTTTATAGTTTGTTATTATGTTGTACCACATACTACTGTCCCAGATTAGGAGATGGTTGAACGCTCACAAACATGTGTAACCCCTTAATATTTTTAATGTTTATATCCAAAAGCAGGTGCCTATGGTTCAGTGGTTGTCGTTAGTTCTTGTCTGTCATATTTGTTTTTCGAAAACGGGTTTGTTTTATTTAAAAAATGGAATAACAAAACTTCTGAACCCCGAGAAAAAATCAAAACTGTAATTCCCTAGTCAATGGCAAATTCAAAAACCCCAACTTATCTAGAATAAAAGCTGCACATGTAACTTCAACCACTAGGGCTAGTCAACATAGAAGAAGTAAACAAATTGATAAAAGGATTCTGCGCCCTCTTTTTTTATATCTTCAAATGAGTACAGCTACCCTCTAGAACCTAAGGGAAGCCAACTATATACTATGAAAAATATAAACATGTATTATAAGATGTTTTCAATTAAAGGAAGTGTTTGCCATGTCTTCTTTTTAAATTCTTGCATAAAGAAGCCAGTTAAGGTATAAAAAATGCTTCAGACATTAAAGTTGGGAGGAAAATCTTTGACTTCAATACCATGTGAACATTTTCTCCGTGTTAAAGGTATATAACGTCAAATTACAAAAATACCGAACTCCGAGTAAAATTCAAAATTGAAAGTGCATATATTCGAATGGCAAACTTAAAAAGCTCAAACACATTAAACGAATTGATAACAACTGTAACATTACTGACATGTATAGCAGAGATGTTTAGATTAAGATAAATAACACGTTGTTCTTTGCTTTGGTTGAGTCAAGTGTGTGTCATCGTTTTTACGGCATATAACTTTTGTTTTGTTTGGCAAATTATATACTATACGGTACTTTTCTATCCCAAATTCATGTATTTAGTTTTGATGTTATATATGTTATTCTCATCGGATTTCGTCTAATGCTTAGTTCGTTTCTGTGTGTGTTACATTTTAATGTTGTGTCGTTGTTCTCTTATATTTAATGCGTTTCCCACAGTTTTAGCTTGTTACCCGGATTTATTTTTTTCTATCTATTTATGAGTTTTGAACAGCGGTATACTACTGTTACCTTTTATATATCATTTTTATATTGACTTTCAACAAATGAGCTTCCCTTTGAGCTTCCCTGTTGACGTTAAATCCAGAAAAGCGAGAAAGACGCTTGACATGTATAAAATATTGCACTCAGTTATCGGAAAACATTCTTAAACCACAAACTCAGTTTTATTCAAAATTAAACATGGTCATTTACTTAAATCATATCTTACACGTAAAGATTCGCATTTCTTATATATGAAACTTCCTTCTTTATTGATAACTACCTAATTAATTGACGTCCCGTTCATAGAACCCAATGGCACGGCAATATATTGCACCAGGAAGACAATAATTATATAAAAGAAAATGTATAAATGACGTATCAATCAAATACATAGTCTGTCGTTTTTTTGGTTCTAGTCATCATCTCAATATATGTTTGCCATTAATCATTATACAAGTAATCGTATTAGGCAATATGTAACCAGTCTTTCTTTTCTAAGGGCAATTATCTGTATACCAATTTAATCAGCAAGTAAACAAAAACTGACAAGACAAGTGAGAAGTAACATTTATTTAATTTCATACGAAGCCTTTCCCATCAAGACTAATTTTTGGTATGGAGTATCGGCAATATACATGATATAGCTCCAATGTAAACATCATTATATCATTAAATTAAATTATTTGCAATTTTTGAGAGAAAAAAAATTGTTTGTTGCATAACATTTCAATGAGACTTAATTATCCTTTTATTCTGCGTAAACGGTGCATTTTATTAGCACATTGAAATGACAAGCCCATGAGACTGCTCACATAAAAGAAATAATTGTAATAATGTATTATATATGACAGAAACAAATAATTGTTGAGCATTTAATTCAAGATATAAGGCTATTAAATAACACTATCAGAGTCCACATCGATGTGATCAATGTTTTGTTTTAATCAGCTTGATTTGTTAAGAATGCTTTATTGTCCTATGTATTTTCCAGATTTTGCATTGCAACGCGTTATCAAAAATTAACACATTATGGGATTTCAGAGAATAGGTTTGTGTCAAATTTTTAGTACATAGACAATCATTTACACGTTTGCTCTATTGAAAAAAAGTAATTATGTATGTAATTATCCATTATCCGATTATAAAAATCTGTGTGTTCAGCTATAATTCAAATAATTAAGCATAAAAATATCAAATATTGGCAGAAGATACCAGAGGGACAGTCAAACTCATAGATCGAAAATGAACTGTCAAGCATGGCAAATAGAACAACAAATATAGAGCAACTAGAAAATATGAAAAGAAAAGAAAAAAACAAACAGACAAATAATAGTACACAAGACACAACATAGAAAAAAGACTAAAGCAACACGAACCCCACACACGACTTGGGGTGAACTCAGGTGCTCCGGAAAGATAATTATGTGTTCGTGAATTATAGCATGAAATGACAGGAGTATTTTATTGGTGTCTGATCGACGTATAACGATATATACAACCTTTTTGTGCAAACAAGAATCAGAGCTTTGGAAAAGGAATTTACATACGTTAATATAAAAGATTTTCAAACTTGCAAAAGCACATATGTATTTTTTTAGTTAAATTTCATTAATATTCATTCAGCATATGCTACATTTTGTCAATTTTTATAATCTTCATAGTTATACTTTACAAAAAAAAAAAAAAATTACATAGGGGCAACCACACTGATAAGTAAAAGGTAAACTAACAAAAACTAAAAATATTAAAAAGAAAAAAACAGCAAAAAAAAAACAAGATAGAGAAAAAAATAAATAGGTTTCGGATTTTTTTTTTAAATGGTCTTAAACATCAATTAAGATACATTAATAGTCCAATGCTTATCTGGTGCAGAAGAAGCGCCAATGTGTATTTCTTTCCTGTTTGTTAGATTAACTTATTTGATAAAACAATATTTTTTTTATGAAAACATTCTTTATAAAGCACAAACATGTCAGTATTCCCTCAGAAGCTAACAAAACCTTTAAATAGACTTATTAAGAAGGGATAAAGTAACGATACTGTTGTCAGGTCATTAAGATTGCATTTTTTGGTGTTAATATTGATTCACTTATAGGGTCTTTGCATCGGAAATAAACACATTATTTAAAAACCAGTTGTTGGCATGACACGGGTTATGTTTTTCTCATATATATGTTATGATGGTATGATACTTACCCCTAACGGGAAGGATTGTGCCTGATATTATATGATGAAGACATCATCTTTCAATCAGTTTAATTGAAGTTTGGAGCTGGCATGTCAGTTAACTGCTAGTAGTCATAATGTTATTTATGTATTATTGTCATTTTATTTATTTTCTTTGGTTACATCTTCAGACTCGGACTTCTCTTGAAATGAATTTTAATGTGCGTATTTATGCGTTTACTTTTCTACATTGGCTAGAGGTATAGGGTGAGGGTTCAGATCTCATAAACATGTTTAATCCCGCCGTATTTTTGCACCTGTCCCAAGTCAGGAGCCTCTGGCCTTTGTTAGTCTTGTAATATTTTAATTTTAGTTTCTTGTGTACAATTTGGAGTTAAGTATGGCGTTCATTATCACTAACATAGTATATATATTTGTTAAGGAGCCAGCTGAAGGACGCCTCTGGGTGCGGAATTTCTCGCTACATTGAAGACCTGTTGAGACCTTCTGCTGTTGTCTGTTCTATGGTCGGTTGTTGTCTCTTTGACACATTCCCCATGTCCATTCTCAATTTCAATAGTAATCTTTTCATATAGCTAAATACATACTATTATTCGCCCATACAACTATACTAACTTTTAACTATATGGTCGTCGATCAAGTGAAAATCTATAACTGCATCGGTAGTGATTTGATATTACTCCACTCGAGACAGTTAAATTGTCGAAATTCAAATGCGATATTTTCCGAGTGTATTTAATTTTAGATACAACTGTCGAGAGTAAGAAATATGGTATCGCACAAGATTCAATGGTGTCATTATTTTTCATAATGATTCTTATAGGATATTTCAAAATTAATCATTCGTTTTCAATGGTCACAAAAAGATGCGTACATGTACCTTTTGTGCAACGATATCAGGAAGGGTGGCATATTTACGTGACGGTACAATAGCAAATACAATGAAAGGAACATGTTTGATTCCATAATATGTATTTGACCAGTAAGCACAATTCGCCTATTAAAAATATGGTCTGGGGATAACATAAATCGATTTTCAATTACAGAAAAATATACCTCCACTCTCCTAGAAAAAGCAGACTGTACCATTGAAAAAAAAAAAAAAAGGCTAAACAAAAAAATACAATCTTGATAAGCTGAGACCTGAATGAACTTCGTGAACGAACAAATTTGGTGCTCATGAAGGTTTCCGAGTTCCCACGCCACATATGGTGCCCGTCGTGTTCCCAAAGCAGGTACATATCCGGTAATCGTCCTGAGAGTCAAAGTGTGTATGTTTCTTGCTTCAATACATGTACCAATAGACAGTGCAATTTAAATAGATGTTCTGAGATATCTCCCATCAGAAATTTTATTTAGAATCTGTTCAAATTCAAATTCATTAATAAATGCAATTTTTTTATTTAGTTTTCATAACATCAATTAGATCAAACACTTGCTTACATATAAACGATTCTAATAATGAAATACAATTAATTGATATTAGCAAAATCTGAGACATAAATTTGTTTTAACTTTATCATCTAAATGTAAACACTCCATAACAAAAACGGATCTATGGATTATTAATAAATCAAGGAACATTAGCTGAATGTGATTCATAGTATTTTTTATGTTTGGAACCATTCTCGCGCGCTGCGTTGACTAACTAAAACCTGTAACTTTGACATATGCATTAATGAAATCATTCTTAATTTCTTACTGGTATTTTTAACTGTTTAATCCAACTGTTATACTGATAGCATTAAAATAATGTAATTTATATTATTTGTTTGATATTCGGACCGTTGTCGACTTACTAAAAACAGTAACTTTTACATATGCATTAATGAAATCATTCTTAATTTCTTATTAGTATTGTTCACTGTTTAATCAAACTGTTATAGTTATATAGCGTCATACAAAGCTACATGTATCGTTATAATTAAACTTTAAATACATAAATTTAAAGACAAACTTATTATTTAAATCCACAGGATATAATACATTACAGAGTGTGTAATGAATGTTTGTCTTGATGATTCTAAGATTACGGATCATGTATGTTCTTGCTATTTTTGGTGATACTAAATTTAATTTAATACGTGGAGGTGACTTATTAGTGTCCATATATAGGAACATAGGATTGACTCTAATTGTACTATAGATATATTCTCCTTTCTTACTCGCTGTTTATTCCCATATGATTACATATCACTTGTTTTACACAAGTTGTAGCTTTATTAGCGTTCTACAGAAAACGTTTTCTTCCTTGCTCTCCCTCTTTGGTGTTGGACTTATTATATATCAGTGAACACTGAAAACCTTTCGAGTAAATCAGTTTAAAGTTTGAAGAGAACCGTCAGAGTCTTGTCTTGTTACGGAAGCTTTGAAATAAATGAAGTTCATCAGAGTGTTTCTCAGTCTTTATTTTATAATGTTGTGTTTGTTTACAATTATTAGTCTATTTTGTCTTTTTGTAGCCATGACATTCTCAGTTTAAGTTTGATTATGAGTTTGAATCTTTCGCTTCTGTTTTAATATCATATCGAGTTTATAACACCGTTATTTTAAGGCATTTACTACTCTCAAATATTTATTCAAAACAAGTGTTAAATGCAGATATTTTGTATTCAATTGATCATTTATTTTTGCAATAACCATTTCTGTTTAAAAAACATAAAAACAATATCTTTAAAAGCAAATTTAAAGATACATTGAGAAATTATTTCATTAACTAATTACCTTATTATCGACCTAACAAAGAGACTTCATTTCATATTTGTAAGCGTTTGTTCTTTTACTGTTGAAAATTTCGCTTTAAAAATTATTTAATGGGACAAATTCATATGAATGAATATCGCTTTTATCATTACGAATCTAGCATGTCTAATAAACCATTCCATAATGGAAATGAAACTAATTACATCAACAACAAGTTTTAATGAACATCATGCAAGTTATAGGCAATACATAATGTACTTTTGTTACGTTTGTCTTACGCAATGATTTGGAGTGGTAAAATTGGATGTTAAACAATCTTTCGTATTGTAGTTACTGAATAAAATTACTTGGGGAGAAGATATGATACGACTCAATGTTTTAACAAATTTCTTACTTCATTATCGTGAAAACCTCACCGGTAACCTGACTGCCTTCAATGTATGAAAACACCAGCTGAATCATTTTGGGATCGAACTAGATATTACACAATGATAATTTCTCAGAAAAGCACAATGCATTTAAGATTACACAAAACAACGTTTGGCTACGGTTTGGATTATTATATATTGTTTTCTTACAGACTTTATCCGATGCAACATGTCGATCTTGTATCATGTATGGGACAACTTATATATGGACAATATGGAAAAATTGCTTTTAACCAAAAGGCAAAATCAAAAGCCCAAATAAATCAAACGAATGGATAATAACTGTCATATCCCTTACCTGGTACAGGCATTTTCTTATGTAGAAATTGTTGTAATGAACCTGGTTTTAGAGCTAGCTTAACATCTTACTTGTAAGACAGTCGCATACATTTCCATTACATTGACAAGGATTTGTGAACAAAACTAACAGACATAATAGGTAAAAATGTCAAAAATAGGGACACAGCAGTCAACATGTTATAATGTTAATCGCTATAAAACTAACAAATATGTAACAAAGAAACACAAAAAGGCTAATAGACAAAGCACATTGCCTTAAAAGATAGACAAGAAAACGAAAATTTTCCATAGCACATTAGCACAACGACAGGATGTATAAGTATAGAGCCATGTCGTATGTTATAAAGAAACACGATAACGTCACCAGTGTCTTAGCAGTAAGTTGATGAGCGAGGGATGTGTCAAAGAAATTCTCGTTGTTTTCTAAAAAAAAAGAGCTTATTGGAAGATACCAAGACCTGGTTGACAGATATTCCGTGTCAATTTATAAACAATATTGAATAAAGGTCTTGAAGTATAGACTATAGGTACTGAGGTTGTTTATTATATGAATTACGAATTATAGTGTTCTTTTCATGTGTGTTTGTATATTTCAAATAAAATTTCAATCCTGGTCTATGATGAGTTAATTTACAACCACTGGGTCGATGCCACTTCTGGTGGAGTTTTAATTCCCCGCGGATGTCACCAGCCTAGTAGTCAACACTTCTGTGTTGACTTGAGTTTTCATTGATATGTTCATAACAATAAATTAACTGTTAACAAATCTGTATTTGGCAAAAGCGTTAGGACTTTTTGGTCCTCAATGCTCTTCAACTTCGTACTTTATTTGGCTTTTTTTTTAAACATTTTTTTATTCGAGCGTTACTGAAGAGTCTTTTGTAGACGGAAAGCGCGTCTGGCGTAAATATAAAATTTCAATCCTGGTATCTATGATGAGTATATTTAAACTTTTTCTGTAAAGTTTGTTGATAGTGGTATGCTTTTCGCATTGCTCAGTATTTATCAATACCGTCATTGTATTATTTTGCTAGAGTTATTTTTTGGATTATTGTTCCTTCTTTTTGCCTATGAGCTTTATCTTTAAAGTGTCTATTAGCCATTTTGGTTTATATCTGTTAACATGTATTTTTGATTTTTCTCACACATTGTTGTCAATATAAAAGAATTGTATGCCACTGTAAAACAAGTGAGAGGTTTAGGTAGCTATAAAATCAGATTTAATACAATATTTTCAACATAAGGACATGGCGGTGCCTACTTAGGAGAATGTCATTTGTTTTCAATTCGTTTGGTGTGTTTGACATTTTGATTTTGTCGTTTGTTAAGGAACTTTTCAATTGAATTTTCCTGGGAGTTTTGGTTTGTTTGTTACTTGTTATACTTGCAACTTTTACTCAATTCACTACTCTCCTAAATAAAGGCAACAGTAGTATACCGCTGTTCAAAACTCATAAATCCATGGACAAAAAACAAAATCGGGGTAACAAACTAAAACCGAGGGAAACGCATTAAATATAAGAGGAGAACAACGACACAACACCGAAACGCAATACACACAGAAACGGACCAAGCAACAGACAAAACACCACGAGAATAACAAATATAACATCAAAACCAAATACATGAATTTGGGATAGACAAGTACCGTGCCACGTCTTATCTAAAAAATAAGAGAAAACACAAACGACTCAACGTTAAAATGCAACACACACAGAAACGAACAATATTATAACAATGGCCATCTTCCTGACTTGGTACAGGACACTTTTAAAGGGGAATAAAAGTGGTGGGTTGAACCTGGTTTTATGGCATGCCAAACCTCGCTCTTTAATGGCAAAGTTAAATATAACATTGAAATGACAACATAATATTACAGGACTACAATACAAATAAAAAGGAGACCATATTAGACAAAGAAAAGCATGATTAATAGATAACAAAAAGCATCAGGTTTAAAATTCAATACGCCAAAAACGCATCTTGTCCACACAAGACTCACTAGTGACGTTCAAACTTAAGGACTTAAATTACGATTACACAGAAGTGTGCGACTGAATCTTAGGTCAAAATGATCATCAAGAAACACAAACGATCAGTTATGGCAACATTTCTCTGTGGTTTATTACCTTTGCGCATTGAAACTGGACGATTAAAACATGCGCTTCCTGATGAACGGTTTTGTACTTCTGCGATGAGGTGTCTGTCGAATATGTAAAAAAATCTTGTTATACTACACAGCTTATAATAATTTGACACATTTGTGATTTCAGTCAGTGAACTTTGATAGTATTTTATTGATAATAGAACATTTGACGACATTTCATCAACGACAAACTGCCACATATTTGATTTCATTTTCTGTAAAAAGAAAAAAAACTACCTTACAAGTAACAATCTCACATTGCTTGTAATAAAATATTCACATTAAGTTTTAAAGTGTTTATAGGTCCAACGGGCCGAGTGTAATTTAAAATAACTATTATATCTTTATTATGTTATACCATTTATGCTACACATGTCACTATTATAAATGATCTACTACTACTACATTAATTTGTTATGAGCATTATCTATCCTTTGTACCTTTTTCCAGGCTTGGCTTTAACAATTTGTCATGTTAAATTTTAAACCAAAACCAAGATCTTTGACAAAGATAATTTTTTATAAATACCTCTAAAGGAAGTATATTAAGAATGAGTACACTTTGTATCGTATCAGAATATATATGTGTTCCACATACAAAAATGCGAGACTAATTACGCATGTAAACCATTTAATGAGTTGATGAATTTTCAGCTTGAAGTGACAAGTTTCCTTTTGTTGTTGTCTGGTTGACATATAACGCATATATGTATATTAATCTCATCTAGTTTATATAAACAAAATCCGTTAATATGTTGCAATTTAAACAAACAATCAATATAAATTTACAAAAATATGTATAAAAAGTAAAATCACAAAAATACTGAACTCAGAGGGAAATCAAATCGGAAAGTCCCTAATAGCATGGCAAAATGAAATGACTAAACACATCAAAAACGAATGGACAACAACTGTCATATTCCTGAATTGGTATAGGCATTTTCAAATGTAGAAAATGGGGGATTAAACCTGGTTTTATAGCGCTAAACCTGTCACTTTGTACGAAAGTCTCATCAAATTCCGTTATATTTACAATGATGCGTGAACTAAACAGACATACTAAATAAAATAGTCAAAATATGGGTATAACAGTTATCATCGTGTCACAATTTTAAAAGAAACAACAAAACACCTACCTACATCTTGGTTGGTATCCTCTTAATTGCATGTTTTTGTTGAAAAAACAGTGACGACGAAGACAAAACTAATGCTAAACTACTATTTTTCAATGAATAAAAAGTTTTATTTTTATATGATAGAATTCAAAATCTTCAGTTTGCCAATGTATGCGTTTGTTTCTATGAGGGATCTGACTGAAAAAGAAATTTATAAATTTCTGTTACTGAAAAAAATAATCTCATATTTCATTTCAACCTAACTAGAAGCTTCCGTCTCAGTTCATGTTTTTTTTTAAATGGCTGCTAAAGAAGCTTATAGTTTTGTAATTAGAATAAAATGCTATTTACCTTTTTGGTAACTGTTTGTATACTTTTAAAATAAATAACAAAAGAGAGGATGCGTTTCCCTCAGTTTTAGTTTGTAACCCGGATTTGTTTTTTTTTTTCTCAATCGATTTATGAGTTTCGAACAGCGGTATACTACTGTTGCCTTTATTTATAGAAGTCGTGGCATTTGTTGAATAAACATTAGTGTTATGTAAGTCAAAAGATTTTGCCGTCAAAGTGGAATTCTAACTAATTAGAAAAAGAAAATAAAACACGAGCAACTTGTTCGATCTTTCTCACATCATTTACATTTTTTTCCAATCTGTTTATTTGTCAGAACCATTGCTGATGTGGTGACTTACTGAAATCAGTAACTGCAACATATTCACTGATGGGTTTATTCGGGTTTTTTTTATATTTCTTACTGGCATTTCTGATTGTTTACTCAAACTAACAAAGTGATAAAGCCACCCCAAGTCTAGTAAAAACTGTATGTTTTGCAACAGATATAGAACAACACAATGTGTATGACTAATTGTTGGAAGCCCAATAGATTTTATACAGCATAAAGTCTTTGTAATGATTGGCTGTTTCCAAATATACATCTGGTTTTGCTAATTGTGTTGACGTTCTAAATTAGATTCATAAGTGGATGTGACTCAATGGTGTTCATTACATGTGAAAAGTATGATTGAATCCAGTTGTTTAACATGTATATTATACTTACGAATCCATATCACCCGACAATACATAGCAGCTGTTTTGCACAGGCTTTAGTTGCCAGCGTTCCTTGAAACTTTGAAGCTATCCCTTTCTTTTCCCTCTTTGATAAAGGAGTAATCACATAACAATGACTGTCATAATGAACAATGTCAATGAACACTAAAGAATCATCTGTTCAATAGTTGAATGATAACCGAACAAGTTTATAAAAAAGAAGATGTGGTATGATTGCCAATGAGACAACTGTCCACATGAGACCAAAATTACACAGGCATCAACAACTATAGGTCAACGTACAGCCTTCAACAATGAGCAAAACCCATACCATAGACTTGTTGTGGTATCTTTTGATATGGGAGTGTCATTTATATTTCCACATACATTAGTAAAAAAAAAATGGAAACTGAAATCCGAAGATGTATAAACTTTGTAATCAATGGAGCGATACGCATGTACGTAAATTCAAATAACGAGATATAATTTTCCCGGTCTTTTATTGGCATCTTGTTGTTTACGGGTTGAATTCACTTATATAAGTCGCATCAATGCCTCGTTCAATTATTACGACTAGAGATGTTGTTATAATTTTTCGAAGTGATTTTAGCGTTTATATACTAATAATGAATTTGGATTTAATTTACACATATATCCCTATTCAACAATACAGAGAATGTAGTTTTAGTGTTTTTAATAAATAATTATTTCAAACTCAAATGGTGTATGTCTGTGATTTTATGGATAACCAATTTAATCCAAATGATTTCTCTTCAAATGCATTAAAAAAATAATAGCAAATAAAATAATATATTTAGAAATAAGTTAATTATCTAATTGCAATGTTATCTGCATAACAAAACGGCTTCGTTTTTAATGGTTTCACGGTTGCCTTTTAATGTTGATAATTACGTTTTGAAAATAATTAAATGTGACAAATTCATATGCCTAGTTTTGTCAATGAATATTGTTTCTAATTGTAGAATTCTATCATGTGTCATAAACCATTCCTTAAATCCATAATGAATATGAAATAATTACGTCAACAACAATTTTTGATGAACAACATGCAAGTTTTAAGCAATGAGTCGTGTACTTTTGTTAAATTTGTCTTCAGCGAATGATTTAAGTGCCTAAATGAGTTGTTATATCATCTTTTGTTTAGTAATTGCTGCATTAAATTACATAAGAAGAAGACCAAACGTGATTCACTGTTTTAACTCACAATTGTGGAATTCATTCGTACCCTGACTACATCAGATGAATCAAATCGTAATGCAATTTCGTATTTGGTCAAATTACAGACTATACAATTTAGATTTTTTATTAAACATTTTAGAGGAAGAACAAAGGTTAAATTGGTTACGTTTCAAAATATTGCACACTTTATACAAAAATACATTCAATATTGAAAACATTCAAGCACAATACATCAGATACTAATTTACGTACGTCATCTACGTACGGTGTGCATAGTCAAATGTCTAGAAGTAGTACGATAAAACTTTATATAAATTTTGTTTTAAATTTGACTTACGATATAACCTTCAAAATATTTATAAGTTTGTAAACACTGAATATCGACAGCATTGACGCTAGGGAGCTGTCGTTATCTTCATCAAGGTGGCTCGGCCCTTTTCGAAGTTCCTATCAGAAGTGCCGTTATTTAAAAAAAAATAAACAATCAAAATATTCAAACAAACAAAAATGTGAATTTACAACATTTCGTGTGCATGGTAATTCATGCGTGAAATTATGCGCAGTCGAATTGTCCCGAGCCACCTTAAAGATCGTAATCATAAATATTAGCAATACACATAATATTAAACTATAAGAATACATATATTTCGTTGATAAAATATATTATGAGATCGTTTTCTCGTTAATTCCACAGTTAACAACTTTCTGTAAATACAAAATTGAAAATACTCATAGTGATGTAGTTATAACACAATTTGTAACCGTTAATAACCAAGTATTGTTATAGGATATATCTCTGTCATGCTAAGCTACGGTTCCTTTTTCGATTGAAACCCCTTCTGGCGTAAATATAAAAATTTCAATCCTGATGAGTTTCTTTATGTATTATTGTTATTTGATCAAATTTTCAATGGTTGTATTTAGTTTTAAAATTTTAAAATAAGTTGGTCTCGTGTATAACAGGAGATACTTAACTGTCGAAATGCTCCACTGGTACAATTACAATTTGACCGTTAATGTATTAAGAGTGAACACAACTAAAATTTCCTTTGAATATCAGGACTATTAAAATCTTTACGGTAAGTTACAGGCATCAATACCAATCAATGCTTTACATTGGTGGCCTTCGGCTGTTATCTGCTTTTGGTCGGGTTGTTTTCTCTTTTATATACTCTAAATTTCCATTCTCAATTTTAATGAACTATCAATAAAAGACTCTACAGACACTGTTACGTACAAAAATGTGCTTACATTTAAAAATTGAGAAACGAAACTTTAAACCAAAAGAGATGTTTCTGTTTTAAACTTTCACTTTCTGTGTAACAGCATTCTAATAACCCTAGCATATAGAACAATCTCTAAGGTGATGCGATATTCCAGAATTGCATTTTCTATTATGACATCTATTCTCTGACAGGAGTCAATACTTATAATGTAGGTTTTTCTTATGTATGACAATTGTAAAGTTACTGATATTATCTTAAGCACAATGACCAAAATGAAAATATCACTTTTGAAAAAACAAAAGGTACGCATGATCGTAATGCATATGGGGCAGCTTGTTTTGTTGTGTGTAGTTTTCCGTTGAAAGAAAGTTCATTACTAAATTATGTTTTATCTCCTTTAACTTGTGTTTCAATTTCAAAAACCATAGCTCTATCAAGTTACGATCATGTTTTAAATACATATCCAAAATAGGCTCATATAAATATAAAAGACAGATATTATCATTCTTTGGTATATTGATACCGAAGAAAATCAGTAAACATGTGTATGTAAAAGAGAGCCGAAAGATATCAGAGGGACTTGAAACTCATAACTCGAAAATTAACTGACAAATCCATGGCACAAAAGATACCAAAAGACAATTAACTGTACACAAAAGACGACATGGAAAACTAAAGATAGAACAACACGAACTCAACCAAAACCGGTCATGATCGCAGGTGCTCCGGAAGGGTAAACAGAGTATGTGAAACATTTCAATTTAACCTTGTCGAACTATATGTATTGAAAGTTTTGTTTGAAACGTTTACTTTCAACCGAATGCTTAAATTGACCTAACGTATTACGTTTATATTATATTATATTCAAATTGTATCTTGAAATACATTTCATCCCCAACTCTTTTATTCTTTTTCTTTAACTAAAACCTAATAATTCTTATATGATTTGCATATCTATAAATACTTGAATTGGATTGGTCTATTAGATTTTTCTTCGATAAACCATGTTTCCGAAACTACTTTTGTAATCTATTCATGCGCGATACACATTTAGCTTGCAGTGATCCCTGGATTTTAAGCAAATTGAGATTAAAAAACAATTGCATAACAGTTGTGACTATTCTAGTGCATATATAACATATATAACAAAAATAGACATAAATTTATTGCGCTAAAGCTTCTAAAATGTACAAAAATTAAATTTAATAAAATTCCGCGAAATTTCATTCATATTATTTAGTTATGTGTACGCTGCAAATTCAGATAAAATTTAATTAAAATGAAGTTTTTGAGGTAGGTGGTATTTCATTTAAGATTCTGTTGTATTTATCGGACATTTATGGTTTTAAGAAAGTCAAGATGGCGGCGTACTCCTTAGTTATGACTTGCCATTGTGCTTTTGATTGGTAAATATATATAGTAGCCATCAACAAAAAAATGTTTGGCTAAAGAATTATAAGGATTAAACACATTTTTTCTAGAGGTTATTGATGTGTAAACCGGGGTTCTTACTCACAAACTAACATAAAATTATTCAGTTTGTGAGTTAATCGCCCCGGTTTACACATCAATAACCTCTAGAAAAAATGTGTTTAATCCTATAATGTATTCTCTGTTATACTGTATACACTAATTTATTTTTTTTCTTTTGTTTTGATTTTTTCTCAAAAAGATATTGTTTGTTGCTAAATCCGCAATTATAGACGTGAACAAATTCTGTCTTTTTAATTTACTAGTCAAAAGATACACTATTTTATAATACTGTGTACTAAGTAGAGGGACTGGAAATTATGCATGCTAATAGTTTTCAATTTAGATTATATAAAACATATAAAAGGATCACTACTATTTCATATTTTTTAATAAATTGATGATCCCAAAACTTTTCAAACGTATTATCCTGACTTATTAATCCATTTATATTAAGAAATATTTACTTATATATTTTATTAATAAAACCCGTGAAATAGTTTTAGTAAAATAAATCAAAACCATACAAAATAATAGGAAACTCTCAAGCTGCACCAACATATTATATCTGTGAAGACGATTATTGAAATGATAGCGCATATAAAACAATTGACTTATGTTATGTAATATCTTATAACAGCCTAACGCAACGTTAAATGTCTTTTATTGTACATAAAAACATAAAAGATCATAAGTATTGCATACTTATCAGAGATGAAATTCCGTTGAAGTTGATTGGTGTTATAACCGACATTATAGAAGTGAACAAATTCTGACTTTTCACTAGACAAAGGATACGATTTTATAACACGTTGCACTTAGTAGAGGGCACTGGAGAAATATTCAGGCTCATAATTTTGAATTTAGAATATATATAAAAGATATAAAAGGATTAATACTGCTGTGTTTAGCACAGTCATTTTATATACTATAAACCTTATACTTCAGGGTATTAAAAGATCAGATAGGTTTTCCTAATGATTTTGAACAGAACAACACTTTAAGAAATACGTATCACTATGCATTACATGCATTGCATTCCTCAAATCTTTTTGTTTGTATAAAGAGATTATTTATAGATATTTTTTCGTTCATTGAAAACAGAAGTAAGTTTTAAAAGGAAGAAGTTTATCATTTGCTGATATGTATATATTTATATATATATACAGTGTATATAAAGTGCGAATCCAGCTAGTTCATTTTTACTGTTATATGCGGGTATGTCTATTGTAGAATAAAGGATCATGGGAAAACTGTATTTGTTTACGTTTTGAAAATATCAAGTTAAAGGATTTTAAGTTAAGTTTTAACATATTTTCATTGTGATATGTCTTTATAGTATACAAACATAGCATTAAACTTCAAATAAGTGTTATAAAAGCATCATAATATAGCATATCGATTATTGAAAGCGATCCATTTTAACTATAGATGCGACGAATTATTTCTTTGTACATTAACCTTACTTTCATGTGAGATGTGAGACTGGTGCTTGTGACCGATGTTCAGTAATTCAGTACTTTTATTATAGTTGGTTCTTATGGTGTACTGTTATAACACTATCCTAGGTTAGGGGAGGGTTTGGATCCGCTAACATGTTTTACTCCGCCACATTCCCTGTGTAGCCTGTCCCAAGTGAATGTCGTTTCTTGGTGTGTTACATACTTGTTTCTTGTTCATTCTTTTGATAAAATGATAATGCCGTTAGTTTTCTCGTTTGAATTGTTTTTACATTGTCATTTCGGGGTCTTTCATAGCTGACTGTGCGGAAGGGACTTTGTGTGCATTGTTGAAGGCCGTACGGTGAGTAGCTGTTTTAAATATCTGTGTCATTTGGTCTCTAGTAGAGAGTTGTCTCATTGGCAAGCATACCATATCTGGGTTTTTTTTCTCATTTTTACATACACAAGTTGATACTAAATTTATTCAATTTCACAAACGTGAGTAGCTGTTTTAAATGTCTGTGTCAAGAGTTGTCTCATTGGCAAGCATACCATATCGGTTTTTTTTTCTTCTCATTTTTACATATACAAGTTGATACTAACTTTATTCAATTTCACAAACTTGAATAGTGAATAGTGCAAAAAAACACAGTTCACTATTCATGAATTTTGAATAGTGAAAAGTGAATAGTGAATAGTGAACGTACTTCAGCCCGTTGACGAATTATCACTGTTAGTGCAGTCATTATTAATGTAGAATTTTCAAAGATGCGAGGAATTTTTATTGTAGAATTATGTGATAAATGCACTTGCAACAAATGAAAAAAAAAATTAGTTGATGACTTTAGGATTTATGATACATGTATTTTCCAATTGAAATACAAACTCCTCATTCATTCTTCATCAAATATATAGCTTTTCAAACTTGTAACAAAAGCGATTCTCAAAATGTCATATTGTATTCTTCAGATTACGTTTCTCCTTGATTTTAACTTATATAGTGAATCACTGGAGCGTGACAGCAGCGGGCCCTCTTAAGCAGTCAGTGGGCCCCTACTTATGAAAAATTCTAGATCCGCGAATGGATACTACCACAGAGGTAAAACCATGCACATTTGGGTTATTGTACACGAAATGCATGCTACAATTCATTTTTGTTGATTTTAGACCCTTTGGAACTCTATGTGGGCTATTTCAGCAACTAGGCAAAAAATCCCCAAACTTGATACATGGTCAGATTCAGCATGTCAACGAATTCCAAATATCTATATTAAAGGACTTTTGTCTATAAATTTGGACCCCACAAAATTGAAAAAGGGACCAAAAATATGAAAAAATGCATGCATCGGATACTTTTGTTATTGAAGGCATGACTGTAACAATAGGATGAATATACAAAAATATCTTTTTCTGGGGTCTCATTTTGGGGGTTCTGATCCCGGATCCCGCTTACTGTTTTGGCAGATTCCCGTATTCCGCTTATTGTTTTGTCAGATTCCCGTATCCCGCTTATACTATGCAGTTCTAATTTTTTTTTAATTATCCGTGTCCCGCTAGACTTCATTTCCCGTTTTTCTCTACACAATCATTTGACTTTCACCTGTCACGCTTGCAAAAAATCGGCAATCCGGCGTGACGCTTATACCCAAATGCGACCCACTATTTTACTCTATTTTGACTCATATAAAGCCCATTATAAATATATTAAAAAAGTAGCGTAGATTTTTTCATCCCTTTTTATCCCGTCTCGTTTCGTTTTTGAGCCATATAGATGTCGTATGTGACAATGAGACAACTCTCCATCCGAGTCACAATTTATAAAAGTAGACCATTATACGTCAAAATACGGTCTTCAACATGGAGTCTTGGCCCACACCGAACAGCAAGTTATAAAGGGCTCCAGTGTAAAACCTTTTAAACGGGAAAACAAAGGTGCGATCTATATCAAGATGTACGTAATTAGTGGTGAAGTGTCATGGAAATGGATAAAAAAATAAGGATAAAGATCTCTATACGCTTTATAAGAAACTAAATGGAATACATTTGAAATAAATGTTATTTCTATTGAATTTAATAGAGTGTTTTAAACCAAACTTTTATCCGTAAGTTAAATTTTATCAAATCTTTCTCTTACTTTATCTATTATTTGAGCAAGTCGGCTAAATTAAGGCTTTACAGCTAATTTCCTAATGCATGTAAAGCAAAACTTTGGTTGGCTTGCTTGCTTTGTTTGTATAATTGTTTATACAAACTTTGTAAATAAGATTGACATTTTTTAACAATATGAATAGGCATAGTTTAACCTGTATTTTTAATATTTGAATTAAATTGGGTGTTATCATAATGATTATCCAATAAAAAAAGCAAGCAAATCAACTAAAGTCTTGCTCTACATGCTTAAAGAAATGAGCTGTAATAGATAAAAAAAATAATAATTATACAGTGAAAATGCACCGCATATACAATACTAATGATTCGCTCCACAGTTAAAATGAAAGAATAGTATCATTATTCGACAGTAAACATGACTAGCATTACGAAATCATCATAGTGGAATTTAGTTAAATATGAAGAAACTGAATGACAAAACATATTCTACGTTATACAACTTTAATAATTGTATTAAAATGAATATTTTTTACTGCAACAACATCTCACCTGTTAGTTATAAAGCACCTGCACGATCTGTTCGTGAAATGTCCTAAAAATTCACATATTTTGGTATATATTTCACAGTTGGATGGCTTTAGGCGCGATAAATCCCGCTCGCATCTCTTACTTTGTTTTATCAGTATTATGTATTTCTGAACATATACATTTTAACAAATTTTTTTTCATTTTCTTCAAAAATTAAAAAAAGTTCGTCTGTTTATTTATCATTCTACATTAGACATTTATGGCATATACAGTAAAAATGATATTTTAGGATCCGCACTTTACATACACTGTATATAGATTATCTAACAATGTAATTTTAACACACTATTTAGTATGTAAATATAAGAATGTTTAAAATATTTAAAAAATGATGAAAATAAACACAATATTTCGCTAGACCAACTAGCTTTATCAAGCGTGCATCTATCCAGGTGAAATCGGATGTAGATGATAAGAAACTTTTGCAGCTCAACGTCTATGTTGCACTTAACTGCCTTTAAAATAAGAAAATTTTGCAGCTCAATGTCTATGAGCACTTGAATTTAGTTGCTTTGAAAATAAGAAAATTTTGTAAATATTTTAAACATTCTTATATTTACATACTAAATAGTGTGTTAAAATTACATTGTTAGGCAATCTATAATTTTATTTGTGTAATTGAATTATTCTCTGTACTGATTAATCCACACTCCCATAGATTTGTATGTCATGTGCTGTTATTTATATATATTTAAGTGCCTATAAATAGCAGCACATGACATACAAATTCATATGATATTAAGAATATTGAAAGTAATGTTTTTGATATGTACAAGAGAAAATGGTGTAATGATTTAAACACAAATGATCGCAGTAAACTGCGTACATATAGATTATTTAAACAAGAATATTATAAAGAACATTATTTAAGTGTTCATATGCCAGGAAAATATAAAAGCGCCTTTGCTAAATTTCGATGTGGTGTGGCGCCGATTAGAATTGAAACAGGCAGATATGAAGGGGTTTTAAGTGAAAATAGATTTTGTTTTAATGATTCATGTATACAACAGAAACTCATTGAAGATGAGAAACATGTTTTACTCAAATGCCCTTTATATTCACAGGCAAGACAAGAGGTTTTTACTAGAGCAGTCTCTTTTAATATTGATTTTTTAGACTTAAATGATGATGAAAAATTTATATTTTTATTTACAAATAAAAATTTATGCTTTTATTCGGCCAAAATCTGCCATGATATTTTAATTCAAAGGAAGAATGTTTTATATAGATAAAAAATGTTTTATATTTTTATCGAGCTGTCCTTTTTTTATGTAAAAGTCTCTCATAACTCTTTTGAGAGTGGCTCTCGAATGTTTTTAAGATTGTTTTGTACTTTTAATTAAAACATGTTGTATATATATATATATTGTGTTCATGTTTGTATTGTACATGTAGAGAGGTAAGACTATAATAAAATATTTGATTTGATTTGATTACAAATCTAAGGGAGTGTGGATTAATCAGTACAGAGATTAATTCAATTACACAAATAAAATTAAAGATTGCCTAACAATGTAATTTTAACACACTATTTAGTATGTAAATATAAGAATGTTTAAAATATTTACAAAATGATGAAAATAAACGCAATATTTCTCTAGACCAACTAGCTTTATCAAGCGTGCGTCTTATCCAGGTGAAATGTAGATGATGAGCTCAATGTATATGTTGTATTGGATTTGGCTACCTTAAAAATACATAATTGGTAGTTGAAGTTAGCAACGTCCATTGGCCAATATTACGGGATAAAAAGGACGATGCTTTGTTTTAAATTATTCTTTTTTCTTTCCTGTATCTTTTTTCGTCTTTTTCGTTAAGACCATCAGGTTCTAAAGTGTGGAATTGGTGGATCCAAAGGTTTTCTCTTCTCCTTCTCGCCGTGGTGTCCCACTCGGTGTTGACTTCTATAATTTGGAAAGTAACATTATCAAAAGGATGTTTCGTTGAACGAAGATGTCTTGTGAAAAGACAGTTTTTGTTGGTTTTGTACGATGAACGATGGTTATTGAGCCGAATATTAAATTTGAATTGTCGAAATCCAGATCTGGTGTACTAAAAAAATATTGACACCGTATGTTTGTGGCATAACATCGTGGCCACAAGTTAAAAAAAAAATTCTGTTTAGTATTAAATTCAAATTAAGCCCCATTTTGTTACATCTTGTGATCAATTTTATTTGGCAATCGCCAATGGCAGTCAGCAGGGTTAAAGAACATCAGTTGTTTGACCTGTTAGTCAAATGGGTGTTGTTTAAATATACTTTTTCACTTTTTTGGTTTTTGGAAAATGTTGTTTTTGCTGTTATTAGACCCTTCTACAACGAAATTTGTTTTACATGCACACGTATAAAAATTGCGGTTTTTATCCAACGCAATCATAGGTTTGAACGTAGTTTTCAATTTAGACTCGTTTATATATAAATATATGACTTATGATATGGTTAGGCAAATTAAAAGATTTACTGATTCTGATAACTTTCCACTTTTTTCTTACTACAGGGAACATCTCATATAAGTAGTTTAAATTTTCTGTCATTTAGAACCATTGAGATTGAGCTTTTGATTTTGCCATTTGATTAGGGACCTTCCGTTTTGAGTTTTCCCCGGAGTTTTTTTGATATTTTACTTTTCTTGTGGCTTATGTACCAATGTATGTATGGTGATACTCAGAAGGAGGCATACTTTAAAAAGATCACTTTTTGTTGTAATAATATTGTATGTACATGTAGGAGGCTTTTTATTTCCTGCAGCTGTGTACCGGCAATGCAGCAGACATTTTTCACCTATCTACGTCATTTTGTCTCTAATTGATAGCTGTCTCATTATCAATCAAACAACATACTCATATTTGTAGAGTGTTTTTCCATATATGTTATCCCTAATTGTATTTTTTTATAAAAGAAAAGTACAATGTCTACTTTTAAGTGGGTAAAAAATCTCAATGGACTAATATCAATTTCTAATTAACACAGTAATCATTCAATGAAGTATGTTCCGTATGATTAAAAGTACAAACTAAAACGTCTACGGTCAATACTTTCTAAATACGTTGCAATATAGGTGGCACGGTAGTATTTCCTGGCCCATAGGGGATAATGATAGCCTTTTTAGCATTTTCACCCTTTCTAACACTGCGAAAAATTCTACATTCACAGTTAACTGAAGTACTTTCATTTTACTATTCAGAAATAAATTTGAATGTGTATCATGACCGTTTACTTTTTTTAGCTATTTTTAAAAACCTAAGGCCACTAGTGCTTTTAGGTCTTTTATCGTGCAGTGAATACAAAATTTTTAAAAAATCCCCAAAAAAATCATTTTCATCTGTATGTAAAATTATTTTACATTTTTCTACATCAGATTCATCCCTCAGGGAAAGTATTCCAGTTGATACTGTATTTTTTGTCCAATCACACTGTTCAGTTACATTGACTTAGGTAGGGTACACAAAAGAGCAACCTTAATTCTGGAATGCAAATACTACCGTTCCACCTTAAATGGCTTATTAATTGACACATTTTTATTAAACGACCTACTTCTTTTAAGTAAAGCTTGTAACATTTAAAAATCACGTTCTAAATGTATATATCTACTAGATAATCAGGTCAAAAGTATATTTCTTTCGGGTAAAACGAAAGGGAAAAAAGATAACGCAGATATAATTGGAAACAAGATGCATGTTTGTATTTTAACACCAGTTATAAAGATGCATTGCCTTGCGATAATGACTTAGTATTGTATGAAATTTCAACAGTTAACGGCAATATTATATCATATATCTGATGTGCATAATGAACGAAATGTCAAAATATAAAAAGATCACAATTAGAATAGCACATCAACTGCATAAACTGCAGAATAAATCAGGGTTCAATTTCTGATCATAAAAGTGCTATAGTAATTAACCGTTTTAAATTCTATATGGGAGTGAGATCAAGTTTTACATTTGTGACAATGACTCGAAGATGTATTAAGGTATATTGTATAAAAGAAATCAGAAGATGTATGAATGCCAATGAGACAACTCTCTATCTAAGTCACAATTTGTAAAAGGCAACAATTATAGGTTAAAGTATGGTCGTCAACACAGGTTATTTCATTCCAGCCGAGTGGATTTTTACAAAGAACAATGTATCTCTTCTTAAGACAAGACACCTGTTCCTACTTTGGCAATTTTATTTTATGAAACAAAGCAGGACCAGTTCTTCAATTTGTTTTTTAGTTTGTAATTAGTAATACAAAAAAGTCAACATTTATGGGAATCATGTTTTCTGGTATTTGCGTCCGTTCTGCCGTTCGACCGTCCCGCTTTAGGTTAAAGTTATTGGTCGAGATAGTTTTTGATGAAGTTGAAGTTCAATCAACTTGACACTTAGTACACATATTCCCTATAATATGATCTCTCTTATTTTACTACCAAATTAGAGATATTCCACCATTTTAACGGTCCACTGAACATAGAAAATGATAGTGCGGATGGGACATCCGTGTACTGGGGACACATTCTTGTTACACTATGGTAAGAGGGAAGATACTTTTTGTTTACTCTAACAGACCTTTTGTAACTTGTAAGTATTCACAGATCTGATATACGCCACCCCTAGATGTGAATAATTTAAAAAAGGGGTACTTTAAAGACTCAACTATATAAGGTTCTTTGTATGGAGTTTTGTGTTATGTTAGGTATTAAATGCATTGAAGGATGATCCAGTTCTTAATCATTTGTTGAGATTCAACGATATAACTGCAATACAAGTAATAAAATAATATCATGATGCGGCCTTTAATAGCTGATGTGGTATTGACCTTACTCATAGTCGAAGAACGTGATGTGCCCTACTATTGCTTACATCCATGCCATTTGGGCTCTAGCGGAAAGTTGTCTATAAACAGTCATACATTTCTCATATCTCCTTTTCATACGTAAAAATTCAGGAAGCAAAACTATTTTTTCGTTTTTATCATAGTTTTCCCATTTCATTTTATAAATCTAACATAAACTTTGATATAATGATGACCATATTTCAGCCTAACCTGACAGCATATGTCACAATGTCCACTGTAATGTCCAACACAAGTGTTATTTATCCACCCTACGGTCAAAATTTCGTCGTGAAAAATTAGAAATATTGTCCACCTCTTTAGATGCATTCATCATCGTGATAATCACTGTATATATGAATAAAATTGACCAAATTCTGTCCACTTTGATAACTCTTATCATTGAATCTGCAGGTTTGTCGTTTTTATATCTTTTTTTATATATACATGCATATGTGCAGTTTAACAAGAGACTTTAAAAGGATTTTATTTTTGACAGAATTTATAGTTGATACATGTGTATTATAATGAACGTTTTTATATCTTTTTAATATATACATGCATATGTGCAGTTGACCAAGAGAGTTTGAAAGGATATTTATTTTTTGACAGAATTGTACTTTAACATAACAATGAAAATTAATCTGGATAAGTAATTGGGTTAATATAAGTAAATGACTATCACGTAGAAAATATGTCGTACATAATTTATTTCGAATATGCAGTCATTGTGCACTACGTAACCTAATTTACAGATAAAAGCCTTACGATAACTCAACTGTTATAACATGAGGAAATAAAGATTGATACAATTTCCATAGCAGTTACACAATAAGAGATAAATAGGAGTGTAAATAATAGAGATTAGCAGTTCAGAGTTAGGACTAATATCCAAAGATTTATGTTATATCAGGCCTATTTATACCTTTATACTAGAAATCACAATTGTTCCATTTTTTTTTCTCTTTACGCATGGTCAAAACATTAAAAACAGTTAAAACTCTACGTGAAATTGAATGGTCAAGAGTTTAAATCATATATATATGACCCCATTTATATATACTTTTTTTAAAATACGGAATCACAATTGTTACATATTTCTAATATTTTTAATACAAAACTATTTGTCAACATAAGGCGTTGGTGATTTGTTATTCTTGAGAGTTGATTAGTTACGAAGACAGGGAAGTGTCTCTCTGCTAGCATGGCTATATTTTCTTATGTATGTCTAAAAGTTCACGCAAATGAATGCCTCCTCGAAAGATTTTTTTCACCGAGCATCACTGAAGAGACATTATTATCGAAATACACATATGGTGCAAAAACTTTGTTTTGATTTTTTTATGAACTAGATTTTTTGTTTAAATGTATAACACTTTTTCGTATTAATATGATAAAATGCTAATGCAAAAAAAAAAGCAATACAACAGCAAACAAGTTTTGGCTTTTTTAAACGCTGTGGACTGCTTGCTCTATCCTAATTTAATGTAATATGTGTGCATGTGGTATTTTTAGATAGTTGATTGATATGAAATGGATTTACTTTAAGAGTGTGCCTCTCTGGAGGTGTGCCTATATTAGGAGAAAGTTATAAAATACAGATAATGCTTTTTGAAAACGTTGTATAGGAACATTGGTTTGAAAAAAAATCGTTGCATATTGCAGATTGACAAAGCAAATAAACGTGTATTGATAATTCATATTTCAATATTTGAATTTCAGTGTGCAATATATGCATAATAAAACGCACATGAATAAATGACAGTTGATCGGAATGATATACACATAGTTTATTTTCCGGCTTTTAATGCTTATCTGAACGAGAAAAGTCTGTAATACTTTATCTCATTTAAACCAATGCAATGGCTGTTGCTGATTCTCAGCTGCATCACAAAGTAACCAATCAGGGATCAGTAATTATTTCAAGATGGCGTGTATGTCTACTGAAACTAATAGCTCCGCACCGTGAAGCAATAATATATATGTGTACTTGATTATTGTACTAAATGTTGACTTTCAGAAACCAACAGAAATTTCGGAAAAAAGGGGTAGAGGGATAAAAAAAAAGAAACAATGCCTCCATTACTTTCTGCATAATACAAATGCATTAAACTGAAGTCCGTATGAAAGATTTTTCTATAACTTGAATAACTTTGACTCGGGGTAAAGGTTAAGAAAGCCAAATATATATTTTTTTAACCATTTAGGATTATCAGAACGTAAAAAAACAAAGTAGAATAGCAAAAATAGCTTACGCTTAACTTGCCAGAGATTGTAAATAATAATAAGCTTTTATATAATTGTAAAGTCCCGCTCGGGGTCTGACAATCAATCAGCAGCGCCATCTTACAATATCAGTACTTTGGATACATGTATGGTTTAAATAGCTGGTTCCGTGCTTACAAGTTATTTGAAATAATGTAAATTTTATCTCGTACGAAGAACAACAACAAAAGTTTAGAAAACAAAAATATCTAAATGATTTAAGATTGGTTTTTTTTGTATTGATTTTTGGTGTTTAACGTCGCTTTCAGCACACTGCTTCATTGTTGCGCATCTTTTAATAGTAAATGACGTCGGAGTGTCTAAAGAAAACCACTATCTTCGACAGGACAACTGACAATCCTTATCAATTAAAACCGGCGTAATCATTAAAAGAATTTAAAGGAAGTTCGCTTGTCATGTTTTGGGAATTATGTCAGATTTTCGGAATCCTCTGGCTTTATCCATTTGAATGACTTCAAAGAATTTGCCTATTGACCCCCATTTTTTTTTATAAATCTTTTACATGTATAATGATAAGCCATCTAAAAAGTCGTATAAAATTTTAATTATTTTTAAATAGTTTTTCAGAACTTAAACTTGTCAGTGATAAAGCATGAAAAGTCAAGAGAGAATATTTTCCCGCCAAAATTTCATTGGCTAATATCTCGAAAACATGCACATTGACCTATATATATATATGTTTTTGCTCTTTTGATTCCTTCATTAATCCCCTTTAAATATAAACTAGTGTTTTGAAAAGTTAATTATTTTGAAACTGAGAAGCGAACTCCCTGAAACCAGAGTCGTATCAGAAATAAAAACAGACGCCTCTAATATGTTGAATGTTTGTTGAACTAAAACGCAGTGTATGGCTTGAAAGTAATGATATAATGGTAGTGTAAAATATGGTTATAATTTCTCACTGTTTTACCTAGTAAAAGCTTTACTTATGCAATATACATACTAACTTTTGATAATTACGTTGTTTTCGATCAAAATACTTATTTACAAGATGAACAACACGATTCGTTCAGTTATTAAACAATATGATATAAAAAGGAAACAATATCGTGAAAGTTATTCCGGTAATAAATAAGTAATTAATATAACAGAACAGTCTGCTCAAACAAAATCATCTAAGTGAAAACAAACATAATTTAGTTTTTAATTGGTAGACTGATGTTTGCAGTATACTTTTCAAAAAGAATATTAAAGAAAATAAAAGCTCTGTCTTCTTTGGTAAAAATTAAAAGTGTACTTTGTAATTACTTCTTTTAAAATGTTGAAAGTATAATTAACGTCAGGGTACCCAAATTGCACCTATTTTTACATGTATAAAGGGTTATTTTTCTGTGGTGAGACATCCTGGTACTCGGCCAAGTAAGAGCAACCAAAATAAGTAAAATCAAACATATAATCGGAGTAATTTGAGGGGAACGTTTACTGTTGTCCGGTGATTTTGATGTGTAAAGAAAAAAATAAAGCAGTTAATTTCCCCCGAAATTGTTCCGATTGAAAGCTTGATTTTACTTCTTTACCTAGCTTGCTCTTACTTGACTTGGTAACAGGATGTCAAATCACAGAAAAGTTTACCTGTAGAACAATTATATCCGGAGTCAAAAGTTGGTAACATGACAATATAATTACATGCATTAAAAATGTACCTTATCCTTTATTCATGTTGCTCAAATATCATGATCTTTCAAATCACATGATCTTTAAAACCACGTGATCTTCGGTGGTAACAAATTGCTTCCAGTAAAGTAATACACCAAAACATGTCGGATATTAGATCTACCAGGAACCCTTAGTTAAATTTAAGAAAAAGGTTATTGAACTGCGAAACCTTACTTATAATTTGAAATATTTAGTTTCGGATTTAAAAGTGCATGACTTCACTAAAAACAATCCTGTAATAGAGTCAAATTATGTAAATCTCGTTCTGTAAATCAAAACATATTGAACCATTTATAAAAGGAGAGGAAATTAATAGATCATAAATCTGTAAAACATCAGATAGAGATACTGGCTGTTTCTTTCCTCATATTAAAGTTTTGGCTAGACCAATTTTATAACAGCTTATGTTTATATCACTTTTGAATTTATGAATCAAATTTCAATTAAATCTTGTAAATGAGGTTTTATCAAGAATTGTCTGCACCGAATAACATTTCACAAATTGTTTGATAAAGTCCTTTATACATCGTTTTTTGTAAGCGTTTTCTGTAGAAAGTAAATTTCCATTGACAACCAAAAGGGTATAAGTATCATATTGCCCATAAGGTGAATTCTGATTAAAATTATGGATAATTTGTAGATTGGCATGTTGAATACACAGATATCTTTATTTAAGAATCCTATTTTAATCTGAATAAAAAAGAACATCATCAATGATAGTAACGGGAATAACAAAAGGAGTTTAGAAAACCGTACACAAATATATGACAAGCTAAGCACTGATGACTAGAGTTAATCATGCAATTGCTTACAAACAGTTTAAAGTAGTGTCGTTAAATTGTCCTTAGGAACATCAAACCTCCCTCGGGAGGGCCAGCATAATACAAATTAGGAGATGTGGTATGACTGTCTTGCGGACAACTATCCACGAGAGACCAAGTGACACGAGTGTTTGTGAATTGTTACCATTCAAAAATGCCCTTAACCATCTGGATTCATCTGGAACTATAAACTGAACACATATTTAACACTCAGTCTGTTTACATATATCAGTCACGGAATTGTGTGATTCTTGTATTATTGTGACAATATTAATCACTTGCAATAACAAATTATATCCAATAAAATTTGTAGATTAAGCTAACAAAGTCTTTATATTTGTATAAAGTAACATCCGTTTATAGTGGAAAATTGTTTTATCGAATAAGCTACAAGTAAAAATTGCTCGCTAATCCATCTCTGTGATTACCATTAGATAACTTTGGTTCATTTCCCAATCACTCTATTTTCGAGGGAAGATAAATAATTCGAATTGCATTCATAGTCTTTTTCAAAAATGATGAACGGTTCTTTATATTGGTATGTAATCATTTTAAACGTTTCAAATTTATGAAATTATATTCGTACATCAATGTTAATTTTTGATACACCAATAACAAAAAACTGAAATATATTGAATTGATACATTTTGTAATTATTCAAAATTATATTAGAAACCTAAACTTAATTATAAAATAATGAACCTGTTGAAGGGAGACAATACTCGCATAACTTTGTCGAATTGGCACATAATACAACGGAATGTCACTCTTGCATACAAATGGCACATCAATATAATTAATTAACTGTGCAATCGTGCTCCACCTTCAATGATGATTCTAAATTATAAATATTACCAAAAGTTGTTAATCTATAGATAGTGAAGACTAATGAAAGCTAACCCACTGTAAAAATATTTCTTTGCAATTTTTTAAAACTTCCTCAGAAAAATGCTCGAGCCACTTGACTTTCATAGCTCATAATTAACGTTTTTACACAATATTTGAATAAAGTAGTTAAAGATTATTCGCTTCTCAAAGTGTAAGACGCAATAAAAATCGTATGCATGCACCATCTTACCGAAATACGGATTTAATTAAGTTCTGAACATTTCGACATTTCTTCGTTTATTTTTTTTTTTATCAAAACCGGTTTTAAGCAAATCACAAGTAAGTGTTAAGATCCGACTAAATACCTATTTCCCGATATGGTCATGTAAATTTGCTATATTGTCGTCATCATCATACACTGTCCGTTTGCTACAGTATTTTTTAATAATCTAGTTTTATTTTATACCATATGCAGATACGTTAATTAAGAACAGTGACTTCTTATTAATATTTTGCTACACGAACGACGTTCTTCCATGAATTCTATCTCTTTCCTGGAAATAGTATGTCACAGTGCCACAAATAGATTTACTCCCAAACCATCCGGTATATTATATTCTACGTGGAGAAATTTTGTAATCATTAACTAAGAAAGTAAAATGTAGCACATTTTAATTAGGAAAAAAAAGTCATTCTCTGTTCCTACTTTTATAGATAAAGTTAAAAAAAAAAAATGAAAATTTTCCTTGGTAATATGGCTTATTTCTAGCAATTTGTTTTTGTTCGTACGTGATTTCGTATGTAGCTAAGATTTAAAAAATATTCTTAACAAAACAACACGAATTAAATTCAGACAAATTCAAGGATAAAAAAACGAATGCATTTAACTATGTATTTCTTTGCCACAATACTGGTAGTTAATTTCCGCAGTACAATTTTTACTCAGCTCATATAGACTTTTGAAGAGGAGATAGTAGGAGGAAAGTCACGTTTAAATAAAATGAAATTGATTGATTGACTGATTCGTGTTTGACAACACTTATTTTTGGCGATCAGCTTTTATTGGTGGAGGAAGTCGGAGACCCCAGAGAGAATCAACGGTTTTCGGTAGGAAAACTAAAACACTTTATTCAGATGGAGTCCAGCGCTACTGCCGAATAAAATGGGAGGAAAATCTCCTCTTAAAAATAAGCATAAAACTAATATTCTGTCCCATTCATAAAATATTTGCAATTTCCCTAATCTGTCAGAATTTTTCACTAATCTACAAACATAAAATTGCATGTATTTAAGAGTGTGAGAAGTAATAAGTCACTCGTGAAACCGTTAATCTTAGTGACACTTCAAATAGTATTAATAGATCATCGTTTATCTTAAATGTGACAGGCAAACTGTGTATATAAACACTAATGTGAGATACGTACAGAAAGATGTATGATTATTCTACATAAACAAATTACATATGTCACAATATGTTTCGTACATCCGTGAAGTTTTATACACAAGACAAGCTAGGAATATAATTTTATTGCTACACTACAAAAACATATCAACTAATACAACTATACAATAATATACAATATTTTTTTGGCGTACGGCTGTCTCAGCAATTTAGCGTGCATTGTCACTTTGTCCGAATTTTTTTAAAACAAATAGAAATAGTGTAGTTGTAGGCAAACTGCGGTTTGCTTGCAAACATAACTTTAAAGTAGTCAGATCGGCTGGTTAGTGCCCAGTGTGAAATCTATTTTAAAGCTATACTACAGAAACACTATATTATGCACTATCCGCTCTCCTGATTCCAAAGCATGTGATTGATAAGCATCTGAACTGTGATTCAGAAAAGTAGCCAACGATATAGTAGAAAGCCAGAGAGCCGATCTGCGAAACAATTAGCATAAGCCTTTGTTTGAGCTTTCTAGCCAGGAAATATTGGCAAGACTTATGCTAAAGTTAGGATGTAAGTGGCCACTGAATACCCCGTAAAGGAGTATGTTCGATAAGGTCCTAAAATGGCCCCCTTTTTTAGCGTAAATTTCAAATTGGAATTTATTGACTAACATTACGATAAATTATAGCTAATACATTGACTAGATAGGATATAAGCCATTTTGTTGAAAATTTTACGTTTCTGCGTTTTATTATGACGTCACAAGTTGTACTCATATTGATTTTTCACGAAAAATCAATGAAAATGGGTAAATTTCCAAAGATTATTTGACAGGAAACATAGAGCGCATACGTCGACAACAAAGATCTTTTAAAATAATGTTTGTGAAGACATTTAACATGTCTTATTTGAATATTAAGCTTGTCGACGCTCTATGTTTCCTGGTCCTTTATTTGGTTGAAATCCAGCTGATTTTGTCAAATTTCACCAAAATCCCTTATCTTTACCTTTTTGGGATGTAAAAATCAACGTGTTAGAATTAAACTTTGACAAAAACAGCTCTCTTTAACATTCTCACATGTCTTTGAGGCAACTTAAAACAATTATTGTCTTGTAACCATGAACTTTATAATTGGGGCCAAATATGGCACTTACCGAACTTACTCCTTTGTGATTTGAGTGAAAACACGAAATGACCCCAAAAACAGATGTTGAAAAAGAATTAAAGTAAATGGTATTCAGTCCTATGAAGTTTATCTGATAAAATTATGTGTTTTTGTAAAACATTGTATTGAAGAAATCTAACAGCGAACCTTTATGAAAGCTTGAGAGATCATCTGCATTTGTTTCAATATGCCTTCTGTTTTGGCATTAACGTTCCTTTTGCTCCTTTTTATTTTAAATAACAGTTACTTCTCTAAATTTGTTAAAATCTACTGAAATGAAACAATTTTAAAGATTTATTTAGAATTTAGATAAAAGTTCAAAAGTATTGTTTAAATATTGTTATAACATCAAGGTCAAAATACGAAGCTGTAAAGAAAACTCATTTAAGATATCAGGCTTATAATTTTGTACGCCGATCACACATTTCGTCTACAAAATACTACTAATTGTAAATGAGAATTGTTAGTGGTACAACGAGTTCTAATAATGATTCAAAGTAATAAAAGCTGATTTCTTCATGGCGTTAGAGATTCAAATACATGCTTTGTTTACAATGATCTGACAACACTCCGCTCTACTTTCTGTTCCAGTAATAATGTCATCAGCCAATGAAATGTCTGCTTCCAAAATTTTGAAAGTGTATTTCATAACGATATGAAAAGTAGAACGAATCATTGTCAGAGCTTTGTAAGCGAAGGTCGGAGGCGTGATCTGTTTTTCAATCAAATTGGTCGTGTCATTTTTGTAAATTTTGGTCTGTAATCTGGATCAAGTTACTATCAATTTGCCTTGACGTTGTCAGTTTGTCTTCGATATATGTGTTCGAATAGCCCATAGATATCATATTCCGTCTCTCTTTGATAGCTGTGTGCAATTTATGGCTTTTGGAATTGTATCAAAGCGTGGCAGATTGTGGACTTTAGAACGGAAACGGGGAATGTGTCAAAGAGACAACAACCCGACCAGAGTAGCATATGTAATGGTTCTATAAGAAAATAGAATACAATTTTTATAATTTCACATCTTTAAGTGCGTCCTTGACATCTTCAAGCCTACATGTATACCTTTTAGAGGAACATAATTTACGGAATTATTGTTTGTAAAGAATCTTCATGTCAAGAGATAAAAAAAAATGTCATAAATATTCTAACAAGTCTAAAAGACTTCTCCGGCTGAGCGGTAAAAGGCTTTTTATGCTCGTTCTGTCAGAGAATAATTACAATTATAATTGATAAAAGATGATCAAGAGTAAAATCGTTTTCTATTGATGCGCAGTCCTGTGACATTTCAAATTGAAATTTGAAAAATGATATATAAAAAGGGTTCAATTGATAGGTTTTACGTTTTTTTTATTAATGAAATGCTGAGCATTGAACTCATAAAATTTTAACACAAGAAGGTGATGTGATATAATTGCCAATGAGACAAATAAGACCAAGCAATTGTTGACAACCATACTGCTTTCATTAATGAAACAAAACCCATACCGTATAGTCGGCTTTAAAAGGGCCTGACAATAAAATACGCAACAATAAAAACTAAGTATGATCAAACAACTAGATAACAACATTTTGAATTAATGTGTACCATATACGGGACAAATAGATAATAATAAATGAAAAATCGAGTTTCTCGGAACCTCATATGATTGTGTTACAATCTTAGCGATATATTTTTCACAGAAGTGATATATCCTCGCAAAAAGTAAAATCACAAAAATACTGAACTTAGAGGAAAATCAATTCGGAAAGTCCATAATCACATGGCAAAATCAAAATAACAAAACGCATCAAAAACGAATGGACAAGAACTGTCATATTCCTGACTTGGTACAGGCATTTTCAAATGTAGAAAATGGTGGATTAAACCTGGTTCTATAGCGCTAACCCTCTCACTTTAATGACAGTCTCGTCAATTTCCGATATATTTACATTTAGACATTTAGATAAAAAAATCAATTTTGCACTTAAACTCGTACGGCCATTTTCCTTTATTAATGAGTTATGAAATACAGGGTTATATAGTTCTATAGTTCAATAAATTACATAAACCTATCCTGTATTGTTTGTCTTCGATATATGTGTTCCAATAGCCCATAGATATCATATTCCGTCTCTCTTTGATAGCTGTGTGCAATTTATGGCTTTTAGAATTGTACCAAAGCGTGGTAGATTGTGGACTTTAGAACGGAAACGGGGAATGTGTCAAAGAGACAATAACCCGACCAGAGTAGCATATGTAATGGTTCTATAGAAAATAGCATCCAATTTTTATAATTTCACATCTTTAAGTGAGTCCCTGACATCTTCAAGCCTATACATGTACCTAGAGGAACATAATTTACGGAATCTTTATTGTCAAGAGATAAAAAAAAATAAACCTATCCTGTATTGTCTGTCTTATATATAAAAAAAAGGGTGACGATATCAACTTTGCAGTTGTTAAAACAAGACAACACAATTGTTAAAAACGTATAATCTCATCTTTATTAAAAGTGTCACAAATGTTACTGTGATGCACGTGGCTATGTTTGTCTCTGCGTGTTACTGTGTGTGACTCTTCTGCAGATATACACCTGATTATCTGATTGGTTAAATCTTTGTTTTACTCAAGTCTTCTTGCAAGTTAATTCCATTTCAAAACTTCACGTGTTATATTAGATTGAAAATATTGCTAACCTTTTTAAAATTCCAACACAAATGGATAGACGGATATTTGGAGTATACGCCAAGGAGACAAATTGACTAAAAGACAGTTATACGTCAATATCATTCTTCAACAATAGATCTATTTAAGGAATGACTGTAATATTTGTTTCCGTCTATGAAGAAATAACTAAAAATGTGGTGCACACTGAATAACGCGCGTAGCTGGTTATTTTTAAAGTGTGCACCACATTGTGTTATGATGTTATTTCGATAGACATATAAAATATTACAGTTATTTCTTAGAACTTAATTATAAATTACCATTTGAACCGGAGAAAACCATGAAAAACCGTTGATGACGTCACGGTTACATGACTAAACTATGTCTATGGGCTGATAAACTAAACAACGTATTGTCTTGGTGGTTCCGTTTTATTTGTATACTCCTTTACATTTGGGTTGTTTTTGTGTTGGTTTTAAGTTGTTGTTCAATTTTTTATTTTAGACAATTAGCTATGCATGCCGTAATTTTTATAGATTATGTTACATTTTAACTGGTGGCGAGTTAATGTTTCGTACATAATATATACCCTTGTCCATTTTTATTAACCTATATTTTAGACGACATTTTTGGTTTATTGTGTTGTTTGGTAACTATCTAAGTCATGTTTTAATATCAAATATACCTAAAAAAATAATCTTTATTTAGATATTGTATTGATGTTGTTTGTAAGGTCTATAAAATAGACTGAAGACTATTAGTTTACCATTAACCTTAGTTCGCCAACTTTTTTACCATACTTATTTTCAAATTAAGTTCATATTGATAGGAATAATGAAATATGAGACCAATTAACCTTATTTGTTGACTATTTCTTTAGTGTTGAATACTTCTCACCTTGTGAAGTAAAATCGTTTAAAAGATATGCTTCCTTTTTATTGAGTGTTTATTCAGTTCATTGCCCGTGACTATAATAACTGCTTTCAATAATTTAAAAGATTATTTACTTTTTTGTCAAAAAGATAGCTTTTGTACCATTTATTTAGTCAGTAATGTGTTTATTGGTTATAGTATTCCAAAATGTTCACATGGATTTTACTCTTTTTAAATAATGATATATATGTGCCTTTATTGACAGAATTTATAAATATGAGATACACAAATTACAGATAATTTAAGTGACAACAATATCTTGTACTATACGGGCTACTATACAGAGGAAAATGCGTGTTATTTTGGATGTGCTATTTGGTAAATACATTACGAAAGACTAAAAAATCGGCAATTTTATTTTGGTTGTTCATCTCGAGAATTAAATGCTTATGCTTTATTACAGTCAGATAAGGAAGGCACCTTATGCTATCTGTTCCCTATTAATTATAACAAACAGAACTAGGAACTTGTAAATCAATTATAAATTATAAATTCAATTATAATAAAACATTTCTGTACGAAACATCACCATCTAAATGCATGTAAAATTCAAATTAATCTATAGAAGTATTAAAAGTCACCTGTTGACTGATCGCGTAAAATCAGAAATGGATAGACGCCAATGAATAACTTCAGTCATATTAAGAAAACTGTCACATTCTTACTTACTACGTCATTTGGTCTCTGGTTAAGAGTTGTCCCATTGGCCATTAATAACACATGTAAAATGAATAAATGGTATAATTGCCAATGCGACCACCATTAAAAACTGTAGGTCATCGTACGGCCTTCAACAATAACATCTTTTTTGTATTTCATTTCGAAGCATTTATCAATCCCTATAATTTATAGCTATCAAATATTTGGTTTAAGCGTTTTTGGTGAAGGTTAATCCAAACAAATGCACTGTATGATTAATCCTGTCGCCCTTGGTGAAGCATAGGCCACTAACGATATTTCTCTACCTTGTTCTGTTTTTGCTATCCTCTCCGGATCAAGCCACGTGTATCCTTCTTTTCCATCTAGGGCTAGGCTGCAACGTTTCTTCTCAATGTACATGTGTATTGGGTCTGCCCCTTTCACGTTTTTGATGTGGGTCCCACTGTAAGGCTTGTCTGGTAATGTTGTTATTTGGCTTCCTTCAGTGTGTGCCTCTATTCATTTTCACTTTCTCGTGTTCAAACTCTTCATCAACTGAGGATTGGTTGGACTTTTCTCACAGATCTTGGTTTGATATCATTTCAGGCCATCTGATGTTAAGTATGTGCTTGAGACAGTTTGTTGATGAAGACTTGAAGTTTTTGAAGCAGTTTTTTGTTGTTTTTCAAGTCTCATCTCCATATAAGAGCATGGTTTTTACATTGGAATTCAACAATGCACTGTTTGAACACCTTTAAATAATGCAGTGTTTCAGCATGAACAAAATATGAAAAAATATCTTAATAATATGTTATACCATCATTCCAATATTTTATTTTTTACAGCTTAAAATATATTATTCATATATAGAGATTATTTACAGATTTTTACTTCATTAGTTCACATAAATATTATAAAGTATAATTTTCAGAAACATGGCCTCCAAGAATGTGTAGTTGTATTTGTATTGGTAACCGTTGTTTCTATGGTTACTGCTCAGGCTCCAGAAGAGGTACAAGTGCACCCCCGACTGTTAGCCCTTTGGGAGGCCTTGCGCCAGGTCCGGCTTACTACAATCCAGGTAATAATTATACAATCTTCTGAATAATAACTCCTTTATGCACCCTAGAAAGTTATCAAAATTTGATACAAACGCAGGTCCTAAATATTCGTGTTACTAGAAGTAGGAAGTGTTCTCAGCCTTTGGTGTTTATATTTCTTAACTGACATTCCTTTTTTTATGTTCTTTTCATATTTTGAATCCAATATAACTTACATAATTTTACATATGAATGTAACTAAATTGAATATAATCGTCAGTTTTTCTACCAAGTGTCGGTGGTTCTCTCCGAGCACTCTGGCTGCTATTAATAAAAACTGACCGCCACGAAAGTGTCATTTAACACCAATCAAACAATAAAACCATATACATGTAGCTCTAACCTTTAAAAAAAATATATCTCAGTTTTATATTCCTCAGGCAAAGTTTATATAGGATGGAGGTTACTTTATGCTTATAAGATATACAAATACGTGATACCAACATTTTTAAAGACATAGCTAAAGAAAGGCAAACTTTCAAATTCGCTAGCCAACGACGGCATGTAAATTCCTTTTTATTTTATTATTATGTATTGCACATTTTAAGGTATGCTTTGCTGGTACTTATATTTCTTTTTTACAAACAATACTAAATTTAACCCTGATTTTAATTATCGTATTTATTATTTCAGCACAAGAGTCCAGAGATCGTCTTGTAACTTTCCTTTTATTTAAGTCAATGATGGGCGGCGCTGATGGCGAAGGCGGTGGAATGATGCATACTATGCTAATGCTCAGAGCATTTGGTCTCTTGTCCTAATTCTTGAACTTTTCGATCTTTTGTCATAATATTCATGTAGCAGCTTGATAAATGTAATATTCATACTCTGTAATCTTTTATTTTTATTTTATTATTATTTTTTGTCAGTATTCAACAAATAAAAGACTTTAACCAATTGAAATTCGTCTTTTTTATTTCAATATTGATACATGTAATAAGGAAATAAAAAAATATTTTCAATTTTACATAGATATAGGAAGATGTGGTATAAGTGCCAATGATACAACTCTCCATCCAAGTCACAATTTTAAAAGAAAACCATTATAGGTCAAGGTGCGGTCTTCAACACGGAGCATAGGCTCACACCGAACAGCAAGCTATAAAGGGTCCCAAAAATGGCTACTGTAAAACCATTCAAACTGGAAAACCAACGGTAAAATCTATATAAAAAACGTGAAACGAGAAACACTTAGGAACCACATAAACAGACGACAACCACTGAACATCAGATTAGTGACTAAGGTTAGTTGCAAACAATTGCAGCGGGATTAAACGTTTTAATGGTAACAAACCTTCTCCCTTTTCTGAAATAATAGAATAACATCACAACATAGAAAGACACACTATAAAATATCAATTGGAATGACTTAACTCAATCAATAAACGTAGTTGCACAAATTAACACACAAGCATAGAATTAGAGCAGTTTTAGTAAAAGAAAAGATATTAATGAAATAGTTTAAGAGGGAATTTTTTTTAGAAGGGACAAGCATATATGATAGAACTTCTTGATTCGGTATTACAATGTCGACAAACAATGGAAGAGATACAAAAAGAACAATGAAAATCCCAAGTCAAAGAAACACCATGAACAAAAGAAAAAGACATACAGAAAAAATGAAAAACAAAAAAAAACACAGTCCATATAAGAGTGGCGAAAGATACCAGAGGAACATTCAAACTCACAGATTAAAAACGAACTGACAACGTCACGACTAAAAAAGAAAAAATACAAACACACAAACAGACATTAATACTTTACAAGACAAAACATAGAAAACTGTAGACTAAGCAACACGAAACCCATCAAAAACGGGGGTGATCTCAGGTGCTCATATAGGGTAAGCAGATCCTGCTACACATTATGTCTCGTCGTGTGTTACTCATGTTATTACAAACCCGGTAAATAGTCTAAAGTTATCAGCAGGATTAAGCAACAATCTTTAGTAATTTAGTAATGTCATAACTAAAGAAAACAGAACGGGAATGCGTAATATATCCGTGAGAAACTGTACCAAACCTGTATCTACATCATTATGTCGTATGAACGCAATGGTTTCATTAACACATACCTATCCTTTTAAGAATGTGTTTAGATTCAATAATGTGTTATAACATTCAGATGCTTCTATTTCAACCATAAACAATTATTTATACAGACTTTTCTAAATTCAGATTCTTATCTGAGTATAAACAGCAGGAGTGGTATAAAATAAGATTGAGAATGGAAATGGGGAATGTGTCAAATAGACAACAACCCGACCATATAGCATAAAATAGCAGAAGGCCATCAATCAGTCTTCAACACGGCAAGGAAATCCCGCACCGGAGCGCAATGTTTGTTTTAAGTCACACAACACAATTAAAATTGTAACCACAAAAATACTGAACTCCGAGGAAAATTCAAAAAGAAAAGTCCCTTATCAAATGGTAAAATCAAAAAGCTCAAACACATCAAACGAATGGATAACAACTGACTTGGTACAGGCATGTAGACTTTTATGTAGAAAATGGGGGATTAATAAAATTGAGAATGGGAATGGGGAATGTGCCAAAGAGACAACAACCCCACCATAGAAAAAAAACCAACAGCACAAGGTCACCAACAGGTCTTCAATGTAGCGAGAAATTCCCGCACCCGGAGGCGTCCTTCAGCGGGCCCCTAAACAAATATATACTAGTTCAGTGATAATGAACGCCATACTAATTTCCAAATTGTACACAAGAAACTAAAATTAAAAGAATACAAGACTAACTAAGGCCAGAGGCTCCTGACTTGGGACAGGCGCAAAAATGCGGCGGGGTTAAACATGTTTGTCAGATCTCAACCCTCCCCCTATACCTCTAGCCAATGTAGAAAAGTAAACGCATAACAATACGCACATTAGAATTCAGTTAAAGAGAAGTCCGAGTCTGATGTCAGAAGATGTAACCAAATAGAATAAACAAAATGACAATAATACATAAATAACAACAGACTACTAGCAGTTGACTGAGATGCCAGCTCCAGACTTCAATTAAACTGACTGAAAGATTATGATTTCATCATATGAACATCAGGCACAATCCGATGCAAACACCCTATAAGTGAATCAATATTAACTCCAAAATATGCAATCTTTAATGACCTGACAACAGTATCGTAACTATATCCCTTCTTAACAAGTCTATTCAACGGTTTTGTTAGTTTTTGAGGTGAATACTGACACCTTTGTGCTTTATAAAGAATATTTCCATAAAAAAATGGATGTGAAATACGATTAAACCTGGTTTAAAAGGATAGTGTCTAAGTCAATGAGACAGCAACCTAATATACTGTTAATCAAGTAGAATTTCTTGTGACGGGGTATTACGTCATAATATCACAATTACATAATTCATTAAATCTTTTATTCGTTGGTTCTTTACACTTCTTGGGGCTATTTTGATAATTATTTTATTGTTGATAATATACCTGGTCATTTAAACGCATCTAAGAGGATCTTAGAATGAAGGCCAGGGTAACACAAACGTTTTCGTTTCGTTTGACTTTTCTTATGTGTTTCGTGGATTTGGTAGGGTCAATACCTGATCTGCCAAAGTCACAAGTGACTCTTAATACACGTGTACGAGTTACTTCCAATATCCAAGGTCAACACTTCCTTTATACCACCGTTTTTCTACCATTGACTCTGATCAACTGGGATTATTGTTCTGAAAAGTACCTAGAATTCAGAAAATCAAATATGAATATGGGTTTTTAAAAAAAAGGTTAATATTTAAATCATGCCAGTACCCAGGCACTAACTACATAGTTATTGATACCCCGGGGACTAATATGTTATAGATATAAGAATAATAGTCCCACCTCCGTGCTAGTCAATGAAACACAAAAGCTCCAAATATAGAAAATTAATTAAATATTTACATGGATACAGTCAACAATCTGAAAATCAACGTCACATTTCTATAGAACTGAAAACAGTTTAAAATATCACAACACGATGTTTCTGATTTGGAACAGGCAAAAACACTTGTTTTGTAGCGTTTTTTTTTTATATCGCAATTATTTCACTTTTGATATCGTTCAATGCAGTTATAAAAGGTATAATACACATTGGTGGCCGTTGCCTGTTTTCATGCTTTTTGGTCGGGCTGTTATCTTTTTGACATATTCCCTATTTCCAAACATAATTTTATATCAAATATAATACCACCAATGTGCACGTTTAAAAAAAGATACAGAAAGAATTACTTTGTCATATTGATATTTAAGTTAATAAAACACAAGTGTAATCAAAATATGTATATTGGGTATAATACCAAGACTTAGTATTATCATACCCACAGTTACTGGAAACATATATTATCTAGTTGAATGTTTTGTTACACTGGTATACCCGTAGTAGTTTAGAGTGACGTCCATTTTCACAGAAATAGTACACATTTTGTTTAGGGGGCATCTGAAGTCCGCTTCCGGGTACTGCATATTATCGTTATGTTGAAAACTCTTTGCAGTGGTTTTCGGCTGTTTTCTATACTTTGATCGGGTTGTCTTTGACACATTCCCCATTCACATTCTCAATTTGAGTAAACTTTTTCTTCCATGAATGCATGATCAACAAAGCTGTACACATAGTACTGTATTTCAGTGATAAACAAATGCAACAATATGGTTGCACATAAATGAAGATCTAATTTATTCTAAATTTTATATTTACGTCAGACGCGCGTTTCGTCTACAAAAAAACTCATCACTGATGCTCGAATCAAAGAAACTTGTAAGCCTAAATAAAGTACGAAGCTGAAGAGCATTGAATATGTTTCAACATCAAAATGACCTCGACATGATGCAAAGCAAAATTATTTTTTTATTTGGTGTTTCTATAGAATAGTTAGGAAACTCCAGGGTTACATGGTTACTAAAGGTTTTACACAGGTAAAAATAATGTTGAAAATTTTATTGGTTGATTTTCAGTGATGGTTATTTTTTTTTTATATGCAATGAAATGTTATGTGAAAATTTGTCTATAGTACTGGGCAAGATTAATCTTAATTCATGTCAAGTATTTTTTAATTAAAACAAAGATAAATTTTGCACATTTTTTGAAAAGTGCAAATTTAACAAAGACTAATAGGGGAAATCAATGGTGATATTACACCTGTATGAAAAAGAAAATATGAAATGCTATCATGTCGTTATTATGATACTGAATAAGCAAAGTTATTTACACTGGTCATTAAAAGTATCAGTTTTCCAAGGTTAGACTTGAAAACCGATATATCTTGCAATGACAATGGTCAGATTTCTTTTCATATTTTCAAAAGGGGGAAATGAGCTGTAGACAAAGCAGACGTAGCAGAAATATTTTGATAAAAAACGTTCGTAATTCAGTCATTAAAAATACAAATAATTGGCCTAGGACATGCGCAGACATGATAATGGCTTCATTTTTTCCCCGAATGCCAATTCTTTTCTTTCGCTACGGCAATATTCTATATCGTCAGATTTACTTTAAAAAAACGATAGTTACCGTCAATATTGTCAAATTTATTACCTTAAAAAAAGCAGAAAAAAACAAATAACCGTAAACAGTAAATACGAAAGCCAAAAAACTGACGTATGACATGTTGTCGTTTGTTTATGTGTTACATATTTGTTTTTCGTTCATGTTTTATATAAATAAGGCCGTTAGTTTTCTCGTTTGATTTGTCTTCATTTGTCATTTGGGAGCCTTTTATAGCTGACTTTGTGGTATGGGATTTGATTATTGGTGAAGGCCGTACAGTGACGTAAAATTGTTTATTTCTTAGTCATTTGGTCTATCTTGAAGAGTTGTCTCATTGGCAATCATACCACATCTTCTAATTTATATTCAGAAAGTTAACGATGTAGCAACATGAAATCAACATGGTGTCCTTATTTACGTCTTTTAATTTTACCGCTTAATCGAAAACATGTAAACTAGTGTAACACCACAATATAGGAGGGTTTTGATTATGTGGTTGTGGTCTATTGGACATCAACCTGAGGATGCTTTTATTTTTGCATTGCTAAAGGAAATGTATTTTGGAGGTTGTTTATTACATCACTGCACTTAATAGGTTGGATGTATATCAATTGATTGTTAAGTGTGGTCAAACATTATGTATTTTGCCTTTTGATTAGGGACTTTCCGTTTTGAATCTTCATCTTTGTGATTTTAGTTTTGGTTACTAGTTGTTGCAATTGACTTTAAAATAGATTGCAGTACAAGAAATACATTTCATGGTGTCTTCTATCTATTTCTTCAAATGCACCAGCCAGCCAACTATCGTATACATGAGTTTTATCCTAAGAAGATCTGGCTTGCTTTTATAAACTGAATAGTCTTCTGGTTCAGTTGACCCCTTCTAATGCCTGACTGAAGAGTAACAGTAAACAAACTTTTGTAAAATATATCTTTGAGTCCTCCTCTTTTCTTTCTCATTACTGTGTTACAAAATCTCTTGATCATCTTCTAATTTACCAATTTTCTCGATGATATGAAAACATACAAAAGACAAAAAACAGAAACTAGTGAAGATGACAAGCAGACATAAATTTGAAAGATCGCAAAACGGACTTTATTTTAGCAGTTTTTAAAACGTGGAGATGCAGAGTTAAGGGAAGAATACTTTTCAGGCTTGACATGGATCTTAGTCTATACAATGAAATTTGATGCGACTGTCATACAAGTGAGAGGTTTAGCTAGCTTTAAAACTAGGTTTAATCCACTATTGTCTACATAAAACCATGCCTGTACCAATTCAGTATTATGACAGTTTTCATCCATTCATTTGATGTGTTTTAGTTTTGATTTTGCCATTTGATTAGAGACTTTCCGTTTTGAATTTTCCGCAGAGTTTGGTATTTGTGTTGTTTTACTTCTTCCTAGCTTTGTATTTAACGAGACTTTTATACTTGTGTTTGAAATTGAAAAGGGTTGCTTACTGGTGCTCCATCGTATTGCGTGAAGATCTGAAATGTACAGGCGTCTTCTGATTTATCTTTTCTTTGAGAACATACTAAAAATGTTGTTTCTCGTTTATAATCAAGTTAACTTCTTTTACAAAAGACATTGAACTAGTATGTTTACATATATGCACTGAGTATGTGACATAGCATATCAAATCAAACATATTTCTATTTACAGACAAGTATATCTCGTTATGGATAACTTAACAAAACCACTTAAACAAATTGTATATTGTAGGAAGAAAATGTTCTAAAATAAATATAAGACAAAAGTCCTGATAAAAACACATCTGTTTTGGGTAGCTATGGGATTTTACATTATCCTTTGATCTTGTTTTTGTCGTAGATAGAACTGTCCCTGCCAACCATTAATCATACTTTATATGATGTTTGCAAAAACAACTAACCATTTTTATGCATCACATCTATAATACACGACAAATTGAATAGGTTTTCCCGTATAATATTTATAAAAGCATAGCCATTGTCTTTATACATTTTGTTTGTACAGCAAAATTGCAATCCTGACTCTTGATATTTTATGTCTACTTGGAAATCCCAACCTCGTTCATAATAAATGATATTGAAATATAACAATCTACATGTTATTTACTATCTTGTTTTCACATCTGAATTATGCAAGTTATAGATGTTACATGTATATGCCGCCTGTCCGTCAGTCCCATTATCGATATATAGTTATACCGCATGACTTCTCCTTCAGTTTGTATGCTAGGATGTTTTCACTTCGCTGTCTGTTTGAACATATATTGAAGTGTGCATATAATCAGGGTTTTGATTTTATTAATATGTTTTCTTTTGTGAGATAGTTGATAGTTATCAAAAGTTAGAGGATTATAATTTTATACGCCAGACGCACGTTTCGTCTACAGAAGACTCATCAGTGACGCTCAAATCAAAATAGTTCAAAAAGCCAAATAAATACAAAGTTGAAGAGCATTGAGGACCCAAAATTCCAAAAAGTTGTGCCAAATACGGCTAAGGTAATCTATTCCTGGGGTAAAAAAATCCTTAGTTTTTCGAAAAATTCAGTTAGTTGAACTTTTTCAATTTTTGGAATATTTTCACTTTGCATCTGTGGGGGGCATCAATTGTGTCTCCCAGACTGAACAATATCTAAAAGAAAGTCCTACATTGACTTTCTAATAAGACAGTTACTTCAGAGTTGAGTTCGGGGCATCACTTATCTAGTTTTAACTATACATGTCTCTAGTAGTGGTGCATTTCAATTAGCTCAATACTCCTGTACTGGTATGGAAATAAGGAAACCGCTTTAGAATTTTTTTAGTTTTATATCTTAGAAAATAATTAGAAGTTTTAATGCATGTATCTCAATCATCAATAATTCTGTTTCTTGTACAGGTTTGGCTTTACTTGTTTCTTTTGGTGAAATCATAGTACTTTCGCTTATTTGCATATCGGTAATAATGACTTTCTTTTGACAACAGTCATTTCAATAAAAGTATACAATGTCGAACATAAAAATGAAATTCTTCAGTCAAACGTATTATGTACGTTATTTGCCTTCCTACCTTGTATAAATAAACATTGTCAACTTGGAAAACTGTAGGTCAAACTTTAAAAACAGAACCATGAGAACCATAATCATAATATAATTGCTTCTTAAAATATCAACTATTCGGGAAAAATTCAGAGTCAAAATACTAGTACTGAGGCGTGAATGGGGATGACAGTTGTACATTTTTTATCATTACCTTCGGGGTTGACTTTCAAGGTTAACCTATTTTAGATCAACATCTTTTGTTTTTTAAATTATTATTTCATGTTTCCAATCAACATCCTTACAATTATAGGCGTATTCTTACAAAAACAGCAAAATATAAATATCCGCCCATGCAGTTTTCAAGGACAAGTTAATCCATGATTATTCATATTATCCAACAACAAAGTCAGGTAATTTAACACAATAACAAGTCATATGATCCAAATGCATTAAAAAATAGATAAGGTAAAATTACAAAAATACTGAACTCCGAGGAAAATTCAAAACGGAAAGTCCCTAATCAAGTGGGAAATAAAAAAAAAACCTCAAGCACATCAAACGAATGGATAACAACTGTCATATTCATGACTTGTTATGGGTGTGTTCGAATGTTGAAAATGATGGATTGAACCTAGCTCAACCTGTCACTTGTATCAAATCAAACATATTTCTATTTACAGACAAGTAAATCTCGTTATGGATAACTTAACAAAATGACTTTAACAAATTGTATATTGAAGGAATATAATGCTCGAAAAATAAATATTAGACAAACGTCCTGATAAAAACACATCTGTGCTGGGTAGCTATGGGATTTTACATTATCCTTTGATCTTGTTTTTGTCATAGATAAAAGTGTCCCTGCCGCACATTAATCATGTTAATCATAATATGATGTTTGCAATTATAACTAACCATTTGTATGCATCACATCTATAATACACGACAAATCAAATATGTTTTCCGTATAATATTTATAAAAGCATAGCCTTTGTCTATATACATTTTGTTTGTACAGCAAAATTGCATTCCAGACTCTTGATACTTTATGTCTACTTGGAAATCCCAACCTCCTACAGACCTTTTATCTTAAAGTTTGTAATATGTATTTGTTGTGTCTTTCTTTGTATGAAAGGAGCTATTATGTTACAGCTGTTAAGCTGAATCCGGAAGTCACGCCGTGTTTGTGTTCAAGAAAACACTTTTAAGTTATGACAGTACTTAAACATTGATAATCAATAGCGCGCATGTTTATATTTTTTCATTTATTAATTTGACGTAATATTTCTTCAGGCTTCTATTTAATAAATTTAATCGTAAGCATATAAAAGTTTAATAGAGGATATTGAAATATAACAAGATACATGTTATTCATCATCTTGCTACCAAATCTGAATTAGGCAAGCAACGAATATGTTTTTTTAACTGCACATGTCTCTGATAGCGGTACACGGTAATAGCTAAATAATCCTGTACTGTACTAGTATGGAAATACGGATATCGCTTTAGAGACATTTGTAGTTATAAATCTTTGAAAAAAATACCATTAAGGAATGTATCTCCACCATCATTCTGACTTGGGGAAAGCATAACGAAAATATCGTTATAACTTATCTACATTTAATCCTCTGGCAGTTAAATCAAAGGTTTACTAACAATTATATCAGCACAGAAAAGCGAATGCTTCAACCTGAAATTAGGTATTGCTTACTCATTTTCAATTTTACAGTCCTTTTCAATTTTACAGTCCTTTTCAATTTTACAGTCACAAACAGTTGTGTGTTAATATGTTATCATTATTATAAATGGAAACAGTTGATTTTCAGTACAATCGTGGTAGTTGGTGCAACCATGTAGTTCATTGTATTGTATCAATTCTTCTGAATAATGTATTCTCTGAAATTGTTGAATTGTTCGAAGTTGCTTAGCAGATTACATTGCCTATTTGCAAGTGAGCTTTGAAATGGAATTAAGGAATGTATCTTCACCATAAATCCTGGTCAAATCTAATAATACGTCGAGCAGTGAGCCAGGATGTTATGGTTTGGCATAAGAGTGAGCATTCCCAAGTGGGTAACTGGTGTCTTTTGTCATTCTGCTGATTGTCTTTTATTTGTGACTTTTACAGTGCTTATAAATAAAGACAACATCAGTTTACCAAGGTTCAAATTTCTCGTAAATTGGTTAAGTAGAATCAAATCAATAGATCATTTAGAAAATCGAATGACCTCCAACATAAACAAGAAAGGGGTTTATTACTTTTCTTCTGATCTTCAATACGTTCAATTCTTGAACTATTGCACCACTCGTCCGACCCATTAACCTGTACTCTTGTCTTTGGCGTTGCTTTCTGTCTACCATTAATGTCTTTATATATTTCTTTAGCTTACATTGGACAGTTGGTTTACTCATTAAAATTGTTTCAAATTTTGTTATAAAATTCAACACATTCACATCCATTCTGTGCGTTTTACTGTGTGTTTGTGTATTCCCCATTTGCAAGAGGTATAGAAGAGGGGCGAAAGATACCAGAGGGACAGTCAAACTCAAAGATTGAAAATAGACCGACAACGCCATGGCTAGAAAAAAAAAGACAAACAAAAGTACAGAACACACAACATAGAAAACTAAAGAATAAACAACACGAACCCCACCAATAACTGGGGGTGATCTCAGGTGCTCCAATAGGGTAAGCAGCTCCTGTTCCACATGTTGCACCCGTTGTGTTGCTTATGTTATAACAAATCCGGTAAATAGTCTCATTCGGTAGGTCAAATTCGTGAAAAGGGGAGGGTTATTGTAGTTACGACATAAGGAACATATCCGATATCATCTGTAAAACGGTTATTCCATAACGGTCAACCAACTCGTGATGACGTCCGTACAATTTACGAAGGGATGATTTCAACTTCATCATTTCGGAACACTTGTCTTTAAAAGGATGATTTCAACTTCATCATTTCGGAATTTACGAAGGGATGATTTCAACTTCATCATTTCGGAACTCTTGTGTTTAAAAGCAATCCTCTGTCAAAGAAATCATAATAAGAAATACAAGAGAGGCATATCGTATCAATTCAGAGATATATACTCCGTATGCAGGCGCTGCTGGAATTTTCTTACATAGAAATGGAAAGTTCACAAATTGGAAGCTGAAATCATCTCTTTTGTCGTAAAGTTTTGTTTTCAACCGACCCTCATTGCCAATTTCTAGATGTAAGTCAGGATATGAAGTAGACTTAACTGTACCTGTAGTACCTCTAGTTCGATGGGATAGATTTGTTCAAGATAGTCACCAAATTTTGCATTATTTAGTCTATATATATATATATATATATAACAACTCGTCTAAACATCAACCCAACAATGTTAGATCTGTAAATTTGCTTTCGCAAATTTTTGGTTCTTCCCTCGCCGGGATTCGAACCCATGCTACTGTGATATCGTGACACCAAATCGCCTGCACTGCAGCCGTCCCGCTAGACCACACGACCACCTGGGTCGTGTGGTCTAGCGGGACGGCTGCAGTGCAGGCGATTTGGTGTCACGATATCACAGTAGCATGGGTTCGAATCCCGGCGAGGGAAGAACCAAAAATTTGCGAAAGCAAATTTACAGATCTAACATTGTTGGGTTGATGTTTAGACGAGTTGTATATACATTATGTACACAGCCATGTATCACCATCATTGATGGCGATCCGATGGATACATCTGTTGTAGAGTTGTCACTGACTCAGACGTACTTATGTATATATATATATATATATATTTAGCGGAACGTAAAGTTAAGGGAAATTTCTAACTTCTTATCTTTCTTCATAAGACGTTCCTGAAGGGAGGGGTGAGATCTAACAAAATATGTTTAACCCCGCTGCAAGTGTGCAATTGTCCCAAATCAGGAACCACTAGCATTTGTTAGTCTCGTATTTTCGTTTTATTTTGGTTCTATTGTATGTTCCAGGGTTCAGTGCAGCGTTCACAACACTTACCCAGTATACATTTTATTATAAGTACATAGCTGAAGTCCGCATCTGGGTGCGCAATTTTTTTGATTTTCTCAACCTATTGGCGGCGTTGGACTATTTTTTACTCTTTGTTCGTGTTGATGTCACCTTGACACATTTTCCATTTTATACTCTACATAAATGCCTTTTTGAACATTTACGAAACGCGCGTCTGGCGTATTCAATTATAATCCTGGTACCTTTGAGAACTATTTACTTTTATTTGGCAAAACTGGCAGTTTTATTTCTACTCAAATCGAAAAATATCAGTATGCTTGCCTCTTCTATCATTATCATTAGCGCAATTCATGTTTTTAATTATAGTTCCAGAAAAAGAGCCCGACGTTGATTCAATTTGGTATTCTGACGATATTTTCTGTATGATATCGGATTTTGTTTTTGGTGGCCTCGGAGGTCTGTGTAGTTGATCCACATTATCACTTGCCTGTAAACACTGGGATTGTGAGATCAAATCCCGCACGTGGCAGCTTAGTTCGACCATAATCTTAATTGAATAGAATAGATAGTTTTTCCCCCGAAGGTTGGTGGTTTTCTCGATCACTCTTGCTTCCCCTACAAATAAAAATTGTTCGCAAGGAGTGCCGAAATTGTACTAAACACACTCAGATTGACTAATCAAGTCTTTTTGAAACAAATTATTGATGAAAGCTTTCGATTTACTTTTATGACAAAAGGGTTTAAAGTAAAATAACAAAACTACCAAGCTTGAAGAGTACAGTGGGATTTCCAGTGACACTAGAACAATAGAAAAGTCACTCTTCTTATGAAAGAGATAGAAAAGGTATAAAAACAGGAGAGACAATTTACGCATAAAACCCGATATGCATAGGGATGAATATCTCTTAAAACACAAAACCATTATATAACTTTTATACAACCACTATAAATAAAGTATATGTTAAAGCTAAATGTGTTAATATATGATTTTTTAATTGCCAAAAATGCTGTTAATTGAACAACCTATTGTTCAACATAGGGGTGTGTAAAAAACTGCCAGATTTGACTGCATATTTTTCTTTTTTTTTGAAAAAAAAATATATATCAAACCTTAATAATGTAGCTTTCTGGGTATCCAATTTTTAACGTGTTCCGAAATGTAGTTTCGTCACAAGAATTTTTCAAAGTTGTGTCATTTTGTCTATATGAATGTCGGTAAATTCGTATGATCGAGCACACCGACAAGTATATCGTTGGGACTACTCGATATAATGTAATCAATATACGTGAAAGATTACCTAATGTGAAGTTTATCAAAATCATCATAACATAATTGATCAACACATTATGTTTGAACAACATGAGTCCTAACATATAAGATTTAAAGGTGCATATCATTTACATTCAACGTTTTTATTGGATTTTTTTTTTACTTCGTTGTAACATCGAGGTTCAACGTTGATAGTAAAAAAAAATCCCAGAAATTTTTTGAATGATATTGTAAATGATATGAACCTTCGAATTCTTATAACATCGGAATAGAAAATATGTGATCCGAATTAACCATGCACGTCTGTTACAGACGATTTTGAACTTTTATGATGTACAGGGGGTAAGGGTTTTTCTTAAACAATGTTATGATCCCAAATTTGATGAATTTTGTTGGCAATACTTTAATATACACACTACATATAGCAAAGTATATATTAAATCTCAATGTATTATTATTAGGAAAAATGTTTGCCTCGGTAAAAAAAAAAATCTCCCCCCCCCCCCCCCCCCTCCCCCCTATTGCATGTAATGGTTTAAACCTAAAGGATTCGCACTAACTGCCTATAAAAGGGGTCCGCTCCAGTCTTGAATCAGTGATTTTGTTTATCATAAACAAAATATTGTCTCACACTGAAAGGGGCAGCCGGGCAACATGCACAGCCCGGATTGTCAAAACAACTAAGATTTACAAAAATGATTACAAACAAAAACCATCAGTTGGACAATCTTACTGGAATCTGATTATCTCTACTGATAAATAATGCAACACTAATGACACATTTAAGTTTTGGAATGATTTTATTCACAAAGAATGTTTCTCATTGGTATACATTTCTATGCTCTTGTCTTTTCAGAGTTTATATTGGAAATTAAAAATTGCTGCATGAAAGACACTAGCTCCACATTCCTATGCATATTATTTTATATGTACGAGAATCATTCCATAAAATATCCGTTTGATATCCTTTCAATGCATGACACCGTCTAGTGGTTTTTCTGCCACAATTACAAGGAAAACCTGGCTAAACTTGTGCTAAATCAAACACTTGAATCTTACATCGCTAATTGATGTTAAGCAATTATTTAAAGGGCCATCCGGAACTGTTGGGTTTTATGACAGTCTTCCTTCCATACACACCATCGCTGCAAAATAATTTGAACATTTAATTAGATGATTATAATATTATTTGGCAATCCAAAGAGAACCTGAAAACATCAGACCACAATGAACAGACCCCCAAAAAAGCCAATTTTACTTTACAATGAAATTGAAAAAGTAGTTAGTTACATGTCAAATCATCTTTTGGCTGTCGACAAAAAATAAATAAAATCTAAATTTCGTAGCATTTTACCCCCCCCCCCCCCCCCCTTTTGTTTAACTGAATTTGTTCAAGGTATGGTGGTTTTACCCCTTTTCAGATTTCAGTATGTCATGTTGTATATCTTTTATAAATTAGATGAATTTCTAGCAAGTTTCTACGATATTCTTTATCATTTGACAAAATACTATGCATCTGAATTAAATTGTTTACTATTTGAAAAGGCGCGCCTTCTTTTACTTTAATTTACTTCCCTTTATTTCACATAGCAACAAATATTAAAAACTGCCACATTTGACTGCATATCAATTTTTTTCCCCCAAAAAAATATATGTCAAGCAGCATAATTAACTTTACAAATTGGGAGAAAATCAAGATGTTCCGACTATAGGTTAGTATTAAAAAATAATAATGAAAGGTTGGCATGATTACAGGTTTGAACCTTGACGACACTTAAAATCGAAAATTCACTTATTTACCTATCATATGAAGATACGATGATTTGATAAACTTAACAATTAATAATTTACCTGGTGCATTATCATATTCACATTACGTTGACACGTCTCAGTTCGTCTGTGTTAGCTCATTTCAAGCTCGTAAACAATGTACACCATTTTCCGCTGTTCTTTACCGATTACCTCTAGTCAGAAGAGCCCACTGTTTACAGGGGAGATAATATTTTGTCACCGGTTCACGCACTGAGTATATGTTTAGTTTATATAAAATTCGAATTTAGTCAGTGTTTGAAGAGAAAAAAATATTTACAAAACATTACATAAACTTATTTTTTTGTAGAACAGTTAACGAAAACACAGAAATTCGTTATAATCCACGAATGCTATTTTGGTAAAACGTATTTCCATGGTTTACTTTATATAGTATTTCACAAAGTTACAAATTGTTTGTTATCGTTATTCAATTTTGCAATATATCATGCCTGACAATGTCCTATGATGAAAATAAAACTTTATACATTTGATGCATTCAAAAAAGTGGTTGTTTTGGGATAAACCTTCGTCAAAACGCTATAAATAATACAATATGAATGTCAAAGATGTATACATATTTGATACGTTAAGAGACTTATGACCAAAAGAGACATAAATTAGTACATTATCTACATGAGGTATACTAGAACTGTATCTGGGAGATTTAAAACCTTGGTTTCTTTATAACCTTCTTGCTACTGAACTTGCTTTAACCTCGAGAACCAGCTGCGATATCCATCCAATGCTAACTCATGTAATAATACTTTATCAATTTAGTGCGTCGATAGCGCTGCCCTTTGTTTATGTTCGCCATTCACCATTGATGTATTGTCCAAGAAATGTCCGTTTGCTACGATTGTGAATCTGAACATCATATATTCCTTCAAAACGTTGATTGTCTGTATTTGTGCTTTTGTTTTTGCCATTTGACAAAGAAATTTCCATTTTTAATTATCCTAGGATTTGGTATTTTTGTTATTTTACTTTTTTCTCTTTTAAGATTTCCTCATGTATTGCCTTTTTAATTGTGTGTGATGATATCCAATTGATACTATAACAGGATCAGAAGTTAATTGAATAACGACAGTCAACTTAAAATATGTTATAAGTTAGAGGTTTAGCTAGTTATGGAACCAGGTTTAATCCACCATTTTCTACATTAGAAAATGCCTTTACTAAGTCATGAATATCCATCCGTTTGATGTGTTTGAGCTTTACATTTTGCCATTTAATTAGGGACTTTCCATTTAGAATTTTCCTCGGAGTACAGTATTTTAGTGATTTTACGTTTAACCCAACAAAACATATAAGTAGTCAGCACAAAACGTCTCATCACAAATGATCCAATAGAATTAAACGTATATTTACTTAAGGAATTACTGTAATATTTTTTCTGTATATGAAGAAATAACATAAAAAATTTGGTGCACATTGAATAACGCGCGTAGCAAACCGTAGAAAACCATAAAAAATACGTTGATGACGTCACGGTCACATAAATAGATTATGTCTATGGGCTGATAACAAAATAACGTCAGCCAATCAGAAGACGCCTTACATCCAAAATTAAATTATATATGGATAGAACCAACAGCCTACAGCAAAAATATAACAATGTCAGCTTCTTACCCTGAAGTTATTAAAAAAATCGCTATATTTATTAATCATTCTCCATTACATAATTACGAAATAATCCCTGTAGGATATCATTCAAATACTATCAATTTTAGCATCAAGTTTCTTGCCTGATTATTGCTTTTATACTCAAACTAAATCGTTTAATCCGAAAAAATCAAAATTTTAACCTAGTTTTGATAAAACCTCTGGTTAAATTCACATGACCAACAGCTAAATTTATCGAGATGTTTGGATATAAATATGCCATCCCAATGTGTTGATATGTTGGAAACTTTTGATGCTGATATTGTTTTATATATGTGATATAATCGTTTTACATTCAATTGCCATCATTGTCTCATCTTATTACTGTTATTTCACCGTTGCTGCTCTAAAACTGCCATATTATATTATATTTTATTATTTCATTTCACAACCACCTATCGATAGGACTTCAAGAATTTAATTTTAGCTTTTTTTTTAATCAACATTGAAAGAGTTCAAATTTTAGTAGGTCTGTATACTTTATTACATTTTTTAACATATGCAGCAACAATTTATTTGTTTAAACTTCATTATGATTGAAAAATTAAACAAATATCAAATTCCAAAAAAATTGAAAATTATGTAATTTGTTTCTTTTATATAGCAATTCAGTTGAAACATTTTATAATATATAAAAAAAAAAGATGCATTGTATGCATTAATAAGAAAGAACTCAACAATATAAATACCGAACATTAAAACAATGCAGAATATTTAATCATAATGTATGCTAGTTATTCTAATATCAACATTCTCGTTTTTTTAAGTTGATTTCGACGGCCGCATAAACAGTTTCTCACAAACATCAAAGTAGCATTCACCTCAATACCACACATCTTTTAAGACAGTATATAAACACGCAAAGTCATAAAACATACGGGTAGTAATGAAGTGAGATTAAAGTACAAACACAACATCAGCATACATTTAATGATTAGGTCATTCAGTAGGTTTGATGTAGTTCATATAACAATTAACCTAGAATTACTGAACAACAACTGTCTCGTTAATTAACTATGTATCGTCAATCAACATACAGGTACAGATGAAATCACATGTACGAAGTTACAGTTCCATGAATTAAACAACAGGGACCCCAAATAACCGTGTGATCTCAGGTATTCCCGAAAGGCCTAAAGATTACCTTCATTTTTCTTTTTGTTATATTTTCCTACAAATGAAGCACCTCTTTGATTTGAACTATTTTATTTCATTCGAAGCTTTGATGTTATTCAAGATAATCATATTAAAGGGCTCTGAACATCAAAATTGATTGAGTGTGTGGATAATAACATTTTACAAAATGATTTTTTATCTAAATGTCTTGAACTGTAACAAAAACAAGTAACGTGTAGCCATTTATTGTGTTGGTTTGTTTTCTAGTATTGTAAAACCGACAATAAAACATCGTTAGTTTGTGTAACAGAACATTCAACACATACATATCTTCTTGTTGACAGAAGTCAAATTCAGGTGAGGATAATTTAGGTAATCATGTATTAACTCCACAAATCAATCCAAATCATCGGCAAATTGTTATGTTACATCAACCACCTGTGTCTGGTTAAATTGATCAAAATTGTCGCTTTCTACTAATGAATGTTTTCGCAGTAATAATTAGAGAATTAAATAAATTCGAACTCGTGTTTTCTGCATTTAATGCCATAATTGTTCTAAACTGTATGTTTACGGCAGTAGTAATGTACCATGCCACCAAGGCAATTAACCAACAATTTAATTTTCGTAGACGATTCCGATGCAATATTGATTCTTTAATGGTAATAGATCTAAATTAATCAACAGAGACGTAAAGAAAACATTGCACCGACTTCTGACATGATGATAGTATCCGGAACAATCAGTTCGTCTGTACCGTTAAACCGACCTTACTCGTCATAAATGAAAATAATACTTCATATAGTTGGTGCGTACTTACAATTATCAAGGTTAAATAACTATATTCAAGAATATTTTGCTAACCAAGCGGTAACTTGAAATTTTAGTTTGAGTGGTACAGGTATAAAGGAGGGGTGAAATATACCAAAGGGACAATCAAACTCATATCGTAGAAAAAAATCATTCGTGCGTTTAGGGCCATCGTAACTTCCTTGTCATGTTGAGACAGCGGTGCCATATTGTCCGAATTTTTTCGGCAAATTAAATTCTTATAATTGATAACCAGCACTGCTGTCATTATGGAATTGGGACTTAGTATCCACGAAACAAACATTATTTCTAATGCATCCAGACGATTAATAAACTTTGTTAGTGCAGGAATACATATGGGATCCTCTGTCTGGTATATAAAGTCATAAGGGCGCGCATAAATAACGATATTTTCTGGTCATTAATTACTCTAAAGTTGTCTATCAGTATATATTCTTTAAGAATGAGTTAAATCAAGGACTAATACATTTGTGTGAACAGGATTTTCGTATAAGATTCTTTCATTTGCTCGATCGATATATTAGGTCACTAACTTATTATGTAGCTAATACCTGTTACCTCATATCGTTTCTGGGAATGTATCATTGGCTAAGAGCAAAAGCTAACACATGGGAACCGTCGAAAATTTATACTAGATGTCAGTGGGCGTGTGTTATTTTTAATACGCAGCAAAGGTTGGTACGTGTTCTAGAATTGTTTAGAACCGTTTCATTGCAGATTATTCTGACAATTATATTGAGAAATAAGAATTATTCGTAACTATAGATTATTCATTGATATTCAAAATCAAATTTGTTGACAAACAAGACGATTCTAATTTTGAAGTTTTGAAATTCCCCCTTACCGTCGCAACAATAGAACATCACCTACATATGGTATACATTTCGCATCTAATTCGGTATTCAAAAGTAAAATCACAAAAATACTGAACTCCGAGGAATATTCAAAAAGGAAAGTCGCTAATCAAATGGGAAAATCAAAAGCTCAAACACATCAAACGAATGGATACATGTAACAACTGTCATATTCATGACTTGGTACAGGCATTTTGTTATCTAGAAAAAAAAGTAAAATCACGAAAATACTGAACTCCGAGAAAAATTCAAAACGGAAAGTCCCTAATCAAATGGCAAAATCAAATGATAAACACATCAAACGAATGGACAACAACTGTCATATTAAAGTTAATTGAACCTGGTTTTATAGCTATCTAACCTCTCACTTGTATGACAGTCGCATAAAATTTCCTTATATTGACAACGATGCGTGAACAAGAGCTTAAAGTTGCAACTCAGACTTTTTAAAACGTCACCAGTGTCTTGGATTAAAGTTGACGAAGCAGGGTGCTATAGTGTTCTTTCATTTTATTTTGTATATTTTTAAACTTTTTTGTTTGGTAATATACTTTTTCTCTGTGTTTATACGTCCCGCATTTGTGCTTTGAAATGTTTTGTTTTCTTGTGTTTTATTTATGCTTATGAATTTTGTCCTTAAAGTTTATTTTCTTTGTTTAGTTATTATTTTATGGTTATTGATTATAAGACAATGTTGACTGATATACCAAAACTTGACATTGTTACCTATTATGTCTGTTTGCACACATATTGTTGTTGATATAATAAAATTTTATACGACTTTCATACAAGTCAGAGGTTAAACCCCAGGTTTTATCCAGAGTTATATACATAATGAAATGCATGTACAAAGTCAGGAATATGACAGTTGCATGCATGTATAACATTCGTGTGATGTGTTTGAGCTTTTAGTTTGCCATTGGATAATTTCAAAGTTTTGAATTTTCTTTGGATTTTTTTTCTTTTCTTTACATTTTACTTTTTCAGTTTTTGATAATAAAAGAAATAAAAAGAAACTTGTCAATTCATCTTTTATATAAAATTCAAATTTAAAAATACCATTCATAACTTGGTCCTTGACATTGTAAGGGGTTATTTGTGGTCTTTAGTCATCCCTTATTAAAGCTGTAAACAGTCAATGAATTGATGAGACAAATGTTATCAAACCTCGACACAAACAAACATACGCAGAGTATTTCAAAACAAAACAAAATTCCCCAAAAAATAATTTAAAGCAAGAGTTTGATTAAAGGTCCTTTTAAATCACGACTCCTTATCAAAACAAAATGGTTTTTTTTTAAATGGTAAAAATATTTCTAGCAAAACTGCAGTATTTTTAAAACAAAAACCATCTGTCAATACCTGAAGAATAATAATTGTTTAAAAACATTAATATAATCAATTGTAAAATCAAAAGAGATCTAAGTCTATATTACACCATCAATCATTGTATGATGTAATTGTTATTTGATGTTAGTTCTATCGACATTTTTGCATTTTTGTTTAAAACAGCAACATAAAAATGCACGGTTCATTATTTAGATATAAAGCGAAGTAGTTGTATAATACCTGATGCAACAAGATGTCTCATATATCATTTAGGAAGATTGGAATGCTGTTACTTGTGTTTTTTTTTACTTTAGATAGAGAATAGTCAAAACACATTTTATATCAGTTATTTAAAAGAACTGATTGAAATATCATTTGCAAGCAAGTTATAATGCAATCAGCAATTTAGATTAATTTGAAGACATTTAGAAAAACTAGGTAAACACTATGACCGGTATGAAATATTTGCGACCTCCTATCCCAATGAAATTTGCAGAGCATAGTTATTTATAAATTGAATTGTTTCACCTTTGCAAGATAAATAAAAACTACAATTGTGTTATGAAATAATGAATATCAAAGCGTGAAAACGAACATGGATGGGAAGAGCAAGCGATGAAGTACGATACAAAAATATAAAAGGAATGAGACTGGATACGTCGACAGAGTAAGTGTCTCCTGCTATGCATGCATCACCCACCATACGAATTCACACCCAGTAAAATGCCACACTCAGAAATAGCAGATACTTGTCAGTAGCAATATTACAAATCAGACGACCTTACTGGTATTTTAGAATACAATACAGCAAAACATGTCGCTAGTAAGTTGATACACTGACACGTCAAATTGGTCAACTAATTCGTAATAGTGACCGCAAGACGTATGTAATGTCGATTTCAGTCGTTTTTGCTAGTTCCTCTGTGTTTGTGTAAATATCACAGTCACCCCCTGATAATGAAGTCCGCATAGTGAGAACATGCACGAGCGTATGTATTGTTGGCGTCTGTAACACATTCAAAAGGATGACTTCCATTGTACCATTTTCAATCCTTGTTTAAAATAGCTACAATGTAAGCCACTGTCTTCTATCATTGGAATCAACGTGAGAAAAGACAAATCTTTGAATACATTAACATTAATATGATACAGATTTACAGTGCACTCGTCGCTTGGTCCACGAACAACTTTCACTATTTATTAGGAACAATTAAAGCTTTGAAAGTAAAATGTTAAAACACGTCTTTGAGCAATAATATGTGCATAAAACAAAGCACTTACAAATTAAAATAGCCAGAACACTGTCGGTGGTTAACTTAACGTGTGAGAGTCAAGACTATTTCTCAAATTAGCAAAAAATAAGAAAATGTCGATCATATTTTTAAAGTACCAATAAACACATTTTTAGAACAGATGCACTATCTACTAGTCTGAAAAAACCCAGTTGTAATAAATTTTCCAAACGTATAATTACGATACGAATGACAGGAATTTCTATTCATAATAATACAGTTAACCAGGATTGCCTGAGATCAAATGAATATATACAAAAGTAACATAAACGTAAAGGAATAGAATAACAAACCATATTCAAGCCTGCATAGACAGGGCAAGACTGCCTTAGGTCGCTTTGTTCCAGTCTTTACTATAGGATTAAACACATTTTTTCTAGAGGTTATTGATGTGTAAACCGGGGCGATTAACTCACAAACTGAATAAAAGTCCGAAGGACTTTTATGTTGAGTGTGTGAGTAAGAGCCCGGGTTTACACATCAATAACCTCTAGAAAAAATGTGTTTAATCCTTATAATTCTTCAGCCAAACATTTGTGATATTTAATAAACATTTTTTTTATGATGGCTACTATATATATTACCATCAAAAGCACAATGGCAAGTCGTAACTAAGGAGTACGCCGCCATCTTGACTTTCTAAAAACCATAAATGTCAGATAAATACAACTGAATCTTAAATAAAATAGCACCTACCTCAAAAACTTCATTTTAATTAAATGTTATTTGAATTTGAAGCGTACAGTTGGAAAGCAGGTCACGGTTTGACCCCAAGTTTATCAGCAACAATAGAGTCACGTGACCGTGAAAATTCAGTAAAAAAACGGATGAGACAAACCTCATTTTAACTCACTGAATACTATTGTCGTAATAAAAACTTACTGACCTAACTAATCTTGAGTATCCATAGTTTATTCTCGTCATAGCTCACACATCAAATCAAAGTCCTTTATTCTTTATTTTATCTGCAAACTTGGAGTTTGGGTGAAAATTGTCAAGTCTCCTGAACGAAAAATCTAAATATTTACGAGGAAACTAAAAATGATGGGCTGAATTTAAATTTAATAAAGCATCTCATTAAGACAAACACTCGATATGAATATCTCGGCAATAGAATGTTGGATACGCAAACGTCAAATTGATTTCAAACCGAAGCGGTGGTTTTTATGCCGATTTGTGCAAGTGGTTATCTCCCCTTAATATCACCAGTCAAAAATCAAAACCCAGCAAAATGCATAAAAATTAAAAAAGTAGTTTACTTTACAAAAATTAGAAAGAAAAAAAACTAAACTCGATTTATAACTATGTTATGATAATATAAAGAAGAGATACTTCCCCCTATTTTTCAGAGAAGGACTAAATGTAAATATTAAAAGACAAAATATTACTGCAGTAAAAAAAAAACCAATTCAGAAATGTGGATAATGACACCTATACATGTAAAATTAAAAACCTAGCTATAGTGAAAGAAATTAGATCTGGCGGATGAAATGTACTACATGTAATTTTTATATGTGGGATCATTCCTAGCAGAATTTTTTTATAAACACTTCTGATTATATTTAATGCAATAAAAACATAGTTTATACAATTTCAATAATCTTTCTGAAAATTGATATAATTATTAAATAAATAGTACTGATCATATATATTTTATATTCTATAAAGTGTGACCAAGAGTCACAACAAATTTCTTCAAATTAAGAGAGCCTTTAAACTCAAGCCTATGTTTCTTAGTTGAACAGTAAAATACAAAAAAGGGATTTATAAGTTTTATACCAAAAATATTGACAGAAATTCTGTAAAAAACTAGGCTTTAAATTATAAGTGAAAGTGACACAATTTTGAATTTCAGAATCATTATTATTATTGTAAAATTAAACTATTAGATTAGCTTGCACAGTAGCCCTTTGTCTTATTTCTCAGGGTATTTTATAGATTATGAAAGTAAACTTTTTGGTAAAAATGGGGCATTTTCTCTTGAACAGGTTGCTGTATCAGCTTCTTTAAATAATTACATATTTATAAACAAATTTTTGTGTATATACTTTACCTGAATACTAGTAATAGGAAATGAAATGAAACTGGTGGGACAAATTTTGTGCATTTTACTTCAATAATGATCAAAGATGCTTAAATTTGACAAAATTTGCCATTTGAATAAATTCACTTTTGTAAGAACACATCTCTATGAATAAACTTCTTGTTTGGCTGACTTGGCTTGACATTAGCTAGTTTTTGCTCTTATTACCATAAAATTGAGAATGGAAATATAGCTTACTAAGTAAAGAGATAATAATATAAGCAAGATTTTATTAACTGACCTTCATTTTCTTTTTTCATATGTTTTTTTCCTACAGAATTTTCTTTGCAATGCATTTTCTATTGCTATTTTTGTGCTTTTGTCCATCCATACAGTACAGTAGGCTATCAATAATTTGTCAGATCTGTCAGAATTTTCCAAGACGTTTAGCTTAAAACGCAATAAAGAAGATCTTTGTTTGTTGTTTCACTTTTCCAATGTGTAAATTTTTACTATGCACATGACCCTGACACATATTTTGTTATAAACGTTACATGACGTATGTTGAAAAAAGAAAACAATGTCACCGTCAATTTGTGTAGGGGATCAAAAGGGGTTTTAGTTACTTTAAAATACAAGTATCGTATGGAATTGTGAAAATCCACAACTTTTAATCAAAATTTCATTCATGTCTTTAATAAAATCAGTATTTTAGAGCACTTTGAAACAGGTACAATGAAAAGAAGCTAAACTTTACTGTTTTGAAGTAGAAACGTAGCTAAAACCAGATAAAAATTGACATGGCTGGTGGTCACTAAAATTGATGTATAAAAGTAAAAAATGATGGCTTCAAAACAGTGTATAAATTTGAAATAGGTTTCCCGGTTTCATTTAAGATTATAACCGTTCTTTTCTGTATTTGGATACGCAAACGTCAAATTAGGAAAAATCGATTTTTTTGGCGAACAAAAAAGATGGCTATTTTTTTTTAGAACGGACAGGATAAAGGAATAGCAATAACAAGCTATTTTTTGTAATGTTTGTATGTCGTAAAGAAATTATATTGGTCACAAAGCCTACAAATTTTAAAATTTAATTGTAATAAAAGCATGACAAGTTGCAAAAAATACTTTAAACGTCAATCTTTTAGCCGATTGATTTCGCGGACTTTTTGACGTTACGGACGACTGTAGCGCCACCTAATTAATTCCCCCTGCTATTGTTGCTGATAAAGCTTGACGACAACGGACGTTTCCAAGGACTTGCTTTCCAACTGGTACACGTAACGAAATAATCTTTCCCTTGAAAATTTCTATTCGTATGACGTCGTGTTTTGCCATGACGTAAATTCGCCAAATCCTTCATGAAATTTCGCGGAATTTTATTAAATTTTATTTTTATACATTTTCGAAGCTTAGTGAATTAAATTTATTTCTTTTTTTTTGTTATATATGCACTAGAATAGTCACAACTGTTATGCAATTAAGAGATAACTGTATTGTATTTGAAGCTTTAAGGACGTCCATCGGTAGTTTTACTGTCGCAAATTTAGTTTACCTGGCGACGCGGAGCGGAGACAGGTAAACGGGTATTTGCGACAGTAAAACTACCGACGGACGTCCGCAAAGCTTCAAATACAATACAGTTATCTCTATTCTAATGCAAAACAAGTTTATAATTAAATTTCAATCATTATTTCAGTGTAAAAATGTTCATTAAAGAAAATTCCGCGAAAAGATGTTATGTTCTTTTGTCCCTACACTAGGTGACGTCATAGGTATGCTTCCGGCGTCAAACATAAACACCGGGCGTTTTCTGGCTTATGTGCCACTTCAGAATGTAATAAAATTTGATAAAAAGAAGATTTTTAGGCGCAACAAGTGAGTTTTTTTGTTTATTATTGTAGAAATAACATGTGAATACATTCCGAAATTCAAAATGTCGGCTTCCTCAGTTACAGACAAGGAGATAGAGAATTTTACGCTTGCTGTTATCCAATCAGAACAATTGTTACAAAATAATTGCATTAGAATTGTTTTTAAATCTCAAATTGCTGAAAATCCTGGGATCACTGCAAGCTTGTGTATCGCGCATGAATAGATTACAAAAGTAGTTTCGGGAACATGGTTTATCAAAGTGTAAACTTATAGAAAAATTCTAATTGACCAATCCAATTCAAGTATTTATAGATATGCAAATCATATAAGAATTATTGAATTATAACTGCTTACTAGTATTTAAAATAAACAGCATAGTACCTCAAATATACCAGAATCATCGAAACTCTTACACAATGTTCTTTTTATTATTAACGTTCAGTAAGTAAAATACGTATCAACATTCTGGTTATTAGATTAAAATAGAGATGACTTTTTAAAGTGGTTCATGATCTTATTGATTTTTTAGCGGCAAAATGACAACGTTTTAACCATTAATCTGTAATTTGGTACAGTAAAAAAGGACGAATGTAAATATTACAAACACGCTAGTATGGGGTATATTTGAAGAAAGAATAAGAATGTACAGGTTAGTAGTATTACAGCCGATTTCATTGAGTGTGTAGCCAAATGTAATTTCTTTGGTTAGCTTGCTTGTTAGTTGAACCGTGAAGTCATTATGAGTTCAGGTATACTACCCTCCTTACGAAGTAGCCTAGTCCAACAAACAGATTAATTGGCAATTAAAGGAATGTCTCTTTGTCTTTGATTTTGTTGACATGCATGTATTGATTGTGTGTCATTGAAATTGAGAATGAAAGTGGGGAACATGTCAACGAGACACCAAACCGACCGAAGGTCACCAATTGGTCTTCAACGCAGCGAGCAAATACCTCACCCGGAGGTCGCTCTCAGCTTACCCTTAAATAAAAATGTGTAATCGTTCAGTAAAAATGGACGTCATGTTGCCAATGAGACAGCAACTGCATGTATATGTTATATACGAAACAATGGATATCCACACAATCATGGCCTCCACCGTCAAAAACACCAACATGAACTGTGTTACATGCTGCAAATCACCATGGCTACTGACAACATGTGCATACATGTAAGGATAATGTATCTTGAACATGCACCGATTAGTATGCAAGTGCTAAAGAAATATAAATGTTTAAGTATAATTGTTATGGTCTTTTTGTAGTCTAAACACTTTGTTAATGATTTTTATTTTCAAAACGTACTCAAGAAATTTCCATAAATAACGCAACTAAGTGTACAGAAAAGATGTGCCAGAATTTTATTGTTTTACGAAGTAAAATAAATAGATCAGAAAATGAATATCATTTGATCTGTCCTGTTTTAGTTCTGGTGTAATAGTTCATAATTTTATAATTAAAAATACATTTTTGATCATAAGAAACGTTTTTTTGCTTACACTCTATAAAAATATTTCAGGAATTCTGATACAGTAATAAACTATTTTATAGTATTTGATACAAATCAAAGATGGTTTTAGATCAGATTTCTATTGTATTATTCTATACGTCAGTAAATAAAGATGTTGGTCCAACTTAATTTATAGATTCCATTTCTTTTGATATCAATACTTTTGTTAATAAAATACAAGGCATCTGTTATATCTAATATTACTTCTGAGGCACTAAAATTAATATCAAAGTTTTTAAATCAACGAGTTTGCTGAGTGCAGATATATTTATGACATTAACCACGAAGACCTTATCAATGACGCAAGTTAATTAGTGCATCTTAATAATTTATACGGAATACAAAAGAAGACCTTGAAACTACACAAAATGCAAGTCGTCACCAAGCTATTTTTGGTATTCATCTCATGCGCGTAATGCGCTAGGCGCATATGTGAAGTCGGTAACTTTTTGAATATTTTTCTACATTTAAATACTTGAATTGGTTATCATTAAATTTAATTATTTTCTTACTTTGTTTTTGTATAGAAGTAATGACATTTGTACTCAAATTTTAATTTTTGCATATTGTAGCATGAGATTATTATTTCATGCATTTGTTTTTATAACACATGGAATCTAATCTCATCGGTCAGTATTTAAGTGTAATATGGCAATGTTTTGGTACCAACAGAAATTTTTGTACTTTTATCTTGTTCTCAGGTACTTCGGGCATTATTTGATAAGTCTTATTTACTTGTACATTTTGTTCTTTTATCTTGTTTTCAGGTCCTTCGAGCATTACTTGATAAGTTATCATTTATATGTACATTTTTTTCTTTTATCTTGTTCTCAGGTACTTCGAGCATTATTTGATAAGTCATCATTTACTTGTACATTTTGTTCTTTTATCTTCTTCTCATGTCCTTCGAGCATTACTTGATAAGTTATCATTTATATGTACATTTTTTTCTTTTATCTTGTTTCTCAGGTACTTCGAGCATTATTTGATAAGTTATCATTTACTTGTACATTTTGTTCTTGTATTTTTGTATCTAGTGTTAATGGCTTTATTCTCTTTGAATATTTATTGTATCTTCTTCTTGTTTTTTTTGTTTTTTTTGTTATGAATAATTTTTTAATAAAAGCAAAGTACTGAAAAGGAAATTTTACTCTACAACTTTTAAGAGTATTGTCTCAATTCAAGTAATTCGTCCGGGATTATATTGTTTGTACCTTTTAAGTTAGTACTTGTTATCCTTTAAGGAACTTGATGTTGATGGAAGAATTTTGATATTCATCAATAACTTGGGTCGAGCCGAGCATACATGATATAGACACAAATGCTGTCAAATTTAGATCTTTTGTGTATTATTATGTTTTGAGTTGCAATATCACTGACGTACATTGTATGTCACACGTGGTTGTTTTGGGTCTTTCTTTGATATCAGATAACATCTCATCTTCTACGCAATCCGTATTGATTTTAATACCATGGCAGAGAATAATTCAATGTGGTGTTTTTATTAAAAATATATATCAATTCAAGAAAATTTTTAATCAGGTTTTTTTTTAAATAGAATATATCACGTAAAGAGGAAGTTCTTGAAATTTTAATCCTAAAATCTGTTAAAATGGATTGAAACGAATGTTCTAAATGCATGTACTTGACTAATTATTTACCCAGATTAATGACTTCATTTTCAGACTAATACATAAATTTACAATGCTATTTATCTTTTCTGTGTTATTTCTTATATAGTATGGAATTAACCTTGAATTCAGAACTTATAGAAAAGAAGACTTAAGGCCGTGTTCACACTAAACGCCGTGTACAGTAAACATGTTCATTACATAGAACCGAATTCAAATTTTCGGACAACTTTTCTAGCAGTTAGGGAACGACCATTTGACTTTAACAAAAGGGGGATGTATTTTTCCACAATTTGATTTAAATTTTTTTTTATTCTAATTGTATTTTAACGGATCCTAGATACTACACAAACAAACAATTAACCTCACCCTTTTTCAGTAATGCATTTATGAATGAATCGTTGTTTGAGTAAAGACCAGTGGCAAATATTTCTGTCAGTGTGTACGTCCAGTCGATTCGGGAAGACCTTTTCAAATGAATTATGTGTTCGGCAATGATGATGGATGCGTCTTGATAAGGGGTTAATAAGGCTACGTAAAGTGTTTTTTTAACATATAAATATATCAAGTTTAGACAAATATTTCTGTAAAGAACTTTATTAATAAGTGTTATAAGTATCAATTTTATATAAAAATCGTTTCTTTTTTAAATCGACTGCGTGAAGACAAAACATGATTTAAACTAAAACCTGTAGTTCAGAGGTTGTAGTAGTGTAACGTGTAACCAGGCGTTTATATCCCAAACGTCCGTTCCAGTCAATACTTGGATCCAAGTTGTCCACAAACAATACGGCAATACTAAAAACTACAACTATCTACGTTATGCACAATGAACTAAAATATACACACTGACTCTTTGTCGAAATAAAGTTACAACAGACAAAATTATATATAATACTATAATACAATAGAACAGCCTGTCCTCAAGATGGGACGATGTGTCACTTGAAGACAGTATGGCTGGTACAGCTTGTCCTCCGAATGGGACGGTCTGTTACTACTAGACAATGCAGCCTGGTATAAGTTGTCCTCCGAGTGGGACAGTATGTCACTACCAAACAGTGCGACCTGGTACAACTTGTCCTCCGAGTGGGACAGTCTGTCACTACCAGACAGTGCGGGCTGGTACAGCCTGTCCTCCGAGTGGGACAGTCTGCTATGTCAATCCTGTCAACGTGTATGTCCACTTTGTACCCAGTACAAAGTGTCCTCTGAATATCAAGGCTCTTCTAGCACTTAATATATCCGACGTACGCTCGGTTGATGAATGACAGCTCATCGACAGCCAACCGACAGCCTCGAGTGCCGTTTCTCACTCTCTTATATACCCGGGGTCGATACCACTATTTTCTGGATAGGGGTGTTCTCTTAATGTTCCCGATATCGAACACAGCAATCCATCTAAAACACCCCCATACCCTTAAACCTAACCACCGACTTTCCCGCCAAACGTCTAATTCTGTTTAACTCTTTCTCTAGCGTAAACCATGCATTGCTACAATAAGATCCTATTTATTAGTAACCTTAACGACCAATAAACATTACAGTAAGTTTATGTCTGCCATATTTGTTTTACGTAAACTGTCACAGTTTTATAATAAATAAGACCGTTAGTTTATCATTTTCAGGTTTTTTTATAGCCAGTAGCCATATTATATATTTTTCTTATATCTACTTATTTGAACTGTGGTTAATAGGTGTTGCATGCGCACTGGCAGGCCTACCACATCTACTTTTTATATGTATTATATAAATATATTAAATACCAGGGCCCAGTTTCACGAAGCTGTCTTAGGACTAAGACATGTCTTAGGATGGTCTTACGACATATCTTAGTCCTAAGTTGGTTTCACAAAGCGGTCCTAAATTAGGACATCTCTTAAAGTTGGTCATAAAGTTAGGACAACACGAGAGGTGTCCTATGATGGTCTTAGGATAGTTATACGTTTATTTATATAAATTACACTCATTTTTTATATTAATTTTGAAAAAAATATCTTATTATTATCTAATTATCTATTCTCCTGTTCCTGCTTAAAACATATATACAATGACGGATTGTCAGGATTTGTCAACAATGAAAATTCGATGTATTGATATAAAAATTGCACGATTTTATCTCTTAACCTTTTATAACCAATAAAGTCGAAATTGAATTCAACTCACTTGTACCAAAACAATGTCATAATTTCATATTCTTTTTTCTTAATTTTGCATTGAAAATTTCATATTTATATTGATGTATTGTTTAAAGATAATTTATATTTATCATATGTTTAGGCCGTGTTCACACCAAACTCCATGTACAGTAAACTTGTTTACAATTAGTTTAACGTACTGGCCATTGGTTTCACATTAAATTTGTTCACATCTATACACCTTGTTTAATTACCTGTACATAAGATTCGTTCACACTTGTAAACTCTATGTCATTTAAATGTTCCATTACGTAGAATCGAATGAAAAGTTTTCGGACAACTTTGCTAGCAGTAAGGGAACGACCATTTGACTCTGAATAGGGGGATTGAAATATTCCAAACCCCAATTGGATAAAGAAAACAATTCTGGTTCTATAGATGATAAAAAAATATTCTGAATCAAGAGTTTCCCCACACATTATTGTGTTAAATGTTGAAGAAAAAAAAAATTTGATTACCAGCATCAAATAAAAAAAACAAAAAAAACAAACAAACCCGTAAAACGTTTGCGCGGAAATAATTCTGACTCAGATAAATAAAAAAGAATACCCCCCTTTTTTTAAGTTAAGTGGTTGCTTCTTTATGAAAGCCATTTTGATGATTTGCAGTAGTTTAAGGATAATAAAGATGTCTCGATTAAGCATTAGAAAACGTAGGCTGCAACAGCGTGCTTACAGACGAAGAAGGATTAATATATTAGGGATCACTAGATTTCTATCTTTTCTGTTTGTTCAAATGGTACTCTTCTCCAAGAAGTATTTGGCAAAGGGGGTGGGGGGGGGGGGTATGTTTTTTTTTTTTTGCTTTTTAAGTGTAATTTCACGGATCCGAGACACTGCACAAACAATACATTTACCTCACACTTTTTAAGTAATGCATTTATGAGTGAATCGTTGTTTGAGTAAAGACCAATGGCAAATATTTCTGTGTAAGTCAAGTTTATTCGGAAATACCTTAATTTTCAAATGAATTATGTGTTCGGCAATGATGCTGCTTTGAGTCTTAATAAGGGCTTAATAAAGCTACGTTAAGTTTTATTTCTAAACAAAACAAATAAATATATCAAGTTTAGACAAATATTTCTGTAAAGAACTTTTATTATAATAATTGCTATAAATATCAATTTTATTCAAAAATCGTTTCTTCTTTAAATATGCACGGTGAAACTAATGTTTTAAATGCCTAGTTTTATGTACACTGAATCTACACAAGGCCTACATCGAGTATCGACTGCATGTAGACAAAACATGATTTACACTACATGTAAACATTGAGTTTTATCAATGGGAACGTAATTTTGTTTAGTTTACGTGTGAGTTACACTTACACAACACCGAGTTTAGGTCAATGGGAACACGGCCTTAGTAGTAAATACAGTAGTTTTGCATATGTGATAAATAGCCTGCTGTTTAATCCATATCGCGCAACTTTGATGCGCACCCTTTATCGCATACCCTTTATCACACCCCTACCCTTTATCGCATACCCTTTATCACACCCCTACCCTTTATCGCATACCCTTTATCACACCCCTACTTTTTTTTTTTTTTTTTTTTTTTTTACATAGTCAGTTTTGGTTTGGTTTTTTTTTTTGCTTAAGAGAAATTTTACTCAAAATAGGTAAATTTTTTGAATGACGTCATTGTTTGGTATGTGACGTCACGAACGTCGAGTTTTCATATTGTATGTGACGTCACGAACGTCAAGTTTTCATATTTTTTGGCACACTAAATGCAACTATGAAAAATACAAAACACACAAATTAATACAATAATAAACAAAATATTTTTAAAACAACAGCACGCAAATTGTAAGGTAACCCAGGTGCTTCGGATAAGTAATTGAGCAGTTTTTTTAAAAGGCCTTGGAAACAAGACAAAAGTAGAACTGAAGGTAACCCAGTGCTATGGATCAGAAAACAGTTCATATAATATAAAATACTCTTCTGTTGAAATATATGATAAAGCGTATAATACATGGCAAAATCCGTATCACATGCCGTATCACCCTCGACCAATATCATCCCTCGGGCCTAAAGGCCCTTGGGCTGATATTGATGTCTCGGGATGATACGACATATGCTACGGATTTTGCCATGTATTATTCTCTATATAAATTACTTTTACTTTTTTATATTTATTTTGCAAATTATGTCATAATATTAATCAATACGTTTAGAATAATTTATGGTAAGACATACTACATTTACATGATTTATTTTCCGTAGATCATATTTTTATTTGAAAATTTAAAGAACTTGCGACAGGTTTAGGATGTCTTTGCTAAGATGATCCTAAGACAGCTTAAAAAAGTTAATCTCATATGGGCTATACTTCCTTATATCTACTTATCAAAGTGTGGTTAAAATTTGTTGCACTGGCAATCCTGTCGTTAAAATATTAACACAGGGAGTTCGTTACAATAAATTATTTAAAACTTTTACTAAATTCTGTCATAGATACAGCAAAGATTTGATTAGTTAAGTTTGCTGTACTTTAAGAAATTTTATAAAAAAAAAACGGTATTTCACATCCTAAATTTTACGGTTATATTGTACTAAAAGCGCGGAAATCATTATTAACTCCGTGTAAACTCATCGAACCTTTAAACAAACTTATTAGTAACGGTAATCTTACCAATGTTTGTAAGCATATCTTTGATTTTAGTTTACATTGGCACCAATATCGATTTTGTCATCAGCAAATAAAATGTATTATTTTCAAACGGGATGTATAAATACACATCAACGTTCATTTTTCTATATTGAGGTAAACTCCTAACTATCATACTGCCTGTCGATACTTTTATTTTTCGAATCGCACTAGTCATGTCTGACTTCTTTGACTGTTCATGACGTTAAAATACTCAATCCCTGAGATGGGCTTCTGATAAGTTAAGCCTTTTTCAACTGATTTTTATAGTTCGTTTTTATGTTGTACTGTTATACCACTGTCCCAGGTTAGGTGGAGGGTTGGGATCCCGCTAACATGTTTAACCCAGCCACATTATTTATGTATGTGCCTGTCCCAAGTCAGAAGCCTGTAATTCAGTGGTTGTCGTTAACTTTGTTTATTTATTTATTTTTTATATTTAAATAAGGCCGTTAGTTTACTCGTTTGAATTGTTTTACATTGTCATATCGGGGCCTTTTATAGCTGACTATGCGGTATGGGCGTTGCTCATTGTTGAAGGCCGTACGGTGACCTATAATTGTTAATGTCTGTGTCATTGTGGTCTCTTGTGGAGAGTTGTCTCATTGTCAATCATACCACACCTTCTTTTTTTATATTCAGTGGCTTTTAGTCTCTGATGCATAATTTTATATTATTAATTGTTGTTGGCTTATATCTAGCTTTCAGTAACAGCAAGTACTCTCAAATCGACTTTGACGTGTTGATACAATTTGTTATGCTTTTTTTAATATTTAATGGTGACTATTTCGTCTCTACCTGTTATTTTTTTTTAAATATATACTAGTGTTTATTATGACTATAAATGTTCACTTCTGTTCTTGTACTATAAACGACAAAATAATTAATTAAAAAAAAAAACATTTCTGTTCTCTATTTATACTGTATACCTTACAACTAAATTATTTTCATTTACCTGTGTACATTTGTTACAGTACATATACATTATTGTATTTGGCGGTATTATGTTCAAGGTTATGATTCTCTTTCTGAAATTGTTTAACATATCACCCCTTATTTGATTGATTTTGTATTAACATTGTGTCATAGATCAAATTTATTCGTTCAATGTATGTTCACTTGTGTTAATATGTCTTTTGATTGAGTAAAGCCATTTCAACTGATATTCTATATTGTGTCTTTCTATGTTGTGGTATTACACAATTGTTTCAGGTAAGGGTGAATATTGGTACCTATAAAACGTAAATCAATACAAAACGCATTTGTTTGCACATGTCCTTAGTCAAGAACCTGATGTTCAGTTGTTGTCGTTAGTTGATGTGGTACATAGGTGTTTCTCTTGTCTCGTTTTTATGCAGATTAGGTCGTTGGTTTTCCAATTTAAATGAGTTTACAGTAGTCAATTGTTGAACCCTTTATAGCTTACTGTTTTGATGTGAGCTAAGGTTCCGTTTTGAAGACCGTACTTTGACCTTTATAATGGTTAACTTTTGCAAATTGTGACTTGGATTGAGAGTTGTCTCATTGGCGCTCATATCACATCTTCCTATATCTATATATGACCTTACATTGGTTACTAAAATGTATGTCTCTTTGGTGGATTGTCCTTCACCTGGTAGAGACAACCTTTACCGTTGGTAAGCAATAATTGAGGTGTACCACTAGCGATTCTTTGTCAGTCTCCTTCGGGTTTCAAACTCATACGGCTGGAGTATTAGATTGAAATATTTGTAAGAAATTAAGGTTGTTTTACCAATTAATGGTAATTTTTTTTACTTAAAATTGCGAAATATCATAGTCGTTTTCTTACTGTTTCAGTAATTCTAGCAAGTAATAGTATAATTTGAACTTCAAATTTTCAATACTTATTTATTTGCTTATTTCGCGTACATGAGTGCTGTTAGAAAATGACACGAAATTCAATCGGTCTATTTACATTCACTAAAAAAAAAATAAAAAAAAAACATGAGGTAAGATTGACAAACAGGAAACTCACTATCTGATTCCAAATCTGTATACTTCCCATTGAGCTATATAGAATATGTGTTTTATTTCTTAAAAGAGATGCAGTATTGCATTTTGTAATTGATTTAATCTAATAGCTAATGCATATACTGTATAGTGCTTTTAAGGATGCGACATATTCAATCTATACTAAGTAATGTTTTGTTTGCTATTCTGTTTAAAGATATAAGAAGATGTGGTATGTCGTTTTGTTTTGGGCATATGGCTCCTCACGATGCAGCATTTTAAATGTTTGTGTTTGGCGGTTCCTGTATTATGATAGTCGCACGAATTTCATGAAATATTGCGTTTTTATCCCTTCATTTTCTAGATGTACACATGTAAACCTATCAATTCTATATATAATACTTTACGTATAGCTGTAGTCGTTTTTCTGTTATAGTATAATTATATCTCTTTGCTTATGTTTTTGTTTGATAAACGTCCAGTGACAAATTTGTCCTGTATACTCAGAACGAATACAGTTTGAAATAAACAGTCACAAACATTTGTTTATAAAATACTACTGTTATCTGTTCTTTGGTCTGGTTGTTGTTTCTTTGACACATTCCCTGTTTCCATTCTCAATTTTACGTATGTTCTAGTAAAAAGTAGAAATTATGATTCATTTTTTATTTCGAAAAGAAAAAAGAAGATGTTATATGAGAGTCAATGAGACACCTCTCTATTTAATTCACATTTTGTAAAAAGTAAACCTTTATAGGTCAAAGTGTTGCCTTAAACACGGAGTCTTGATTTACGACGATCAGCACACTATAAAGGGCCCCAAAAACTGACTAGTGTAAAATCATTCAAACATCTAATCTATATCAAAAAGAGAAATGGGAAATACTTATGAAACACATCAACAAACGACAACCACTGAACAACACGTACCTAACTGAATCACGGCATAATGCTGAGGCACGCCTCCGGGTGCGGGATTTTGTCGCTGCATTTAAGACCCATTGGTGACCTTTGGCTTTTATTTGCTCTTTGGTCGGGTTGTTGTCTCTTTTACACTTTCCCTATCTCCATTCTCAATTTAATTATTCAAAGTCTGTTCGACATCAGCTTTTTTTACCTTCCTGTTACCTTTTCTTGTTTAAAGAAACAAGACTCTTCGTCATTATAATGAAGTTATTAAAATCTACACGCTAACATGTAACTAGTCGTCTGCTATAACTAACGGATGACAATAACATATACCCAAGGAAATTCCAATAACTCATTAATTCTGTCATTGATAAAGAAATGGACACCTGTATTTCTGATTATTGAGAACTTTGTTCGTTTATTTATTTTAAAATTAAATGTCATAAACAGCCTTTGAAATTGTCTGATGGTGACATTCAAGCTAGTCAGATATCGTTCTCAACCCCATGGCGTTGACATATGACAGTTTCATTTTTCTACATATTAATCATGATTGATTTGTAATACATTGAGAATGGTACCGAAAATGGCAATTAAAATGTAATTTTATTTTCACGATGAAACTTCAACTTTAACAACCCTAGAAATTTTTGTATAGTAGAGAACATCAAAACTAGTTAAATTATAAGTTTGAGATGTTGCCTGAAATAAATAGATTCTTTACAATAAAAGGTCAAAATCATTTAACTTGAATGTATAATGCAACAATTACTGTTATTAGCAGTAGTAAAATATTAGTCAGGCCAAAGTAAATCTTTTTGAAATGTTAATAAGACCAAAGGGGATTTTTTAAGAAGATAATATTAGTCAAGACAAAGTGAAATTTGTTGAAATGTTAGAAAGTTCAAAAGTAATTTTGTTAAAACTGTAATTCAGGCCAAAGTAATTTTATTAAAAGGTTTTCAGGCCAAAGTGAAATTTGTTGAAAAATTAGTAAGGTCAAAGTAATTTTGTTAAAACTGTAATTCAGGCCAAAGTAATTTTATTAAAAGGTTTTCAGGCCAAAGTGAAATTTGTTGAAAATTTAGTAAGGCCAAAGTAGTTTTGTTAAAAATGTTGTTCAGGTCAAAGTAAAATGTGTTCAAATGTTAATTAGGCCAAAGTAAAATTTGTTGAAATGTAAGTTAGGCCAAAGTGAATTTTGTTGAAATCTCACTTAGACCAAAATGAATCATGTTGAAATGTTAGTCAGGCTAAAGTAAATCATAATTTGTATGTATTGAAAAGTTATTCAGGCCAAAGTAAAATGTGTTAAAATGTTAGTAAGGACAAAGTAATTTTGTTAAAATGTTAGTAAGGCCAAAGTAATTTTGTTAAAATGTTATGTAGACCAAAGTTAAATTTGGGAACTGTTATTTAGGCTAAAGTAAATCTTGTTGAAAAGTTAGACAGGCCAAAGTTTAATTTGTTGAAATGTTAATCGAGTCAAAAAAGAAATTTGTAAAAATGTAAATCAGGTCTAAGTGACATGTGTTGAAAACATTAGTAAGGCCAAAGTAATTTGGTTTAAGTGTTATTCAGGCCAGAGTGAAATCGGTTGAAATGTTAATCAGGTCAAAGTGAAATTTGTAGAAGTGTTAATCATCCCAAAGAGTAATTTGTATTAATCTTTTAAAATCCAAAAATATGCGTCCTGAATATCTATGAGATAATTGCCACTGAACGTAAAGTAATCAACAATCAATCTAGAAATGTGTATTGAACTTAAGGCATGTCCTTCATCACTGATGATGTGGTTAACATTAAAAACATGAATGGAGTATAGTTTGATAGACTTTTCAATGAGAATGGGTTCTGGCATGATTATTCTATAACGCTATTGGTTATTTTTTTATGTAAGTCTTTCTAGCTTGCCGGAAAGCACGATTTACCTATTATATATATTAAGTAATTTGAAGATGCAAAAAAAAAACATTTTTTTGTATCTGAAATATTTCGTTATAACGTATTTTTATTAATATAGATGGTGTCGTTATTTTATACGGAAGCGTATTAGGGACATAGAAAAAATAAAATTGGCAGTGAACTTTTTTTTTTCAAATCGAAATTTTGGCACTTCAAATCTTAAAATTTCGATACGCTTCCGTAATACTTATTTCTTTCTACCTGTCTCTAATAAAATTACAATAAGTTAACGTCACTACAATAATATGTATGGGATACTTCCTCATTTGAACATACCATACATTTATTTAAATTAGCTGTTGGTCTAAATTTAGAAATAACAACCATGTGGTTTTTCGTTGTTGTTGTTGTGTTTATGTTTTGAAATTATTTTAAAATCAGAAACATCTATATATAGACACTACAAAATGTATGGAAACAATAATTAAACATTGTGTGCAATAATTGCTTCTATCGTTTATTATTTTCAATTTATTTGTCAATGAAATATACCGAATAGTGTTAAATAAAAACTATCGGCAACTTTATTAAATTACCAGGAAAACAGCTGTTATATTTCATGTGTTTTGATTTTATATAATAAAATTTAGAATGGAAATGGGGAATGTGTCAAAGAGACAACAACCCGATCATAGAACAGATAACAGCAGAAGGTCACCAACAGCGAGAAATTCCCGCACACGGAGGTGTCCTTCAGCTTGCCCCTAAACAAATGTATATACCAGTTCAGTGATAATGAACGCCATACTAAACTGCAAATTGTACACTAGAAACTAAAATTAAAAATAATACAAGAATAATAAAGGCCAGAGGCTCCTGACTTGGGACAGGCGCAAAAATACGGCGGGGTTAAACATGTTTACGAGATCTCAACCCTCCCCCTATACCTCCAGCTAATGTAGAAAAGTAAACGCATAACAATACGCACATTAAAATTCAGTTCAAGAGAAGTCCGAGTCTGATGTCAGAAGATGTATCCAAAGAAAATAAAGAAAATGACAATATTACATAAATAACAACAGACTACTAGCAGTTAACCGACATGCCAGCTCCAGACATGACTCGGAGGTGCAATGGGGACGCTAAAGTGCGATGGTTACGCTGAATTGTGATGGTATACGTCCACGTGCGATGGTCTATCCCACGCATGATGGCTAGTTTAAAATCTAAATATTATTATTGGAGAAGTACCTGTTGATTTTTTAATAGTTAGTTTATAAATCTACATTCATTATTGTCTATATTTGTCATTAATTGCAGATGCATACGAAATAAGAGATCTTCCTCTTTGATTTTCTACGTGTAGACATAATTTCATATTTAACAAATTTATTTATCTTTACTTTGTTCCTCTCAGGAGATTTTCTTTTACAGTAATATTACGGACCAATGTGTATTTAGAGAATGTCACACACCATCGTACGTTAAAAGGAACCTTTATTTGTAAATTGCTACAGAAAGTTAACTTTCACTTCCCACGAATCCACCTCTGAGCCCTTTCTCGTTGTTTTTTAAGTTTATAAGCACTTTATCATTTTTAAAACTTGGAAAACTGCTTTTAACATATAAATAAACATCTTTATCGACATGAAAAGCATTGAAAATGTAATTTGTGTAGACCATCGCACTTCGACGTACATGTACAATGTAGCAATCAATAAGAGGCAAGCGTCACATGGCCACCATTGCACTCCATCGTATATATAAAATGCTTCCGCGTCAAAATTTATCATCGTACCTCAGCGTGATCATCGCGGTTTGGAGTACTATATTGCAGTCCAGAGTCGATTTTTTGTTTAATTATGTATATTGTACTATTATTATGTAAATATACATGTAGTTGTTCATGTAGATTTCGTGACATGAACATATAATCGATGCACATTTCAGTCACTAGATGTATGTGTAAATTATTTAGTTATTCGCTATTTTTGAAATATGCTTGTAATTATTATGTTGGAATGTTGAAATAACACAGATTTTGACGACCCCCCCCCCCCCCCCCCCCCCTTTTGACTCTTGTTATGTCTCCTAGATTAGAAGCACTAACTTAGTTATCTAGCATCTGACGTTTAGTCCCGACCTTCATCCAATTTGTTTGTTCCGAATGATTTTTCCATTCAAAAAAATATTTATCTTTGTACGCTGATATATCAAATGCTATAATTCCAGCGGATTTTTTTTTTTTTATCGTAATAATATTGTAACATTCCACGAAAATATCAATTACTTCCATAAGTACGAGGATATTTCCATCATTCACATTTAACAATTCTAATATTTTTAGAGAAAATGTTTACATTAATTTAAGAAAAATAAAAGGGTATAACAAAATTGTGTAGAAGGTCTTCTCACACCAATCAGTAAAAATCTGGTGTACTAAATATGCAGTCACGTTCACTGTTGGATAGCTATTTTAAATCTGATGATATGTATATGCCAATGAGACAACTATCCACCAACGTTCCTAAACAAACGATGACGGAGCTACAGTAACTGTTAAATACGATATTAACCAAATTTAGCCACAACCATTTTTTGGGTATCTAGTTTAAAATCATATGACTTTTGTACGATTATCCTCTTGCCAACCAAAATTGCCGATATGGCAGAAACGGAAGTTAAGTTTATTATCTTAATTATGAAGCAAAAAATATCTTTATATTTCGTTCCTAGTTAATTGAAAGAGGGACGAAAGATACCAAAGGGACAGTAAAACTCATAAATCTAAAACAAACTGACAACGCCATGGCTAAAAATGAAAAAGACAAACAAACAACAGCACACGTAACACAACATAGAAAACCAAAGAATAAACAACACGAACCCCACCAAACAACTAGGGGTGATCTCAGGTGCTCCGGAAGGGTAAGCAGATCCTGCTCCATATGTGGCACCCGTCGTGTTGCTTATGTGGTAACAAATCCGGTAAATAGTCTAATTCGGTAGGTCACATTCATGAAAGGGAAGGGGATTGTAGTTACGACGTAAGGAAAGAGGGACAAAAGATACCAAAGGGACAGTGAAACTCATAAATCTAAAACAAACTGACAACGCCATGGCTAAAAATGAAAAAGACTAACAGAAAAACAATAGATGACACAACATAGAAAACTAAAGAATAAACAACACGAACTCCACCAAAAACTAGGGGTGATCTCAGGTGCTCCGGAAGGGTAAGCAGATCCTGCTCCACATGTGGCACCCGTCGTGTTGATTATGTGATTACAAATCCGGTAAATAGTCTAATTCGGTAGGTCACAGTCATGAAAGGGAAGGGGATTGTAGTTACGACGTAAGGAAAGAGGGACAAAAGATACCAAAGGTACAGTGAAACTCATAAATCTAAAACAAACTGACAACGCCATGGCTAAAAATGAAAAAGACTAACAGAAAAACAATAGTACACATGACACAACATAGAAAACTAAAGAATAAACAACACGAACCCCACCAAAAACTAGGGGTGATCTCAGGTGCTCCGGAAGGGTAAGCAGATCCTGCTCCACATGTGGCACCCGTCGTGTTGATTATGTGATTACAAATCCGGTAAATAGTCTAATTCGGTAGGTCACATTCATGAAAGGGAAGGGAATTGTAGTTACGACGTAAGGAACATATCCGATATCATTTGTGAAACGGTTATTCCATAACGGTCAACCAACTCGTGATGGCGTCCGTAAAATTTGCGAAGGGATGATTTCAACTTCACCATTTGGAACTCTTGGTTTAATAGCTTCCTTGTGAGCAGTAACCCTCTATCAAGAAAATCATGATAGGAAATGCAAGCACGGGAATATCGTATCAATTGGGAGATATCCGATATTATTTGTGAAACGGTTATTCCATTACGGTCAACCAACTCGTGATGGCGTCCGTAAAATTTACAAATGCCTTACATAATTACATGCCTTACATTGTTATTAAGTACAGTCACACTTTTGTCTTAATTTGATTAAATCCTGATCGAGGTGCAACACGATCATGTTTGTCAATTTCTTCTGACAAATTTTAACCAATCAATTATTCAGTCTATATCAAATTTTCAAAGCATGCCAAGTATATCCATACGTAAACAATATCGGATATTCACATAATTAGACGTGGGGTATCATCCCTTGAGTATATTATTAATCGATGGTGAACACGATCTAATCTATATAATCATTTGAACTCGAAAGAGCTGAATTGAAAATCACGTCTTAGCCGTTTATAGGAATAAAAGATACTACGAAGTCAATCAAAACCGAAATCAAAGAAAAACAGGAGCTCTATATTTTAAAACTTTGATTCTTCTCTTTCAGTAATTCAGAACTTTTGATATCTGCAGTCTATAGCAAGCAGGTGTAAAGATGACTTCTTGCATCTATTTTGAATAGCAATAGAATAAAATTGAGAATGGAAATGGGGAATACGTCAAAGAGTCAACAACGTGACCGAAGAGCAGATATCAGCCGGAGGTCAATAATGGGTCTTTAATGCATCGATAGAATCCCGAACCCGGAGGTGAGCATCAGTTGGCCCCTAAATAATATGTGTACTATATAGTTCTGTACATTTTACGAAAACAAAATTCGTATACGTAATGTTAGTGATTTTTTTGTGCATTTTTAAAAGGTTGAAGTGTCCTTCTCGTTAACGTCACAGTTTATCTTGGATCTCGGTCTCCTTCGGTAGCCCCCCCCCCCCCACCCCTCTTTTTCCTCCACCTGTTTAAAAACAATGTCGATTGGAAAGACATCAATTACAGCTTAGAGTGTAGAAAAACTAAACATTGAAAGTCTATAACAAATTGCAAGATAAACGTTACATACGTACCTGGTAATAAACTTACCATAGACAGAAATATGTGTACTTGCAACAAAATTGAAATATGCTCGGCGAGCCTTGCGTCTTCCTGCTTCTATGGTTAAAGCTCATACAAGTAAAGGGTATAATTTTAGACACTAAGGATGTGTCCATAATCTATGTTATTTTCTGGTCTGTATCTCTTAATAAAGTATGGAAACAAGGAATAGGTCAAAAAGACAAAACTCCGATGAAAGAGCTCAATACCACCAATGAATCTTCAACGCAGCAAGAAAATCCCGTACCCAGAGGCTGGTAATTTAGAATATGACAGAGGCTGGTCATTTAAATATGACAGAGGCTGGTCATTTAGAATATGACATACCTTCTGTTCTACCTATGATTATTATCATTTATATCGATTTCAATGGAATTAAAATAAACTCAAATATATAATCTTATTGATTGAGAACTAGGAAGATCGTTTCGGTATTGTATTTTATATGTAATTTTTTCTAGATTACGTATACTTTTATTCAAATGATATATCACGTTTTTTTTCTAATCAAGCCTTTTTACTAGACATTATATATTAAGTATTAGTCTTTGCAATTTCTTTCTTGAAAAAATCCGACAAGAAAACAGCTTAATACCGATCAAATTTGTTTTTAAGACTGCTTTTTGACGCTGATTATGATATTGGGTAGTTGATTGGTAGAAATCAGAAAGGTTTGAATTTGTAATTATTTTATTTTACCAATCAAGACATTTGATAATTTACTGTAACACAAGGATAATATGCTTTTCATGTTTGAAAAAATCCTATATGATTGATTTAATTGCTAGCATGTTGAAGTCTTTCCGTTTTCCATACTTTACAATTTAGACAATATGTATTGGAAGAATTTATACGATTGAGTTTTTGTCATTTGCAGTACTGGTAGGTTCTGTAATATGTGTTTGATGCTGTTAATCAGTGTGATAAGCATTAAGACAGATATCCATGAAAGCGAGGCAAGCTGTTAGACATAAATTAACAGAAGATCCACCCATAAGCATTCAATAGACAAGTTCGTCTATTCGTTTAAGACATTTTAACGCAGTATAGTGACAGACATCTTGCAGCGATTTTCTAATACTTGCTGATTGTCTGATTTGATGCATAAGACTTGGTGAAATTTTACAAGGTAGGACGAATCTTTTTATTATGTTTTGTCCGTTTATGTTTTATTTGAACACTTGAAAAAAGTTATATAAGAAATTTACGGAAACTGCTATGTTTTAACCGTCTTGTTATTTAAATAAACACTCAAATCTTTAAATATTTAAAGCAATATTATATAGTTATATAAACAAAATACTTAGTATGAAATTCCTTTTAATTATTGTCAAAATTTATAAATGTTTTTTCCCAAAATACTTTAACGAAAGCTGTTGCGTATTTTTAACAGTCGCTGTCATGCCACGTATATATGTCAATTTTTCTAAAGTTAATAAGTCACTAAATGTCTTTCATAATATCAATAACTGAGTTGAATATTCTTGCTTTGATTTCCAGCATTTTATTCATCAACCATAAAACAAGCTATCATGATCAATTCATTAGCCAAGTCTAATCTCGGTAGACATGATCATGCAATGTGATAAGATTATTGATAATTCCATAACTAGAAGTTTCAATGGACATATATATATAGAATGATGAATGTCTGCAGTAACAAATTGTCAAGGTCCTGGCTTCAACTTCCATATGAAAAATTTAATAAAACGCCCTTTTAATGAAACCTATTTCTAAATATTTTACATGGCTTATTAAGTATAGCGGCTGCATTAAAAGGAGAAAATCAGATTTTAATAGAGAAAAACTTTTGGATTTATTCTTTTAGGATAATTTCTTCTGAAAGATTTGAAACCACGTGCCATTCTTTTCTTGTTGTCTATAAAACCATTGCTTATGAAACTTTTCTCATGTCGATAGTCGCTTAAGCATGTAATCAAATATCACACATGATGTCATTTTATGTAGTCCGCAGACGACAGTTACAAAACCTTCGTGTTATATTAGACAGCAATGCTTTTACAGCATGCATGGTGTTAAAGAAAGCAGAAAAAGACCGGTAAATAAGTCTAACGATGATTGTCATTCTTAAACACAAATAGGCAACAGCAAATTGTTAACTATTTATACTGCAAAAAGTGCAACAAGGTCTAAATAATGCGAAAAAAATCGTGTTAAAGTTTTCTTTTCTAAAATACTCACAATAATTTTTAACAGAAATAATACAAAGGAAATATATATAGCGGTAACCTCATCCTAGTTTTACTGTAAGTTAAAAAAAATGTACATGTACATGCAAAATGTACATGCATATGCTAAACAAAAGTATTTGTAACCTCATGTACGAATTTACATAAAATTTACATTCTTTAAACACAAATAGGCAACAGCAAATTGTTTACTTGTTAGACGGCAAAAAGTGCAACACGGGTACATGTATATAAGGTGTAAAATTCCTACACACCAAATGTTGTTTTCTAAAATACGCATAATAAACTATAATAATTTGTCGTTTTTCATTGCAAGTATTCTGTTTCAAGTCTTGTTTAAGGTACAATAGACATTTGAATCGCAAACATACATGTTCTGTTCTAGTTTCGAAAGTTTAAAAATTTGTTTTATTGCGAAATCTATATATATTGTACAAAACACATTAATGTGATGTCAATGCATCTTTGAGTGTTATTTTGTATTGAAGTTTCGAAAACACACATATTTGACCATAACTGTCCGTTCGCATTGCGTTCACGTTTTTATACGAATAAAGGACAAGTGAGATTTTTTATATGTCATTCTTTGAAGGTGGATCATACCTTGCATTAAATACATGTATGTGCAATAAGTACACTATTAAAAAAGGTAAATCTGATATATGAAATATATTTTTTTGTGTATTTCAATCACCTTTCTTTTAGTATGTTACATGAAAAATTGTAACAAGAAAATCGGACTGGCAATATATAAAGCTCAAAATATAGATTTCAAATAATAGTTTCGAACACTTCTTAACGCGGATTTAAATCTATATATATTATAAGAGTTCTAAGGGATTCGTTTTGGTATTTTTAATAATTCTATGCAACACGTACGTTTACTATGTTCTCAACTATTGAGTTCTCGCATGGTCGTTTATCTAAACACTGTGTGAAAATGATTTTACTACATGACACGGGTGACAAGAAGAACTAGTCCCCTGTTAAAGGAATTGTTTTGGTTTTTACTGTTATTCAAATTATTCAAAATGGAACGTATCAAATTCTATGCGTTCCTCTTCTGGGTAAAACTTCAGTGAGAACTATCTTTGTTCAAAATAAAACTAAATATATATAATAAATTTGCGAAAGCAAATTTACAGATCTAACATTGTTGGGTTGATGTTTAGACGAGTTGTATATATATATATATAGATCTGTAAATTTGCTTTCGCAAATTTTTGGTTCTTCCCTCGCCGGGATTCGAACCCATGCTACTGTGATATCGTGACACCAAATCGCCTGCACTGCAGCCGTCCCCCTAGACCACACGACCACCTGGGCTCTCAAAAAAGAGCTTTCGCTGGCCGTGTGTTAACTTTCCTCGTCAGTTTTAATCTAGCGGCGTACTACAGTACATGATATATAAGGCATGAAGATGTTATTGTTACAGATCAGCTAAATTATCTATAGTAAAGGATCCTACAAATTAATGTAATATACAGTCACAGAAAATAATTATATTTATAAGTACGTCTGAGTCAGTGACAACTCTACAACAGATGTATCCATCGGATCGCCATCAATGATGGTGATACATGGCTGTGTACATAATGTATATACAACTCGTCTAAACATCAACCCAACAATGTTAGATCTGTAAATTTGCTTTCGCAAATTTTTGGTTCTTCCCTCGCCGGGATTCGAACCCATGCTACTGTGATATCGTGACACCAAATCGCCTGCACTGCAGCCGTCCCGCTAGACCACACGACCACCTGGGCTCTCAAAAAGAGCTTTCGCTGGCCGTGTGTTACCTTTCCTCGTCAGTTTTAATCTAGCGGCGTACTACAGTACATGATATATAAAAGGAAACTAACTTAAAGGTTTCAATAGCTACTAGCAAAGTCGAGCTCAGATGTTTTGAGTGTACTATTGCTAGTTTAGTATTTTATAACTGCAATGGGCAATACTGGTGAAAAAAAATACCATGTTTATAATGTTCTAAAAATCTGGGCCCAGTTTTACACGAAGCTGTCTTAGGACTAAGACATGTCTTAAGATGGTCTTACGGCATTTTTTAGTCCTAAGTGGATTTCACGAACTGGTCCTAAATTAGGACATCTCTTAAAGTTGGTCATAAAGTTAGGACTACACGAGAGGTGTCTTATGATGGTCTTGTGATAGTCATAAGTTTATTTATATAAATTACACTATTTTTTATATTAATTTTTCAAAATATCTTCTTCATTTATTATCTAATTATCTATTCTCCTTTTCCTGCTCATAACTAAAATCAATTTTTATAGGTTGACGGATTATCATGATTTGTCAACAATGAGCATTCGATGTATTGATATCAAAATGCACGATTTATCCTATGACCTTATTATAACCGATACAGTGGAAAATTGTATTCAACTCACTTGTACAAAAAAAAATGTCATCATTTTATTCTTTTTTTTCTCAATTTTTATTTTAAAATTTTTCATATGTATATTGGTGTATTATTTATAGATAATCTTTATACAAATTACATTTATTTTTCATATTAATTTTGCAAAATATCTAGTTATATTAATCAATACGTTTAGTAATTTATGGTAAAGACATACTACATTTACATGACTTTTTCCGTAAATCAATGTTAATATTTGAAAATTTAAAGAACTTGCGATAGGTTTAGGATATCTTAGTTGAGATCATCCTAAGACAGCTTCGAGACGAGGTCTGAGATATGATCAAGGATAGTCATAAGAGGATCATAAGACATGTCCTAAGATATATTTTATGACATATCTTAGGATAGCTTCGTGAAACCGGCCCCTGATCTCATTGACTAAATGTTGTGTTACTATCATAAACTTATACTAGATTCATTCAAGTACTTGGTTCATTTTTCAAGCCGCATGTGCTTCAGGAAAGGATGACATGGTGTATTACTGCACAAATTTCATCTGATCGGCACTTAGTGAATGTAAGGAATATATTTTATTATAACGATTAACGATCTATTTACAAAGAGTTTAGTGACATTTTTTAGTACATTTGTATTGTGGCTATCTTTATATTGATGGACAGAAAGAGTTTGAAAAAATGGCGAAGTCGATCAAGGTTTTACTCTAATTTGACAAAGGGTAAGGTATAAGTTGAAATAAAACTTCATTAAGACAACATCTGCTCTTGTTTCCATTGTCGCATTATTTTTTTAATTTTCATTTATTTCAAAATTGTACATTTTCTCAATTTGAAAGAATCAGATGTACAGAAGTAAACGACATTAAAAAAAAAAAAAAACATAAAGATCCTGCATATCATAGTAAAGAACTAGCGGTTCAAGTAGTCTACAGTTTTTGGCTTCCATGGAGTCTCACATGATTGATTAAAAGTGTTTTCAGAGGCGATCAAACTTCAACCCCCAGAGTTTTGGGAAACTTGGCCGATTAAAAAAGTGAGCTTTTCTCTTTCATGTTAGTCTTTTTTGTGTAAAAACACAAAGTGTTATTCATATCATAAATCAAAAACTCAATATTTATTTTTAAATTGGTGCAGTTTAAAGTGGGAATGTACAATTACCACATTAGATATAAAATATAAATATCTCTTGTATTTGTTTCCTACTGACAAAAGATAACGATTACAAATACATATCTTCATTAAATGTACCTTTAGACGTTTTTTTTAAACTTTTTTTTTTTTTTTATTGACGTAACATTTGTTCTGAATAACATTATTTCGCTGTGTTCAAAGAGGTGTATAATACTAAATTAAATATCAATATTAATGTTGTAGATATAATAAAAATTTACAAAGATAAAACTTTTATTGGCAAATTGCTTATCAATATTTACACATGTTTGGATTGAACTATTTTTTTTTATTTTTTTTATTTTTTTTTTTTGGACTATTAAAACTGCTGAAATTTCTTTTTTCTTTTTCTTCTAATAGTGATTTAAATTTATTCATTGTAAATGAAGGATTTAAGCCCAAGTTCAAATTGGTATATTCATAATTTGCATCAACAATGTATTCATATAAAACATAGTACTCTGTGTTATGTTGTTGATTGCCAGTCTTTTTACTGTACTTTTTCTTTAAGCCTCTTATATACATGTGTCGGACATGTATGCAAAATCGATAATTTTCTTCAAATACACAAGTATGATATTATAAATTTGCGGATGGAAATTTCATATGGAAATGGTACAGTATTGCATTAAACTCTTCTCATAGTTCTCTCTCTTCCGATTACGGAAAATACTGTTTGAGACTGTGCATTTTGAAAACAACGTTTGTTTCTGTTTTCTTTCATTATCTGGTCATAGCACTGAATGTATGTATTAGTAGTACTAAATAAACGTTTCTGAACGGTTATGAAATTCACTTCTACGTGTAAATCGAAGTACAATAAAAATCAGAGCTTTGCTTTGACCATAGTACAATAAATGTTACGCAATCAACAATGTTCCAGTTCCAACTAGAAAGTATATTTTCCTATGAGTTACATTTTCCAGACGTGACATTTATAAAATATTTGCATTTCTGATGTAATTAGTCTTAATATTTAGTTCATTTTGGAAATCTAAGAAAATTGATACCCAACAAAAATTACACTTTTACAGTAACCCGTTATAATTATACAAAACGTTTCGACATAATCAGAAACTCAATTAACAAGCTATTGCCCCTAGCTTTAACATGTCAGAAAAGCTTCGAGGAATAGAGATATTCTGACAGTTTATTAGCTCAATTTCCCTCTTTATGACCACCATTAGTGTTAGTTTTATCCCAGTATCTGACCGTGTAATTATAACTACAGTGTGGAACGTTGTATTCTGGTTACAACTTCAGTTTATACTTTCTTGGTTAATAGCAAAAATAAATTGGGTAATCGCAAAACAAACGTTAGTACAAAAACTGAAGTAAACAAATGGTATTGATAAAAAAATCGAAAAAGGTTCTATCTAGGGCAGACATTTTTTTTTAGAGCAACCATATTTTTTTGACTTTCATAGAAGCATACATGTACGTGTAGTCTATATGACTGTGAATTTACATTAAAGTATGCAGACTCATTTGATAAAACTAAAGGTTTACTTAGCTCCTCCTTTTAGTTCCTTATTTATAAAAATAGGAGATTTAGGTTTTCAAAGTATCTGGGCGTAGTTCGTGAATGTACCAAGAGTACCGAAAGAATCTTTCGCTTATAATCGTCACAAAATTTACAGAATGATGATTGCGCTGACTCTTGTTTTTACTTATATACCATTAGTATATACATGTATGTCCTCCCGTTTGTTGCAATGCTACACATTGTTGGACATTGGATCTTTTTAACATGATACAGGAAGTAATTCCATGTCCGTTGTTGTTCAGATGAGAATGACACTTCTCAAATTTTGATATATAAAATTAGCGGGAAATTATTGATACTCCCCTTGATATGACAAATGTTGTGAGACTGTAATCTTGATATTTCCCTCAGCGATAGGTCCACGATAATATTCGCCTTCTTAATAGCATTTACTTAATTAAAATGCGTCCCATGTGCAGACGGTCATTTCAAATTATCCAAGTGGACATCTTGGAGACGTTTTGCATGGAAAGAAACGATATACTTCGTTAAGGAAGTGTTCATTTCTTGTACATTATTAATTATCTTTTTATTTACTTACGTGGAGATAAGTCAAGGTGTTTTGTGGGTTGTTGACGCCCTGGATTTAGTATTTTTATGTAGAATTTATGGACTTTTATCAACTTGTTTAATCTGTCATGGTATTGGTTGTTTATCTTCGGCTAATGCTTGACCACTTTTTTTTCTTCGTTAAGGAGTTTAGTATTTCGTGTATATTAACATTCCGTCACAGTTCTCTATCAAGGTTGAAGCTTTCTGGATGAAGGACATTTGACATATTATTATTTTTCTTGATCGAGAGAAATAAGGACGAGAACAAAAGAGAAAATCATAAATCAAGTTTGATCTTGTCAAAATATATATTTTTCTATTGTAAATTTGGATGACTACCTTCCTTCCGACACAAACAGTTGCAAAGAACTTTGATAAACAGCTGTTTCATTCTCTTTAACAATTCCTCCCTCTTTTTCTTATTTTTCTTCTATTACTTTATATTTATTTATCTGAGTAGAAATCAATTTTTCCTCAAGGTTTTCAAAGAAGTTCCATCTACAGTGAAGTCTTTTGCTTTGCAATCAATATCTAATTGTATTAATTGCACTGTAGTTTTAATACCAACACTACTATTGATATTCATTTGTATTATTTAATACACACTGATTTACCACGATTCCGCATCTTTATACAGTGTAAGAAAACAACGTGAACATGTAAACATTGTAAGACAGGTCGATATGAGCCTTGTTAGATGCAGTATATATTGTTTGGTTAAGTGAAGTTATTTCGATATATGCTGGTAAGTTAGGATTTTTGCTCATTTTTAAAGTCCGTACCTAACTTCGTTCATTAGTCCTGATGGGAGTTGTCTCATTTATTTCTATTCGTTGTCAATTCCTTTTTTATTACTATTTCATATTTCACATTTCAAGCATTTGTACCGGAAATGAAGTAAAATGATTAGACAAAATACAAATCCAACAATAAATTTATGAAAGAGGTATTTAAAAATTGGAAGGCATTTAATTCCCATTAGAAAGGAATATATGAATGAAATAATCAAATTAATAGTATATCATGTATATGTCATGTAATGTAATTAGATTTTGAACAATAACGTCAGTTGACAAACTTCACGGTACTGTAAAAATGACAACACTGAAGGTGTGAGTTCAAATCCTGCACATGGCAGGTGCGTTTGACTCCAATTTTATTGACTAGTTTACCTGCCGAAGGTCGGTTGTTCTCTCCGGCGTCCTCCGCCAATAACAACTGATCGCCATGGAATTTTGCAATAATGCAGAAGTTGGCGTTAACACAAAATAATCAATCAATAAAGCTGTAGAGTTTTGCTGTCTTTCAGGACAGTAAATGGTAGGTTCAAAGGACATGTACAACGTTTGACTATTGATAAACAAGCAAATGCGAATTCTTCAAATAGATACTTCATTCCTTACGTCCCTCTTTTTACATACTGAGAAAAAAAATGTCTAAGCAAAGTTCCTGAACAGTTCAATTTTATAAAGTAATCGATAGAAAATGAAAGATACTGAAACATTCCAGTTAGCTTTGACATAAAGGTACTTTTGTGGGTGAAAACAAGCACCAAGAGAAAAAAAAATGATTCTAAGGAAATAAACTGTTATAAAATCGATTTGGGGTATATATTGTATACTTTGTCCAGTTCATGCTTATTCTGAATGTCGTAATAGTGTCAAATTACTTGTCATTGGGTCTTTTATATTTAGACATCTCATTAGCAATAATTATACTTCGACTCTTTATTGCATACAGAATAAGGAAATTAAGTAAGAATAGTCTCGATAAATACAATAAGTACGGCGCCTGTTCTTGTCGTCTTCTGTGATTTGTCTAATGTCAGACAGCTATCCCTTTCTAACAAAACATCAACCTTTCACGAGGGTCTGGATGGGCTTGACAGAATAGAGCATATACTGGGAGGAAAGATAAAGAATGGGGAATGAGTCAAAAGAAATAAAGAGTAGAGAATGATAAGATGAATAAGATAAAAAAAAAAAAAAAAAAAATGGGCAAAAAGAAGATATCGAGAAAAAAAACAGAAAAAAAAGAACAGAAAATTATGACCTGTTGAAATAATAATGAATAACCATAAATTGGTAAAGAAAAAAATAATTATAGAGAAAACTTGAAAAAAAATTGAATTGAGAAAATTTGGAAACAATATAAAATAGAAAAAAAATGTTAAAAAAATAAAGAATGGCAAAATATGGTGGTGCTAAAGTATAGGGAATAGGGGAGAATGGTGTGTTAAAATATCACAGTCAGATAACATGGGGTAAAACAAGTCAGAGTTAGAAAAAATGCCGTAAAATTGAAAAATACAAAATCGAAGACTCCCCACCAACTGACCCTCTTACATGTGCTTTATTTTAAAGGCATATTGATGTAAGTTCAGCTCGCGTTGTAAAATAAAAATCTAAGTAATATCTACATAACAAGATACAATTATATCGCATAGCAATTTGTCCATGATTTAAAAGAAGCCTAATAAATGTAATTACTCTGTAAATTTGACTCTGGTTTCTCTCAGACTTATTTCCTTTTCAAAGAAACAGCCAGTAGAATGTTTTCTAGAATGACCAAAATTATAGAGAATCAGATCAAATGCTTAAAGCTCATCTTTGATTACATGTTTTATCAATCTTATTTTCTGGAGAAGACGAGAGAACAATTGATGATGATGATATATTATTAAACGTACTTTTATCTCTCATATTCAAAGTAAAATTACAAAAATTAGATAAGAGAACTGTATATAGAAACAAGAAGATGTGGTTTAAATTATCAACCAGAGTTCAAACGCCGGGAATGCATTCAGCTTCCGGTTACTGTACGACATTTAACAAGGAGCAAACTCCATACCACATAGTCAACTTTTATAGTTCATGGACTAACAAACCTGTATATGTTTCTTTAAAGAATATTTGTACATAAATGTAAATCAGTTTGGTCTCTGTGAAAATGTTTTCCATTTTTTTTTAAATGGGAAAACGTATTCATTAACTCCCGTGGTATTAACGGTTGATGTACACAATAGCTAAAATATTCAATTACTTTTAATTAATTTGAATAAACAAATAAAATGAATTTATAAAAGACATTCGAGTATATAGATAAACGTATGGTTCAAATTTCACTGCATGTTTAATATCAAGACAAAAGTGTTTGAAGCCAATGACATTTAACGTGTGTCTCTCATGGTCGTTACTTAACCTTTTTGAAGGTTATTTAGTAAGGTCATTACATTTCAATTTATTGTTGTTATTAGTCTCCTGCTGTTCGAACTCGCCGTGATAAAATTATCAAGTATTAACGTATGTTATATCGGTATAAATACGAGACTGCCCCCACATGCACAACATGAACAATGTTAGTACCTAAGATAAATGATATTTTGAATTGTTTTTCTTAAATACGTAAGAGAGACGAAAGATACCAGAGGGACATTCAACGTCATAAATCGAAAATGAAATTACAACGCCATGGCTAAAAAAGAAAAAGTCAAACAGACAAATAATAGTACACAAAAACACAACATAGAAAAATAAAGAAATGATTTTGAACAATTTAAAGTTGCATTGATTATTTGATACAGAGATAAACAAGTTTTCTATGATATTTTTACAATATACAAATATGATTTGCTTCTGGTAAATTTAATATGATTGAAAGCAAGCAAGCTACATAGAAGAAAATTATGATATAAATCAGCTGAATTTAAATCAACCATTCGTAGTTTGATTTGATTGTTGTAATTTTTGCGGTAACAGTCGATGTTGACGTGCTGTTCAGACAATATGGAATTTCTTCAACATTAAATTTCGTATTTGATTTGGCCGCTTTACATGCAGATATTTTAAGATGCATCGCTTAATTCTAAATGTTGCATGCTGTAATTGTTATATACAAAAAGTTTGAAAACTAAAACAAAAATATATTTGTATTGTGTCCTATCAAATTTATCCTCACATTATCTTAATAAATGTGTTCTTTAAATGATTTTTGATTGGCTCTTTCAAATTTGTTAAAGTATCGGTTACACATTAAATTGTATGATCCACTTTCTGTTTTGCGAAATTGTCGAAGAAAAGAACACATGTGATTTATGACGACATTGAAAAAAATCTTACAAATGAGTTCAAAATGTATCCTTCAAAATTATTTAAATTTGATCTGTAACGTTTTGGTTGACACATAAGAGAGTCTTTAGAAAATTTCAGTTTTCGAGGAAGTTGAAAGTTTTTGATACAATTACGTAATTTAGGTTTAGATGTACTGTATACGTGTATCTTTAAAACTGCATGACTACTGGGCGGATGTAAGAATAAATGACTGATAGACTCAAAACAACTATATTGACGTGTTCAGTACAAGTGTATATAACATATTTTCTTAGAATGGCCACTATACATAAACTCTGCTGATTTTATAATACATGTGCCTATCAGGAACTAGTTTTAATTCAATGCATTTTATTGTTTAAACACATGAACATTTTAACGCAGAGATTGAACAAAAGGCAAACTGTTCAAGTCCTTTCCCATATAAGATTGATTGAAAAATCGAATATCAAAAGTGCATTTCTTATAATTCGCAGATCATTTGTATTGTACAAAGTCACTGGTGGGAAATCTCCTATTCTTTATTATTTATGCATATGTCTGCAAGTAGTGTGTAAGACCTTTCCGGGTATTGACTTGAAATTAATAATTGAATTCTCGCGAGAGTTTGCATTATGCCATATCGTAAAGTATTTTTTGGATAATTTAGTGTCGTTTGAAGATATCCGATTGTCTAGTCTCTGTTTAATTTAGATTTATTATCTATATAGTGCGAATTAAAGCTATATCTTTTGATAGAAACTTCCCTTATGTTAACCTTTATTCATCTTTTGTTCATTTGTGTCGGTTGGTTGCTGTCTCATTCTTTCATACTCCATGTTCAGCCACATATTCACGGTTTATAATGTTGCCCTAAATTAAATTAACACACCGATGAAAATTACCACGTTAAAGTTTAATAATTATTTGTTACACATAATAATATAATAGATTTTCTTTTGATAGAAATACAATTTAATCTCATTCTGCAAACCATCTGTCAATCTTCGTTGATTACTTGATGGAAACATATGCACCTAGCTCATAGTCGTCCCTAGTTTAGTCGTCCCTGTGAGGAGCTTTGCAGTAATCAATCAGCTGATAAACAAATTAGAATAGTTATCAAAGGTACCAGGATTATAATTTGTATGCCAGACGCGCGTTTCGTCTACATAAAGACTCATCAGTAACGCTCATATCAAATGTTATAATTAGAATTAGTATTGTCTTAGGAGTTATCTCTGTATGAAGTCTCTTGGATTTTTCAGCCCAGGAAACAGAATTCAAGAAATGATTTTAATTTGCACGTGTATATCTTAGTTCTCTCATACAATCCTGTGTTGTATTCGCGTTTATGTTATGTATAACTTCATTATGTCAATCAATTTATTAGTAGTATTTGTGTTTTGAGAATTATCGGCTGCAATATATTGGAGACAATGATCCATTTTATTTTGCTGGCTGTAATATCTGGAAAACAATGTTCCATTCCATTTTGGTGGCTGCAATATCAAGAAAACAATGTATCATCATTCTCATTTTGTGCGTTCTTTTTAAAATTTTAGTTTTCAAGTGACAATTGTCAATCCAGCACATCTAATTGAATGAAAAAAAACTCATTTGTTTTGCATTCACTTTTTAATAAACATATAAATCTTGCTTTTATATTTGCGTAAAATATTTTAAACAGTATAGATTAATTATTGACTTCCTGTTTATGTTTACCTCTTCGGTTCGCTTGATATAAACGCTCGTCACTCAGTCCACTTCGAGCGAAATACTAGCTGAGTGGCAACACATTGAGGGGAGATTTTTTTTCATGTAATTACCATTCCGGAGCACCTAAGATCACTCCCAGGTTGTTAGGTGGTGTCCGTGTTGCTAAGTCTTTAGTTTTATATGTTGTGTCTTGTGAACTATTATTCGTATGTTGGTCTCTTTCTTTTTTTAGCCATGGCATTGTCAGTTTATTTTCGATCTATGAGTTTGAAAGTCTCTCTGGTATCTTCACTCCTCTCTTGAATGGAAGATGTTATTTTATTAGCATTAATCAGTTCTAGAGCTGTACCAAAAACACCTCGGTTCTAAAGTGGATTTTTTGTCCCGTCAGGAGGTAAACGTAATTGTTCAAGGTTAATACAACAGGGATTCATTTGATATTAATATATATAAGAAATGGTAAGCCCCTAATCCCATCTTATCTTTTACAGCTGGCTGTACTCGATACTGCTGCGAAATTTATTCATTTATACATTTATTCTATGTAGAAAACTAGTTTCGTTAAACTAAAACAAAATCTTTTTTTCCATTCTCACAAATTCTTCTCTGTTTTTTTTAATCGTATAAATTCCCTATCTTATTTAAAATACTTGAATTTGAATAATACCAATTTTCAACAATTGCAATTCCCCAACATATTTACACAAAAACATAATATGTGTAAAGCTTGAACTAGAAACATCACTTCTCATGTTTGTCAATTGAAAACATAACACGAAACAACCCATTTTTACATTAGCAATATGAAAAACAAAATGCTAGTTCTATAATTCCCAAGATTACACTTTGGTTTTCATCTGAATGACTTATATTTGTTATTTGTGTAAAACATTCATAAAGTCATCTTTCATTATGAACAAGGATGTCATCCATATTCATTTTTGTTGTCATTGAAACATTGGGGAAATTATTAATTATTATATAACCTCTAATATCTATTGGGAATTTCAATAACAAGATGAACAATGATGAAAGGTTCGGAAGAAAATCATTTGAGTCTCTTAAAATACATTTTAGAACCTATTAATATTGTATTCAATTTATTTATGTATATGTCTGTGAATGAACGTTCAATAACGATTTTAAACTGTGATTGTTTTGAAGATTATAAACGTTGCAGGGATATTTTAACCAGACAGTTAAAATTTCATTTGAGTACATAAATGTATAATTAAGGTAGTAAGACGAATGCATGTACTATCAACAAGTCTGTGTTACTTGTATTCTGACATGGAATATTTTTTATAAGTTAAATTTCTGAAAATGTACTTTTTACAAAATGTTGAAAAAAATCGAAACACGAAGGCTTATCAAACCCCAGTTAAAGAATGCCTAGATGAATTTTGCTCAACTTTTCGGAACTTCCGATTTTAAATGCACTTCAATTTTGTATATGCTTTTGTCCTCTAATTGTTTCGATTTATCCCCACTGATGAGTCATGTGGAGACAAAACGCTCGTCTAAAATACAAATCCTTGAAAATACCAACCTGGTATCTTTGTTGAGTTTTTACATAATTACGCAAGACGTATTATACTAAATCCGTGAGAGATGTACTGATATACATGTCTGCTTGAGAGAACATGATTTAGCTATTATTTGAAACTGGGCTTAATTTTAACTTTCAGTAACAGCAAGTGCTCTCAGATCTGTCTTATGTGTCTTTTTTCATTTCGTTATATCATTTGTGCTTACTAGTATTATCAATTTGACGGGGAAACTCTTTCCAACTTATTTTTCTTTTCAGTTTGTGCTGTAATAGTACTGTTTAATGTTAGGAGGAAGAATTTAAATGTTCCTGTGTAATCATTAACCTCCTTTGCATGTTTATAAACATGTTAAGCCGTATACTGTTCCTCCCCATCCCATTGTGCTTTAATCTTGGCTGTGTCCATTGTTGGGGGAGACAATGACCTGTTGTGGTTCAAAACATTGCCCTTTGAACTTATGGATACAATTTTGTCTTTTGTATCTTCTCATGCGTATTTTTAAATTTGAACGAAATTAAGAAGTTGGTTGTCTGTCAGATCATTTCTGAACTTCCGCTGGTGATGAGAATATAATGATACATCAGATGTCAATTATTTATCTTTACTTCAGACAGAAAGGAATAGATTCCATTACCATATGGGGTCTTTTAATATACAACACATACATTGTCATATGGGGTCTTTTTATATACAATAAATAAGTTGCCATATGCGGCTTGAGGAACGTAAAGTTTAAAGAAAGTCATAACAAAAGGTAAATTCTCAAAAAAATATGGTTACGTTTTATTAAATAATATAAGGAGTTATAAAGAATAATTGCATTTATCCAAGCGACAAACACAACGTTAAGAATAGTAAACCAAAACACGCTTTCTGTGGTTAGCAGTTTTATTATTTTTATTTTTGGTGTTTGTCCACAAAATTATGTTTTATTTTCTGCTGTGCACATGTGCAAATCCAATAAATATGTAAAAATCCAAACTTCTAGAAAAACGTATCATACATTATTCAGTTCCGAGTTTTTTTTTTTATATAAACATATTTTTACGTAAAATATGACGATATATCATATTTCAAGTTTGCACACAATTTTGTCCATCGGTACCTCGCCTAACATTTGCTATTATTCACATTTAAAAGGTCAAGGTTAAAATAATTAATTTAAAGCAATTTGACATTTAAGTATATTGAAGACAATATTTGTTTTATTATCCTTTCTGTTGTGTATTATTTTATTGCTTTATACCGTAGCTACATATATATAAAATAAAATGTTCATGTCATTTACATATGTACGTGTGATTTTCACCTACAATGGTTTGAACTTTTATTGACTGAATAGAATATTTTATTCATTAAAGCATTGAAATGATAAGATGGTGGGGGTGTATAAAATCCATGGAAATTTTTGTAGTAATAAAATCAAGATTAACATTGAAAGAGAGAATTTCGATTTTTTTCTAATTTGTACTTTTCAACATGTTTTTTTTCGAATTATATATTTGAATATTATAAAGATATTTTTGAACTTTATGTATCCATTATGAAATTATATAAATACCGAATAGATAGAATTATGCGGTACTTCTGGTGTACATTTATTGTCATTGTATTCGCTTCTTGACCAGGATTTTTGTCAATTCTTCATTTACGAATATCACATATTTAAGTTTAAAAATTAACTCGGGGAAAGCTTTTTAACCACTGTCCGTATAACAATTAAGACGATTAAACATCAGAAAACGAACAAAAAAATGTATGCCATTAGCTTATACAGTATGTGACGATGTTACCTATTGTTGGAGTTAATGATATCATCACCTTTTTGTCAATCTTTCTCATATTATGAACACTTTTGTAATTTCATATTGATGAAAGTCAATTGTTCAAAATAGTAAAGTGGTCAAATTAGGAGTCATGGTGAACAACTGGTCGTATGGTCTGTACCGGTCTTTTTTTTCAAGCACACTTATGCTACATTTATACATTTCCCGTAGTAGTCATCCTTCTTCGATTGTCATAACTGATTTGTAATATAAATTCAGTCAGAAATCTCCGTGAGTATGGTTCACATATCGTAGCCATTATCCCGTTCGCTTCAGTCGATTATGAAATCGCAATACCGATAAACGACTTTTTTTTTTACGGAATTTGACTTTCCAGTGAGACCATGATGGGTGTCACAAGTGAACCAATACTGCTTATCCGCGCATCCCGTGTTTCGTTGGGTTTGTGTTGCTCAATCTTATCATACTGAAATGATTTGTGGGTTAATATCTATTTAAGAAAATGCCTGTACCAAGTCAGGCATATGACAGTTGTTATCCATTCGTTTGATGTGTTTGAGCTTTTGATTTTGCCATTTGATTAGGAACTTTCCGTTTTGAATTTTCCTCGAAGTTCAGTTTTTCTGTGACTTTACTTTTTATTGTATGTTTGCTGGGTGTTGTCTTGGATGTTTCACAACATATTGATTTTATTGTTCCCTTTTCTTCTTTCTTTAGCTGTTAAGATTCAGATAGATGTTTTAAAAATTTGATTGAAGCACAAACGCTACGTTATTCTTTGATTTATTAATGCACTGAAATATGTCATAAAATGAAAGAGTCCGTTCGAATTTTACATTTTTTAGAGGCAACTTAACATTGATGTATACAAGTTACGCCAATCATTCTGGTGTTTATTGCAATTATAATTTTGTCATTAAATATATATTTCAGCTTCTTATGAAAAACATAGAAACTAGTTTAAGAAAAGTGTTAATTCGACTTTATTTATTAATTAATGTTGTTTGGCTTCTTAGTTGTTCAGTTTCTATGGACATTTTTACGTGATACATTAATTATTCTGTATAGAGATTTGAAATTGCTATTTGAACAATTACATCAATAATTATATACCAGAATTTCTAGGTAAATGATGAGAAATGCAAAGAAGTAATACCCTTGCTTTGAACATTAAATGGAATGTTTTATGTATTGATGATTGTATAGTACTAATGTTAATCTATATTGATTTCTTAAGAATTCAAAACCTTTTTTGAATCCATAAAGCAAAGTAAAAAAAAAATGTTATTGTATGTGAATACATTTGAATTTAAATGATGTCTTGGTAAATTAGTCACGTTATTTTTCTTTGTAAAATATTATCAAAGATGCAAGATGTCGCTTAGTGCAAGATTTCAAGCCATTTATGTAAATTTTTGATACACCCGACTATTAGCGCTACCTATGTTGTTTAATAATGCGTTTGCGTTCTATCTTTTTATTCCTGCGATACACGGCTTTCCCCATACTGAAGTCTCCATGATGGAGGATCCCGCAGGGTCAAAAACGACCTGCGACCTCAGGGCTTTTTAGAGGCGACTTCCGACGTGAGGGCCTTCTAAAAACGACCTGCGACCTTTAAAATTTGGAAAAAAACGACCTCCGACCAACTTCCATCATCTGTGTTAGGAAAACAAACGACCTGCGACCTGTTCATTTCCCTTAAAAACGACCTCTTGACGAATATAACAGCGACCTTGCGACCTGAGGGGGTACCCTGTGGGAGCCTCATGATGCTGTAAAGACTGTAAACTTGCATCAATTTAGTATCTATCCGTACCATGTTTATTCTATTCGTGAATTACAGACAAACCATGTGATATTTTGGTTTGGTTTAGAGTAATATCAGTAGTTGATTTGAATATTATATTGGAAATCTTGGCATCTCTATTCATAAGATATTAATCCTGATACAATTGATCAAGTTGGCATTATCATCTATCATTTTATAGATAGTGTGACATCATAAATACCTTACCTTCTCTCTCTTCTTTCTTTCCGTAATGTTACACCATGTTTATTCTATTCATAAATTACGGGAAAAAAACAAAGGTAATTTCGGTTTGGTTTAGAATTCTAGTTGATTCATATATGATATCGGAAATCTTGGCTTTTAAAGAAAAGATAGTAATCCTGATACAATTGATAAAGTTGACAATTCGGAAAAATCATGGGTAATTTTGATTTTGTTTAAAATTCTAGATTTAAATATGATATTGGAAATCTTGGCTTCTGAACATAAGATATTAATCCTGATCATAGGTAATTTTGGTTTGGCGTAGAATTCTAGTTGATCTAAATATGATAAGGGAAATCTTTGCTTCTAAACATAAGATTTTAATCCTGATACAATTGATCAAGTTGACAGGGTCATCTATCATTATAAAGATAGTGTGACAGTATACCTCTCTCTCTAAATCTCTCTCCCTAACATCCTTCCCTTCTCTCTCTTTCGCTCTTTTCCTCTCCGTAATGTTATATCATGTTTATTTTATTTGTGAATTACGGACAAATCATAGGTAATTTTGATTTGGTTTAAAATTCCAGATTTAGATATGATATTAGAAATCTTTGCTTCTAAACATAAGAAATAAATCCTGATCATAAATAATTTGGGTTTGGTTTTAGAGTTCTAGTTGATTTAAATATGATATTGGAAATCTTGGCTTCTATACATACGATATTAATCCTGATACAATTGATCAAGTTGACATTATCATCTATCATTATAAAGATAGTGTGACAGTATACCTCTCTCTCTAAATCTCGCTCCCTAACACCCTTCCCTTCTCTCTCTTTCGCTATTTTCCTCTCCGTAATGTTATATCATGTTTATTTTATTCGTGAATTATGGACATATCATAGGTAATTTTGATTTGGTTTAAAATTCTAGATTTAAATATGATATTGGAAATCTTGGCTTCTAAACATAAGATATTAATTCTGATACAATTGATCAAGTTGACATGGTCATCTTTCATTTTAAAGATAGTGTGACAGGTTACCTCTCTCTCTAAATCTCTCTCCCTAACACCATTCCCTTCTCTCTCTCTTTCGCTCTTTTCCTCTCCGTAATGTTATATCATGTTTATTTTATTTGTGAATTACGGACAAATCATAGGTTATTTTGATTTGGTTTAAAATTCCAGATTTAAATATGATATTAGAAATCTTTACTTCTAAACATAAGATATTAATCCTGATCATAGGTAATTTTGGTTTGGTTTTAGAGTTATAGTTGATTTAAATATGATATTGGAAATCTTGGCTTCTAAACATAAGATATTAATCCTGATACAATTGATCAAGTTGACATTATCATCTATCATTATAAAGATACTGTGACAGTATAATTACCTCGTTTACGTAGTAGGAATTCTTTGAATATGTTACCTTATCAAATTGCTGTTTTATCATGCCGCAACTTCAAAGAAAATGAACAACATTAAAATAATAAAAGAAAGTAAAAGATCAGAGGCATAGCAATGTATCTCGTTACAGCGTCGCCTTAAGATAAAATGTATTATAAAAATCAATAAAAAAAAAGGATGCTTGGTTTTACTTTGCTTTAAAATTAATTTTATTAAAATCTAGGATCATTTTAAATCATAAAAGGTACATAAAAGACAGAAAACAGAAGAGGTTTAGCTAGCCATAAACCCTGTTTAATCCACCATTTTAGACATATTTTTAGCCAGTCAAGGTCGATATAACCCTCAATGCCATCATGATACTGTATATAAAACAATGCCTTACCAAGTCAGGAATATAACTATTGTTACCCATTCGTTTAATGTGTTTATGCTTGTGATTTTGCCATTTGCGTAAGGACTTTCTGTTTAGAATTTTCCTCTGAGTTTGGTATTTTTGTTATTTACTTTTTAATACAATATACAATAATAAATGTATTGATAAAATCAAAGACGATATGTTGATAAGTGACTGTTATACACTTGTTAATAAAAACTGATATCGAAGTATTAATTTTATTTTATTCCGTCAACAGATGTAAATGTCATGTTTACAATATATAAATGACATGCTGCTTTCGCCAGCTGGCCTTACGACATATGACAGCAACATGTATGACAGTTTTCGGATTTAACCATTTTATATGAAGGAAATTGAGTTCTTGTGTGTATTGTAAGTATAAACATTTGTTTATGATCATTATTGAAATATGTAACATTGGATAAACCAAAACATGTCAATAACATTATAACAATTTCCGTAGCATTTTTGCTATATGTCGCCTCCATATTTGTGACGATCTTCGAAACAGTGGATCGAACGAATCAACACTGCTTTACTGATCCTGCTTCTTAAAATATGAAAAGTTTTAAACGAAAACCTTTCGTCGTTTATCTTACCCTTACATGAATTTTAAAATTAAGATTGAAGACTTGCTAAAATGTCCTTGATAAACTAATTGATTGCTTAATTGGGACTGGTCTGAATTACGTCATGTAACCAACATTAATAATTTTTTATGTACATAACGGGAAAAAATCTTTTCCGCTGTGAACGCCAAATTCAATTTGACTTTGAATAGTGAGCATCTATAAGGTACATTCAAAGTTTATTATTGGCCATTTCTACGTTTAAATTGATTTTTTAACATTATGCAAACAATCGCGACAAGGGAGGCAATTACTCCAGCCTGAATTTCGACAAACCTTTGACACTTTATAAGGGTTGTACCCAAGATTATAGTTATCTATTGTAATCATTTACAATCAGTCTCATTTTTACGATATTTTATTACCACCGTGTGTGTGTGTGTCATCCATGAATGCCTACATTTGTTTTATGGAATTGAGACCAACAACAGTTTTTAGGGAATCGGCGTTTTATGTTTTCGGATTTTCAGTATGTTTGTGATTTTAGTTTTTTAAAGGTAGACCTGAATTGCTGAGGCATTATCACATAAATATAAATATTTTTCATCTTTTTCTTTCCTTAGACTTTGATTTGATTTCAAGGCAGATGTTTCTGATTTGGGATATAATATTTATCGCAATGACCTTCGCATGTTCACTTCTGTCATTCAAACAAGTGTTGTTACTCTCGCATTTGCAGTCACGCAAGACATGCTGATTTGTATAATGAATCAATGTCATGAATTGAATCCATGACAATGAAACATGTCACAAAAGATCTCTGCTATGAAAATATACTAACAGAAGTAAAAACCTTATATAAGAATGCAAACAATTTCAAAATATGATCGTAAACAAAGGACAAAATCCCACAATGCAATTGTATGATAATCCTACATTCCAATAACACAGTTAAATCGTTAGATAATGTCGAACTCATTATGTAATATAAGCTTCGATAAGTTCCCAGGACCTTTGCAGATATAGATTATTCAATATAGCTTGTTATTCTTTCGGTATTGTTTAGAACTCCGATGAAGCGATCAGAGAAAAAAGATGACCGAAGTCAGCATTGAGTTAAGACAAGATTATAGTAATTTCCTATATTTATGAGTCTGAATGTTACCCTAGGCAATTATAAAGGCACATTTATCATTCATATCTAGGGGAAAACTAACTACAAACATCAAATTTATAGACATTGTTTCAAAAGATTTATCATTTGACCTGAGTTTTTCGTATGGTTATACATTCATGGGTTAACTACATTATTATCTTCTGGTTTTGCATTAAAGTGCACAATTAGCATTATAAACATTTACCGATAAGGCAATTATAACTTATTTTCATAAAATTCCTATTTGGTAAATCAAAGTCTTTTATAACCATATGGAGATGTCTGATTATGTAATTTCTTGTAAACATATTTTTTGGTTTTTATGCATGGATTTTTCTTAATAGGAACATTAACTTTGTCTTGTATTAGTCGTTTTCTATCTGTACTTTAGGCTGTTTTTTCCCCTCAGTATTAACATCATAACGTGAATGGCATTTGTGATGTTGGAGTATTACACTTTTGATTTTGACCTGATTTTTTGTTTTATTTTTATTGTAAGATTCTATTTTCAATTGGATAAAGTTTTTAGTACTCTTTTCCCCCTTCTTGAAACATATACCGTAAACGTGCGCCTGATTAGGTATTTGTTTGTACGTGTTGTTGATTTGTGGGTGTGTCTTATCATCAATTTACTTTTATTGCCTGAGCTAACAGTTATTTGGTACCGCTGTTTTGTTTTTCTTTGAGTTGCTCCTCTTCTTATATATTGTTGTCATTAGATTTTCTTTGTGACCCAAGATATAACTACTAAAACCGAACATTGGATTTGCGTTATTGATAGTAGAGTTACATGGTTCATTCTTAAAGTAAAACTGTACATTGATTTTCAAAATCATTTTAATTAGATAAGTTAAGTTCATTTGTTTATAAAACCATTGTTCAAAAATAACTTCAATGCATTTGTGACTTTCATTCTCCATTATAGCTTAAACGGCAGTTCTCAAATACACTACCTGAAGCTTTTCCCAACCAACTAATGATTGTTTTTAACTAAATGTACAGTTAAGGTAAAGTCTAATTATTTTCAAATAATTAGAGAATGGATCAAAAGAAATGACAAGATAGTTCGCTAATGATGTAATTAAAGCAACCAATTATCGATAGAAGGACACATATTCGACGAACTGTAAACTAAAATGAAAAAAGGAAAAGAACACAACCATTGGGGCACTTAAAGGCTAATATAGTATTTACAATAGCATTATATGACGGCATTTGACGAATATCTGTACAATATTCTGGCTTTAAGTTATACGAGTACGTGATACTGATTAACTTGCACACTATCCTTGTTCTTGTAGTAACACCCATATAGTATGCCTAAGACATGGTTATGTCTGTTTTAGTTCCACTTGTGGTTATCTTTTTCATCCTCTATTTTCTTCCCATGTATAGACGCGTTTCAATTGATTAAGAAATTTAATTAAAGAGGGTTTAAATGCAAAGTTAAATATGGTACTTTTTTATTATCGCATTTGATATGGTACTTATATGAACATAACTTTAATTAAAGAGGGTTTATATTCAAATTTAAATATGGTACTTACACGTACAAACAAACATCAAATTCTTTAATTAAAATTGACTTGATTTAAAAGTCAAAATGGTGTTAAACGTACCTGAAATTCCTCGATCTCAAATCTGAAAAAAATATAACGGTATTATTTACATAGATTTTCAGTTTAAATCATGAAATACTAAAGATATCAATTAGTTTACTTTGAAATCCAATGTGTACACCTACCTTCATTGTATGGTAGATGAAAATCCGCTACGACTTAATTAATGCCATGATAGAAGATATCCAAGGCCAATATCGTATGGACTTATGTTGACCTTCAGTAGAAATTGCTGTTCAAGTCTTAAACTGGTGTGCATACACCATAAATATAATTCCAGTTGATGTCAGTAAGACGTTTGCTGCGTTTTCCCAAGGTTATTCTTGTCATACAATTTGATCATTTAATTATATTGTTGCATGTCATATAATATAGGTTAATGTTAGTAAGTCTTTGTACATTAATTTTCGTTGGATCATTGCGCGTCCTACCTGTAAGTAATACAATTAGCAAATAAAACAATCAATTCAACATATAATCGCCTTATTGTAATTATTGCTTATGTTAATTTATACAGAACGGTCATTATGGAATAACTGAATTTTCCGTATTTCTAGATTTTCATCAGTGAAATTGTCATGGTGTGTTCGTTTTATTATTTCATCAGGAAATAATTACATTACCTGTATGTTTAATTATAATAGGTCATTTGGATTGGCTAACAGCAATCTCGTATCATTCCGAAATTAACCTTCCTTTTAAAATCAAATGTAACATTCATAATGACTGAGCCTCCACAATAATGCGCACAAGTAAATAAAATAAAATAAAACTGATAAAAATGGGGTTTCATTATCCGACCAAAAAAAATAATTATAAGTATTAAATGCTTCTTTAAGTAATTTTATACGTATCTTTCAATTGTGACTTTCGAATGTTTTTACGTTTGTTAAAATGATGTTTTTATTATCTTTGAATTGACCAGAAACGTTTTGGTAAACAGTAACACTAAAAATTATAACCATCTAAATATATTCATTGACATCATAAGAAAAAAGCTGCTTAAGTAAAAACATCAAAGGGATATCATTTTGACGTTACATCAATAAGGTCCTAAAATTGACATAAAAAGGCAGTAATACTAATTGAAAATTATCCCTTTTTCTAACATGGAGCCACACATTTGTTATTACAACTACACGGATATATTGTGTCTACAGATGCAGATGTTAGATTCGTGACTGTGATTAGAATCGGTGTGCTCGACTGTATTGTAGAAAAGTAGTAGATTTAGGTCAAATGTTTCAAATGTTTAAAACTAAGAGATACCCTAGTAATAAAGAATATACACAAAAAAAATTATATGTGAATATTCAAAATAGGACAAAGACCATGAGTGTAGTATACATAAAGGCAACATTAGTATACCGCTGTTCAAAATAAAATTGGGAAAGGAAATGGGGAATGTGTCAAAGCGACAAAAACCCGACCATAGAGCAGACAACAGCAGAAGGCCACCAATGGGTCTTGATTTTAGCGAGAAACTCCCGCACCTGGAGGCGTTCAAATGTCTTTATGGAAATAATGCATTGTTCGTGGAAAATATTGAAAAAGACAATATGGATTTGCGTGTGTACTTTAAATCGATATAACAACAGAAGAAAACAAAACAATACAATTGACCTTTAAGTTGATTATTACATGATTACTTTTCTAATGTTCCTGCTCCGCAGAAAAATGAAAGAGATTGTTGCCAGTTTTGTTCCGGATTTAACTATTGATTGTAACATAACAAATAAAAATGTGTGCAGGTTCATTCAGTATATTAAGTCATTTAAGACGCAAAAGAAAATTGTATAAGAAGTTGGAAATTTTATTGTGACTGCTCTGTGAAATTCTTGGAACGTGTTTATCTAGAACTTAAGCGCGTGATTAAAGACATACCGTATGTTGCCAAGAGCGCATACACGTATATTCCCCTATGAATTTACTATTATTACACTCTTATTTGGTCGGTTCCAGGATTTAAACACAATACTATGATAATTTCATACTCATCCTTCTCAAAGACTCAATAAAACATGAACGTTAACTTTATGCGTGGGAGAAATCCGGATTTTAAAGATACACCGTTAATATTATAACCGCCGATTAAAATCAGCTTTAAAATCATGTTAGAAAATAAACCTTACTTGTAGGGTCTACTGAAAATCGACCATTGGTCGAGCAGTTAGGCCATTACAATTAGCCTACGTTAACATGACAATAAAATTGTTTATGTATAATCAGATTACAACCAACTTAGAGTAAGACCCCAGATAGATTTCAATCTAGACATAACGTTCTTCTCATTGACGTTTGCCAAACATCTCCATTGTTCTACTGTAATATGAATATTACATAAACAAAATTAGCACTTGATTAATTGATGATTGTCAAAAAAAAAAAACGTTTACAAATGATTACATCCCTTTAAAAATGTCACGATTTTGAAGTCCTATGCAAGTTTTATCTTCTATAGATTTTAGGTGTAGAGGATATTTTTTATAGGAAAATAATTTGTTACGAATTTTATTTGAATTAAAAGTTACAACTAACTTTACTACTTTGACTGGTAAAGTGTTTGGTATACAATTGATTTTGGTAAATATTTGACATCAAATTCATTGTCTTCTCTCCGAAAATGGAATAAAACAATAACTGTCTTTTGTTTCTGTTAATGTGTGGTTCACCATTGGCGTTTAGTGAATATTACTTTTCAAAAGACAATAAAACTGCATATTTACATCTCAAAAAAGCAGTAACTGTATAAAATTTTTGCGATATTGAGTGATGTATCTACCTGGTATTTCCTTTAGTAAAAAACGTAAGCGAAGTTATATATTCAAACAACTATTCCATATACAGCTTCAAAATATAAAAAAAGACTATTGTGTAATTATTAATGTATCTAACATAGAGCTACAACGTAACATTGTGACTGTAGTTTACATTAAGGTTTTGCTCGTAGAAAATATCCTATTCAAAATCGGCGGGAAACCACTTACAATGTACTTCCTAAGTACAAAGCAATTTCTTCGATTACATTCAAATGTTTAGGTCGTTTTACATTTCTATTTATCTCACAGGAAAATTAAATACGCAATGTGTTATTGCTCATTCGGAAGTCATACTAATGAAGTTTATGATTTATTTTCTTGGATAAAGTAGAATCCCCGGGAAAATGTCAAATGGATTAGTCGGGAAATGTTTATGTTTTCATTTCACGAGGAAATCAGAATGATTGTAGCATTTCGTCTGTCATATGTTCGGTCTGTGTCATTCGGCTAATCAATAGAAAAACGAATGATATAAAATAGAGTCTTTGTTCGGATTCTATTTGCTTTTATCGTTAATGATTTATTACAATAGGACACAGCATTTCTATAAATCATCCACATTGATGGCAGGCAAATTATTGCTCACTTTAAGAAAGACGTAACAGTAATAACTGCTTATATAGCAGTGGTTATATAGTTTATGATGTTATAAAATGAGGTGCAGATATTAAACGAAATGAACTGGTTTTAGTATGAATATATATGACTGTTCAACTAATACATAAATATTTGCCTTATCCAATGGACGAAAAAATGCTATGCAGTATTATTGATTTAAATTTAGATTATTTCCTTGTTCATACAACAAAATCAAGAAAATATATACTTTATTGGTCGAATCTCCATTGTCCACAGCTGAAAAATGTTGATCTATTTTTCGATATAAGTCGAGCTACTATTTGATTCTGGCATTTAAATCTTGATAATTATCTTTGAAATATATATAACACATTATATAATTAGTAAAACAATCAACAGGGATTTTGTGATAAACTTATTTATTGTCCAACGACAGAAAAAAGGCCATTATAGTATTAAAAAAATAATTTTATTTCTCTCATTAATTTATATCTTGGAATATCAATTTTCTAATACATGAACGAGCATTGAATAATAACTAAGCGATAATTTTGATGTACATTTGCAATTCCCTACATGATTTGCAATGCAGTTGAATTCAGAATTGATACCAACAAAATTAGACTAGAAATCAGTCATTCGATACTAAGCTTTACGTAAAATCCCTAATGAATTCTAGATTTACAGATTTTAATACCAAAAGTTTAACAACTTAAATCAGATGCAAACTATTTTTGGAAAGCAATATGCTATGCAATACTCTGTGAAATACATAGGTTTACACGTTAAATTGGCTATGCCTTACTCATTGAAAAATTAAAGTGCACCATGTAAAATATTTTTCGTTTTAAAGTAATAATTCATATTGACGTAACCATATCCCCTGTTTCCATTCTTTACTTTATTTGTAAATGTCAGTAAGATATGCATCGGTAAAGAGACCGACGAAACGGCTATCTATTAAAATCAACAAATTTGGATTGTTCTTGCTTGCGATTTAGCTGACTGTGCTACTCACAAGTGGTATTGCCCCTGCTTGTAATCCAGATAACTATGCTACTCGCAAATTTGAATTCTCTTTCTTTTCATCGGGATAATCTGTGCTACTCCTACGTTTAATAGCTATTTACTGTCATCTGAATAACTGGCTGCTGGAATATTCGTTTTCTTGTCACTCGGCTCTCTGCTAGTCCTACGATTGATCGCTTTGTTCTGTCATTTGACTATGTACATAACTGAATACTGGAAATATTCGTTTTGTTGTCACCCGACTATCTGTGTTACTCCTATGTTTGCTCGCTGTTTCCTGTCAACTTACTAACTGGCTACTCGAAATTTTTTTGTTTTGTCACCCGGCTAACTGTGTTAATTACTCTTTCTTGTAATCCGACTCATTACGCTATTTCCAAGTTTGAAGTCTTGTAATCTGACTTTCTTTTCTACATCTGGCTTCTCACATGGTTTGTCACCAAGCTGGCTGCTTACTATGCGTCTTTTGCTTGATTGCTCATATTTGCAATTCAGTAACTTTCTTATTGTACGTTTCTCTTCCTTATTATCTCACTACTTGTTCTACTCGTTTGATAGGTCTTTCGTGTCATCTGACTAACTGTGCGATATCTGTAAATGCTAAAGAATATGCTTGCATGTTTATTGTCGTATCGAGGGCCGAACCCATTGACAGGATTTCCGTGGTCCGTATAAGACATACATAACTTAACCATAGTCATTTTCCCCACCGTGGACAGTTTGAGACCTTAACAACTAAACTTAAGCCCCCAATGTCCGATTAGGGTTTTAAGTACATTAACACTTCAACCATAGATAGTTGAACGATTAGTTGACAAAAATGAAAGATTGTAAACATAGGTGTTTTGTGCTCTAGAAGGATTGGTTTATTCTGTCAAGTCTGCATTGATCGTATCCAGTTGATTCTCAAACATGATAGTATGACAGTTAGATATGCCAGAAATTTGATTTTATGCACAATACACAAGAGATGCAAAAAATTTAGACAAAAATCGTTCATATTTATATCGTTTATCACAGTTAACAGTTAATTTGCAAATAATATCAAGTAATTGGCCATCTGTAAAGTTCCAATTATTGAATACTGTTTCAGACTAAAATGGGTTAACTTTGATTTAGTTTCACTACATTGTACATTAACAAAAGATAACGTTTATCTCATTTATGGAAAGTACTTCCGAGATTGGGATCATCATCTTATTTATATCAATTTCAAGCATCGAGCAATTCACTTTGTATTAGAAATGTGTTTCTTGCCAAACAAATACTCGATATGACATTCAAAAGACAGTAGACATATTTCTTAGTCAAAGCTGTCGTATTTGAGTGATAGATCGAGATATGTATGACACTTTTTAGCTTAATTGAGTTAAAAGTAAATAACATCATCTTCTAAGAATTGGCACATATATTCTGCAGTATCAATCTATACTAGATACACATTTGCGACAATTAACAATGTCGATATAAGCGCCATTATAACACTGAAAAGTATTTAGTTTTGTTCTTAACAGAAAATTATAACAAGGGCTATATCGACCAGACGTAGTAATTGTCTGGTTAAGATATACTTTTGTTCAAATGTTTTCGTAATAATAGTAACTTAGCTTTCACAATTTCATTAAAAAGTCACTGCCTAATTTATACAATGAATGAAGTTCTGATAGATCAGACTGAGTAATTGTCTAGTAAGGAAATACTTTTGTTCAAATGTTTTCGCACTAATGGATACTTAAAACTTTCAAACAGTTCATAAATAAAGTCATCACACATTTGAGACAATGAATGGAGTTATGATAGAACGTACTCTGTAGTAGGCTGTGGAGAATGTATTCCTCTGAAAACTATAACTGTATTATGGCTTATCCACCAAGGGAAACAAATAATTAAATTTCAGTCAAGTCATTTTAACTCTTGATGTTTAATGAAAAGCTGGCCATGTGGTGTATACTAAATCTTGAACATAGTTACATTTCGTTGTTGAATTTCGTAATTAACATATATACAATTTCATAAGACATATTGTTATTGATCAAATACAGAAAAGCGTGCGACCAGAATTTACATTTATTACTTTAATTTATTTTTTGTAATATGTCAAAAAATCGATTGCCTATTTTCTGTCGAAATTGAAATTTAACAACTTGCAATAATGTGGTTACAACTCAATGTAATGAGCTCTTCAAAAGATTACAACTACTTTCGCCTTAGCAGGCGTTACAACATGACGTGTTTCTCGTATATAGATGGTTATTTGATATAAAGGGAAATATATGATGATTGAATAAATTAAACTAGCATTTTCAAGTAATACAAAACTTTCATGAAAATTGAAATGTGACAGAACAAAAATACCAGTAACGTCAATTTTTCAATAGATTTGTTAATTAATAAAAGTTCATTGTCACATATCTCAAATATAAGTACTTTAAATTGATAGTTTCTTAGTCACATGAGATGAGAGAGAATAACTTCTCTCCGTCGTCATGTTGGGTGTAAACGTGCAGAAATTCCTTCATACATCAACAAAATACAACTGACTATACTGCCGGAAATCATCAAGTCGAAATGTTAAGAAGATAGATCTTCGCATACTTGCTTGCACCAAATTTTTGAATTTGGTTTAGCAGATAAGAAAACCCACCAGTTTCTCCAACATGTACAAACATTATAGTTAATCTAAAAATTAAAAGTACTGATTTAACATGTCTTTACGTGTTCAAAAATATATGGATGTGCTGAATAAAAACGAGCATGGAATGATTCCGGTCCGTTTGTATTACGGAATGGATTCTGCTGGCGGTAGTGATGGACAAAGACCTTTTCGAGCACGATTATCGTACTTTGTCTCAGAAATCAACCAATCAAAACACTGGATTTGCTGTTTCAAGCACAAATTGTGTCATGAGGTAATTTTTATTTGAGAGCCCTAGAGCCCGTATGGAAATTAGAAATCTGGAAAAGTAAAATCACACTTATACTGAACTCAGCGGAAAATCAAATCGGAAAGTCCCTAATCACATGACAAAATAAAATGACAAAACACATCAAAAACGAATGGACAACAACTGTCAAAATACCTTTGTAACTGTTAACGGTGCATCGCCATGAAATATCACCTGACGTGATGTTTTGTTAATACGGAAACCAAGTTCATCTGAAACAAATTATTATTTCACCGATTTGTTTCTTACAAACGAAGCTCCATGTGTATGTCTTGATGCATTTAAACAAACTGTCCTTATTTTTCTATTGAAGAGATTGCAATTAGGTTACATGCATGTCTTAACCTTTTTCGGGATTTCTCATGATTAAAGTATATTCTTTTAGAATTCAATACGAGTATAATTTATATTTAAGATATGCTAAAAGATCATAACTATAGTTATATCTTATTTGAGTTTTCTTTATTTTTACTTATGATACCTGATTTGTTACCTGCAAAAGGAATGCGACCCATGGCATTGCAGGTTCAAAACTGTTCCTTATATATAAAACAAAGTCAAATGGTCGAACAATCCCTTTGATAACAGACATTATGTGCATGTATACTAATTTTAATTGCGTAGAAAGACATACATATTTTTGTAACAAATGATAGAATTATTATTTTTAAATTGAATTTTATATACAGCTGTCATTACTTATTAGGTCGATTAAACAACATTAAACAACATTAAACAGAATGCTTTCATGTATACTTTAATTTCCTCATAACAACATATCATTTCAACGATCTAACAGTTTGAGTGTCTATCAGAACAGGTAGTTGCAAGTATATATATATTATTTTATTACGAACATTTTCTTCGTTTTTATAATTAGATTTTAAGACTTAAGTGGTCAAATCATCAGAACGCACCGATCATTCTTATCCTGTCTGTGGTAACGGTTTTTTAAAGGAATTATTTGCTTTTCAAACTTTTTTTTAAAATATTTAAAATGCTCTAAAGTTTGGTGTCCCGAATACACCCGTCCCAAACATATGATGAATAGTCTGTACTTTAGTTATGTTTGCGTTACATTTTGCTGTCTGGTGAATATGACGGGTTTGAAAATGCTGTCTTTGGAATATTCATTTTCTGTAAATGGTTATATAATTTTTTTATTGATGCAATGAAATTCCTCATGTTTTCTGCCAATATGCATATACTACAAACACGTTTTTGGTACTACTTCGAAAATGTCGGTACGGGTTGCTCTTCCAATTCGCATTTGATTCGACATTTTAACTGCGTTTAATCGAGCGCACCTGGTGAGTCTTATGTTTACGAAACCCTCGTCTGGCGTACAAAATTATCAGTCTGTGTGTATCTTTGAAAAAAAACTCCATGTGTGTACCTTGACGCATTTTGACCAGCTGACCAGCTGACTTAGACTTTTTTTAAGCGATCACTTTTTTGTAAAAATAATGAAACGGAATACTATTTACTCTGAAATAATTGCTCTTAAATAACATGTATTTCTTGAGCTTTTATGTGATTACTCAGGATAACTGTATAGTTTTCTAGAATCTAGTATAAAAAAAAATACAAATATGTTTAAAATTCATCAACATTTTAGTCATGTTTATTATGTGAAATTATTTTGATCTTTCTGGGTTATATGTTCTTTGATTGATTGTTGATAGTTGGTGTTTTAACGCCACTCTTACTCGCCACTTTTGAGCTACTTCGAGGAGGCCAGTTTTTATTGCCGGAGAAAGCCAAAGTGCTCGGAGAAAACCACCGACCTTCGAAAGGAAATTGCATCCTTTGAGAATGGCCAACATACATCATTATAGTTCCTAACTTTTGTCAAATAAACATTAGTTTACTTTTTAACTAGAAATTATCTCTAGTCTGCATTGAAACACAACACGCAAATGGTAGTCGGTTAAATAGTCCCATGTCATAAAACATATTTATCATTACACTGGAAAAAAGTTGCAAATGTCAAAAATGCTAATGTTCAGCATAGAAATAATTGTTATCCTGCGTTATGTAGGAAATAAAAACTGTTTGCAAGAGAACAAAACGTAATTTTGTCATGCAAATGATTTTTCTAATTGACAACACTCGGTAGTATAATTACAAATAACTGGTCTTTTTGGTTTTAATACTTCAGTCAGATGTTTATATTGCATTTATCTTAGGTCTAATTGAGGAGCAACAAGACTTATCTAATGATTCTCGTCTACAAACTAGAGACGTATTGACAAGTAAAATGTGCCCTGCTTTTTTTTCCCTTATTTGTGTTGTATTACCAGAATTTTTATCTGTAATTTCTGTAATTTGGATTAAGAAAATTCTTTATACACCTACACACATGTCCATATAGTGAAGATATTGTTACGTCATTCATCAATTTTGATGAAGAAAATTTTATCAAACTTTTGTAAATATTATACACGAACAAATGCATGACATTGCACGGTTAAACTTAATTTTGATTTTGGTTAAGAATGTGTTTTCTATACATTTAAAAGAGGGACAAGAAGAATAAAGATAAAAACAAAAACAAAAACAAGAGGGACCTTTAAACTCGAAGATCGATACTAAACTTCCAACGCCATGGCAAAAAAAAGACAAACAAACAAATAATAGTATACAAGACACAACATAGAAAACTAAAGACTACACAACACGAACCCCAACAAAACAAGGGGTGATCTCAGGTGCTCAGAACATGTAAGCAGATCCTGCTCTACATGTGACATCCGTCGTGTTGCTCATGCTATTGCAAACCCGGTAAAAAATATATAAGGAACATATCCGATATCATCTGTGAAAAAGATAATCCATAACGGTCAACCAAGTTGCTAAGATCGATACACTTTTAGATGACATTGATCATTTTACTTGTATTGAAAAAAGTGATCTTGTGGTCATTGTTGAAATGTTATGTTAAAATTACCACATTTCTCGTTTACTTAGTTTTATTTTCAGTAGATTTAAGCAATCACTTTACAACCAACAGGCATATATGGTTTTAAGGGTTTTGTATCATACAAATATATTGAATAATTGACTTAATTTCATATTCATTTACTTGAAGATATATAAGAGCTCCCTTGCCGCGGTATTTAAAATCTATCGTGACATCATTTTAAAGTGAATGTCAGATGCTAGGTGTACTAATAAGACCAGAAAGGGCAACTGAGTTATACTCTTTTTTTTAATAGGAAGTAAAATAGGTGAATAGTGACAGACTATGTCGTATTCCTACTTAACAGTTTGCCATCCCATAAAAAAGAAAAAATTTATGGTCCGTTTATCTCTTACTTACATCAAACGTACAATAGGCATTGTAAAACAAGCCCTGCTATACATATTGATTGTATGAATCTCACTTTGAATAAATCTGTTATCCAATATAGACTGTCATCGACTGCTTCCTTGTTACTGGTATTTATCATCAAGCTCCTAGGGACTGTCTTAGTATTTACAGGATTAAATAATAACCTATGTTGAAACGGAAATATTATTCGTCTATGTAATACGATTGTGTCAGAATCAACAATAAAACTGTTCAGTGATCATGCTCATTTGAAGTTGCAGGGGATTTTTTTTTACAATTGACGCTGCGGCAGATTAAAGAAACGTATTTTTAATAAATATCAATATTACGGTAGGCAGTTGTTGTCATAAAAAAAGGAGAAAATACTTGTTTGCAGGCTAGTTAGAAATTTGAACGTTAAATATTTTATTTATCATGTCTCATGGTAAAACATTTTAATACGAATTAAATTTTAGATATTTTTATAATTCTTTTAAAAGAAAACAACGGAAATTACATCATTTGAACAGATCATCTGTACCCATCTTTTACAAGCAATTTGTTAAAACATACTTTTTTTAAATTAAATTTAAGACATACATACCCTACATTTGTAAATGTGAAAAAAGTAGGTAAATCTTTAAAATATGCATATCCACAATAGTATGATAACAATAACTAACGTGCGACTCCTCGATGAAAAATTTACCCACGTCTATTTTTTTCCGAGGGTATGGTTTGCCGAACTCTGCTTTGTACTTAGTTTTGACCGCCGCGCAAAATTCGAATTTTTAACGTGGTTGTTTACAAGAAATGATCCGCATTACGACATATCACATTCCAGGACAAATATATCTGACTCTGGGACGCCGAATCTTTGCCCATGCGCTGTAATATCGTCTGCTTAGTGGAGAAGTAGCAAATCCAAATTGTAGTGTCTTTGCTTTGACCAACAGGAATTCAAACCAACAACCTTCCACACTAGAGGTGAGCACACAGCCACGAGGACTTGTTTTATATTTCCCTTATTTCTTTTTTTGTTAAAATCATTTTGGAAATTCTTCTTTACATTAGTATGCGTAGCAATTCATTTCGGTAATCATAAATTTTTAGGAAATTTTGTTGATGTTAGAAAAAAAGATCTTTTTTTTTTTTGGCTGAATATTTTTCAATTGACAAAAATTCAGATTTTTTTCACAATGTCATCTTGAAGTACATAAGAAACCATTGATCATTACATTTTATGGAAATAAGCTGATCTTTATACTTGCCTTTGTACATGAAGAACAATAGAAAATAATTTAAGGTTGACTCAATTTTGTAGTAAGAATATAAGAACTTCTATTGTTTCTTACAGAGGAATGCAAATATTATAGAGATGAAATAAGATATTATTAAAATGGATCAAATTACTTATTTTTAATCCTTCATTTGGTGTATTTCCATTAATTTCAACAAGGTTTTCCCTGGCAGCTGAACTAGCAGACAATTCTTCCATCCGTTCTTAAGATTAAAATGAGCATGGATCGCTAAGTAATCTTTGTATCGGAAGTAAACCAATCATAATTAGAATAAAATTATATGCAACGCTTTTATTAAATCTAGAATTCTGATGGATTATAGGCAAACAACTCTAGTATGTAGACCGCCTCGATCCATAATCCGAAAATAATAGTGTTTTTACCATAGGCAACAAACTTGCTTGTTGATTCGACACATGATTAATGTTTTCCTATTGTAAATTATAAAAACTTATTTTGTTGCCATGGAAAATGTTCAAATGTCAACTAACTTAATGATCAATCACTATTCGTTTCTAATACTTTGTTTCTTAAGTCAGACATGAGGTTAAAGTCCCTTAAATGAACTGGTTTCCGTAATTATAGAAATAAATAAATACATCGCCTTGGGTGAGTTACAGTATGAAAATAAGGTCACTCATTCTTTATTTAATGCCTGTACGATCCTTGAAATCAGCTTTAAAAAGAATCAATGGAATTATAATATGTACTACAAGCGCTAGGACAGGCCTTAATTTACACGCTACTTCAAAAATAGTTTCTATTTGAGAAACGTTCGTTTCAATTAATTTAAAACGGAAATTACTTATCCAGGGTTTAAACGCAGTACTTTTTATGTTTTCCAAATAAAAATCAATTTCAAAAACGGAATGACATTATGAAAACGGAAGAATGCGCTAATCAAACGAAAGCTGACCAGGTAAGGCATAACATTTAACTTGCTTCTATTGTTTCAACGGGATGTTTATTTTCCGTGCTTTTTTGTCTTTAATCACATTTGAATATTGGATATTGTACATGGCGTAATTAAATCAATCAGATTTTCATTAGATTTCATTAAACGAAGAATTGCTCTGGCTGGGTAAGCATGCTTTAAATATTTTACATATTTAAGCCATGTAATTGTATATAAATTGAACACATGATATTTGTTTGCTTTTTTCAGATTTTGATTTATGTTTTCTCTCGTGATTTTTAAATGTAATTCAAATTTAGATTTTCTTCTCAATCGTCAGCAGAGATACTAAATTTAGAACTGAAAGCAATGATTATGTATTGTAAAAATCGCTTAGACTTTTAGTTTTGAACATACAAAAAGATAGAACATGTGATAACTAAAACAACTTATTTCAGCATACAAAAATGTGTTTAAACTGAACTTGATCAGTGGGAAATGTATTCTATATATCTCTGGTTTAATGCCTTGTTGAAACATTGACTGGAAATCCTACTATAGATTATATATACTAGTTTTAGATGAATAAACATTTTAATTTTTACTTGGAAATTTTTTATTAGTTAAATAAAATGCAAGCATGACTTTTGCAGTTGTCTTGAACAGGTTATCACGCGTGAACTTTTGTTCCGTGTTGAAGTTTTAATCTGTGAATTTGAGACGAAGAACAACAATACAAGTGATGTTCTATTGTATTGGAATATGTCAAGTGTATTTCAGGATTGTGTGTGATGAATTGAATACACTGTGCATTCCATTGCATAATCGCAACTGCAATTTCTAGTAACATTGAGACCAGAATTCTATATTTTCAAATCTTTAATAGTATCTAATGCTAGTTGTTTGATGTGAACGTGAACGAGTATTAAAAAAAATCAAAAATTATGTATCGGTGTTGATGACATCATTATACATACACACTAGTTATTGTTCTGCAGCCCGGTCCATAAGCGATAAACGGCCCGACAGGTACCAGTGTTCAAAAGATTAAAACAAGTATTCCACATTATTGCAAGTACTCGTCATATACATGAATATTGTAAATTGATTCGTCAAACGCGAGTTTAGTCTATATAAGTTTCAGTAGTGGAACCAAATCTAAAGTCGCAAATCCAAATAAAAACGAAGTTGAGGAGCACTTAAAACCTAATATTTTGAAAATTTTTACGGCTACGGCTATACATATATATGAATGGACGTAGAAAAAAGTTAGTGTTTGGTTTTTTTTTTTTTTGTATTATTCTAAAAACAGTTTAATATACAAAAAATATCTATGATAAATAGCTTGTCAACTAATATATGCTGACTACAGGGCTGATGTTACACAAAGGAATGCAGCGTCCACCAAAAGTTGCATCAAACCACATGTCTTTAAATCTAAGCAAGCCATTACATATCTTTAAAAAATAATATTGTCATCGGTAGTTTAAGCTGATTTTTTTGCCATTTTAAAAGCACAATAAAAACGCGTAATTAAAGGAATACCGGTGAACATTTCTTTCGTAAAAAGTCAATTTTATTAGTGTTGTAGCCCCATAATTTACTTAAAATGGCGTTGAAATTGTTGAGTTAGGTAAATTAGCCCAATAAATGACAGTCAACATGATTAATTGCCTTGTAGGAGATACATATACACTGCACATGCGGTCTTCGGGGATTTAAATCTCATAATTTTAAAAGTACACCAATAGACTTCTTTTTTTTTTAAATCAGACAGATTTTTTTTTTATAGTTTGAAGGGGATAATTAAATCCTGACATTTAATTGCCTAATTCTAAATTAATCAACATAGTTTGCATCGAACTTTACTGTTTGATCTGGGACAAAAATAAACAATACATGTTTTAAAAGAGGGACGAAAGATACCAGAGGGACAGTCAAACTCATAGATTGAAAATAAACTGACAACGCCATGGCTAAAAATAAAAAGACAAAAATACTATTAATAGTACAGAAGACACAACATAGCTATATAGAAAACTAAAGACTATTCAACACAAACCCCACCAAAAACTGGGGGTGATCACAGGTACTCCGGAAGGGTAAGGAGATCCTGATCCACATGTTGCACCCGTCGTGTTGCTTATGTGATTATGTGATTACACATCCGGTAAATAGTCTAATTCGGTAGATCGTATTTGTGAAAAGGGAAGGGCATTGTAGTTACGAAATAAGGAACATATCCGATATCATCTGTGAAACGGTTATTCCATAACGGTCATGATGGGTTAAATTACTCGAGACGATTTAAAATAGAAGGGACGCCGAACAAAATCATGTATGACTGATCTACACAGATATTTTCAGACTTGTATCTTCTTTTCAAATATATTTATAAATTCTCGAAAATTAATAATTTGCATCATGTACACCACTAAAGAGCCAAATGTGATATGGTATTTATTAAAACCAAAGAAAGGAATGAAAAAGTACAATTATATATTTTATTCAACTTTCTATACGCAGTATTTATTAAAGGGAAAAAACTTAATGTCTTTCGTCTGAGAGTTATCATATGACCACATGTCTTTAATATTTTGAGTCACGCCAAGTCAAATAGAGACGGTGCTAAGTACGTAAATTGCAAACGAAACCTGGACTGGCAGATAAGAAGTGATTTAAATGGATTTGACAATATTGAGACTAGACAACTGCCATTGAAGAATTCATTACATTAAAACACAGATTTTTCTTCTAGCACTAAGAAATTATATTGAAATTGTCTCAGGCTAAGTATATTTCGCATGTCAAGTTTCCATTTTCGTCGGAGATAGCATGTTATACATTATCTTGTAAATGATGCATCCCCTGTACATCAACTCTCTAATATGTTGTTAAAGGGTGCAATTTATGAGAAGACAAAAATCAATTCAACCTCGTAATGAGATCTTTGTTTTGCAGTCAATTAATTGAAATCTCCCATCATTATATTTATTTTGCATCTTAATGGTTTAATACTATGGTAAAACTAATAATTTCATTGCCAAAGAATATAAAAAGGTAAAAGGTATATAACAGAAAACAACAAGACATATTGGTGTTATTACACTGTGGACTTGGGTGGTAAACGTTGGTTAGATCATACAGTACAGTGTATGTAATCTCTGTTTTACTGAACAGCCAATCGCAACCATTTGTTTATTGATATACAGTCAAAACATCATTAAATATCAAAAGTAAAAGTAAAAGTTAGTTATTTGTGTAGTAACGCATAGTTATCTTTCATAATTCGCTGATATGAAAAAAGATATGATCTTGACAAAGAAAATCGCTCAAGACAATTAGTTGAATGGCCTCACGCTTCGATTTTGTTATTGCATTTGTTTATGAACATCCATTTCTTATGTGTTTTTAAGTGACATATCTATAATATACTTATCCATTTTTAATGCAATGTACTCTAAGTAAAGGTTACTAATGCCACACGTACTGCCCAATACATAGTTCATTGGTTTTTAAACCAGTCACTGACAATTGCTGAAAATGACTTTAATAACATAAATGGTGTACTAGAGTTTATATTTGTTTTGTAATAACAACAAAAAAACAACGAGGAAGGGCATATTGAGTGAAACGTTACATTACATTTATTTTGAATTTATTTACTCGTTTACTTTATATTGTACATTATTTCTATTATGTTATTATTGGTTGCAGTTTTTTTTTTATTAAAATCCTTCGTCCTTTGTACTTGTTTAAAACTTGATTCATGTGCAATAAAATCTCATTTTCAGGCTTTTTCCCTGTTGTCGTAACTCTGTGCCTTTCTGTAAAAATGTAAAGCAGATTAAAACATTTTCTATATTGTTCAGATCGGGATTTATCCAAATTCTAAATTACTTTATGATTCCTATTCCTTGGGGTTGACAGTAGTGACCTTGTTTTTGTGAGACCAAGAAGTTACTTCCTGTTCATACTACGCCGGCGTGAAGGATGCAGTGGAGGATGAAGTTCTGTCAGCCCCAGGGGAGTTGTTTCGGACATTATTCCTGATAGAATCGATAAAATTGTCGGTAATAGTGTCCGAAATATCTCATTGGGAATCACACAATGCCTGAAATTGAGACTACCTATTTTTTTTCATTTAGTCTCGTTTTGATATTTGTTTCATTTGCAATTTTTGTTTGTGCTTTATAATGTTATATTAGTAGTGAAAATTGGTCATTTACCCCATAGGGAATAGGAATTGAAATTTGAGAAACGTTTCCGATAAAAATTTATTAAACCAAATTAATATTAAGTTTTTTGTATTTTTAAAAGTCTACTGACTTCAATTTTTAGTGTTGTATCTTTAGATAGTTGTTGTTTGGTGTTTTTATTTAATTTTCTTATTATCTGTATTCCGTTTTTGTGTAAACTAAGACTTTTATTTTGAATAGTTTATACTAGTCATGAGTCAAGGTATAACGGTATAAAATAATAAAGACATCCAAGTTAAGTCCATAAAAACTGACAAAATCTAACGTCTTAATTGTAAAATCTCTCTTTTTTCTCCGCAATAGGCTTTTAAAAAATAACTTATCAACTGTGATTTCGGAGAATTTTGTGGAAATAGAAGAAGTGGCATTTATTACCTTTCAAACCTTTACTTTCATTGATAAAACACAAAATGGACTCGTCCAGTTTGAAGGTCATTGGGTTACTGTACACAATCATGCACGTTCTGATTTAATCAATATTCGTGTATGAAAAGCATAAATAGTTTGAAGGTAAACGAATAATAACTTAAACCAATCAAATTGTATAACATTGAATAACAATGACCAGTCCACACCATAACAAGTGATAGGGGTAAATTGGGTAGGGAGAACATATCAGATATTTTAAGTTCATTATTTTGCAATAATTAATAAAAAATTGTCAACCAAAAGTTTTGCTATAATTTCGTAAACATGTCGTCCTCTATCGATATAGTTTTTGGAACTTTCAATTGCGTATTTAAGGCAATAGAAAGTTTGGGCTTCAAAAGTCTACATAGTTATTGACTTTATACAGAAAATTCGCCCTTTTAAAACATCAAATGTTTCACAAATAAATAATGACTTCAAAGTAAAATCAATCTTTAAAACACTGCAAAAAAATTCATTCTGAGTGATATAGTGGTATTGTCATAAAGTGCGCTGGAATGAACAGTGGTATAGCAAACATCGAATTCCCTCACACTGTGTTATCACACACCACGCACTATAAATTGATTCGTTCTTTAAAATTGTTTAAAACTCGGTCTGCTGAGTTTTATTCAATAGCATGATAAACAGAACACCCTTGAGATTAAGACTGTACATTTTTATCTAATATTAAAATTTAATACACAAAACATTAAGTCTGGACGTAGTACATAAAACACAGTTTTAATGGGAAAGCTTTACAAAGCTATAGCTGTTTAGATCTCGCTTGTGTATTAAGGTTTAAGTTTAATAGTAAAGTAATCAATGGAATGGCATTGTTGCTGAACTTTTAGAAAAATAAGTTATATTCATTTCCTGTGTCTGTAAAAGTAGTTACATTATAGCAGTACCATTCAAGTTAAGCATTAATTTAATTACATTACTTTTATGGTATTTAGAAATCAATAATGTTCTTTGATATAGAGAGATAATGTTTAGCAATGGGTTTTTTAGATTTTTCATTTGAAAATTGTAGTTATTTCTATTTTCCAATCACTGTTCGATCAGGATTTTAGGTATTTCCTATTTTTCTGCTATGTATTTGCGTTGATATTTCTGTTCGGTCTCAATTTCCTATATTCTGTTGTTTTTTTTAGGTTTCTGTGTCTTTCGGCTTCTCTTATTGTTGTACTGATATCATGCTTTTCCCTAGGGAACATGCTATCCAGATAACAAAATATTGACTGCTCTACCCGTACTTTTGACATTTTTACCTATCATGTCTGTTTTTTATGTTCACACAAACATGTCAATATAATGTAATTTTATGCTACTGGCATATATAAGTGAGAGGGTTAGCTACTTATAAAGCCAGGTTTAATTCACCATTTTTTACATACGAAAATTTGTGTTTAAGGTCAGGAATAGGACAATTGTTATCCATTTGTTTGATGTTTTTTAGCTTTTCGGTCTGTCATTTAATTACGGACTTTCCGGTTTGGATTTCTCTAAGGAGTTTTTAGTTTTGTTATTTTACTTAATAATTACATTAGATGTATGTTTCATTATAATATTTTATTCTGATTGGCTAACTGCACATCACGTGTTATTCCGTAAGCAGTTGCATTGCTCAATACAACTTTTCATTCACGATAACACGTGCTCCAACAATAAAGTGCACAGGTGTATTAAATAATAAAATATATAAAATTCGTGTTTTCATAATCATAGCTAAAAAATATAATTATAAGTATTGAATGCTTCTTTTTGTAACTTTATAGGGTTGTAAAAGCATTGACCGTGCGTACATTTTTAGAATGAAGACAAAATGTACTTCGGTCAACGCTTTTACACCCCAATAAATTTACAAAAAGAAGCATTCAATTCTTAACACATATTCACCGTAATGTTAACATGATCTTATTAAAAAAGTTACAATTTTATGTCTTCTTTTGAACTTTATATAATTCCCTATTGTTTTTGGTTGTTATCTTGATTTGTATGGTCTTACTAGATTTAATAGATTTAAATATCAATAAACTATTGTGTTCCTTTAATTTATTTGATTTTAAGTGATAAAGTTGCTCTCGAAATATCAGTTAGAAAAATGTCATCTGTTGTTTTTATTAATTTTGAAACATGTGCGACAAGAATTAACAGAGCGATGAAAATATTAATACAATTTTTTTTAAATTTTTTTCAATAAAAAAACATTATTTCGACGTGATTTTTTCAAGAGTTATATTAATTATTTTTTTTTAAATTTATGTACATTTGATTTTAATTCTGACTCTAGTTTTATTATTCTTTTATCCTCTGGATTTTCATATTTCATTTGATCATACTAGAATGCACCTTTTAACCTTTATACCATAATTTAATATTCAAAGGAACTATAAAGCTCGTTAAAACAGATTAAGCAAATTTGTAAACCATCGATGCTATATTAAAATGTGAAAAAGTTCCATACATTACACAATGTGTTGGATTAGGGGGAAATTAGAAACCTTGCATTCCAAGATGAATTAGTTAGATGAATCCCTAGAAAATTGGAGTCTTGTTTGATCATCCATCAGAAGGAATTACATACGCTTAATGTAATTATAATGAATGTCTTTTGTAGCATGTCATTTGAAAAAGAAACTCAGACTCTAACAATTGATCTATTTCTCTACAGATAGAGTGGGTGATATACATTTATTTAAATTCATTTCGTTTTGTTTTAATTTAAACTTGAATTTCACACATCATTTTTCACATTTAGCTTTGCTGATTTGTAACTGACAAAACTTTTGTCTATCAATTAATTTCACGGTTATTTATTTAATTGTTTTAACGTTGGGGTGTTATATCACTGTTCACAATAAGGGATTGTTAAGCGATCATTAAGCAGATAAAGGGTTAGCTCCTTATCCTTTTACCTACGATGCAGAGTTGTCTCATTGGTAGTTCTAAATGTGTCTATCCCCATTCAGGAAGTTGCCGTCTGTCATATTTTCTCTTTTGGAGTATTTCACACTTGTTTTTATCACAAATCCTTTAAAGCTTTCTGTAAGGAATTATTTCTATTTATTGTTGAAGCCAACCTCGTTGTCCTTCATTTTGTACATCCTTGTTCTTTGTATGGTCGGTATCTCATTAGTAATTTACCTCGTTTCGTATTGTAAACTATCTTATATTTTCTTATTTCAAGTTGAATACGCGACCAGTCCTTGTGTATTGCAGAACAATATAACAAAGTATCATTAATTTTCTGTAAGAATTCCAATTAGTCTTGGACAGTTATAACTCGTAAAAAGTAAGATAACAAAAATACCGAACTCCGAGAAAAATTCTTAACTGAAAGTCTCTAAGCAAATGGCTAAATCAAAAGCTCAAACACATCGAAGGCATAGATGACATGGATACATTAAGGGGCATGCTATGTTTTTTCAAACTAAAATTGTGACAGAGACCTGCAGAACTGATCGTCAATTTATTCGCTACTGTAACACACACTTTGTTAGTTAGAATATTTGATAAGTATGTTAAAGGGCGTTTGCATATTCTTTATCATTTTGACATGCGCAGAGAGACAGACATCACACTGATTCAAACATAGTTTTTGCAACCATCCGGGTTCATAGTTTAACGGTTTAATTTTTAAAATAAATTCGACTGAAATATCAGAAAAGTTCTTGGCTTCTTGTAATATCTTTTTCAAATATAAATTCAGTTTTACAAAGCATGAGTATATAAATCCCTAAGAAAAGATGAGAAGGTAAAAGTATTTCGCGAAACTTTAAACAACTGTCATAATAACTTTAAAACCAGGTTTAACCCACGATTTTCTTTTTTTAATAATGTCTGTGCCAAATCAAGCATAATGTGACAGTTGTTTTTCTTAAGTCTGATGAGTGATATAGTCTAACGATTTTGTCAGGTATCATGGACTACCCCATACCTTAAAATGCGGTATTTTTGTCAATTTTTTTCTTCTCTTTTTTTTTTGCTTTGAAAACATGGCTTGATTATCCCTTTTCTTAAAGAATTTTCAATATCAACGACAAAGCATTTTATCATGTTTCACAAAAGGTTTAAAAAAGACACTTGTACAGATTGAGTTTTTATTTCTAATATTAAGGCAAAATGCTAAAAGTCACTGCAGCAAAAATTAATATATTTACAGTATTTTGTCAAACTAATCAACCATTCAATCAAATCAATAATGACAAATACGTAATCATTTTTCCCGATGCATGCATATTTCATGCGTGGTACAATTGCTTGAATATACATCTATCAGCTTTTGTAAATAATTTCAGGGCGAATTAAATGTCAAGGGATTCGTGAAATATTTCGTATATAATACTGTGCATATAGAAAGAAACCTTAATTCTAAAAGATGAATTACACAGATGAATCCTAAGAAAAATTAACGCTATGTTTGATCGCCCGTCGAGAAAAATGAGATATATTTATAGAGATTAACATCAATCTTGCTTTTCAAATCCTTGCCAATTCATTATTATGTAATTAATGTGATGAGAGGTTGCTTACTTGTTGATATTAACTAGATTTCATTTGTCTCGTGCAGAGATATTACACTTTGTTTTTAGATGGAATTGTTTGAAGTTGTTGGATTGAAAATCCTAAAATGATAGGTTTATATGTTAATGCAATAAGATTCTGCAGATTAATTATTTTTTTGGTAATATTACAATTCCCTGATAACAATAACTTTCGGTTTTATGGTTTGAATGACAAAACATGTTGTCATGTTATAGGAAAGAAAGTTCACATCGGTATATATGATTATATATGATTACATACACCTTACCTGAGATCACCCCTAGTCTTTGGTGGGGTTCGTGTTGTTTATTCTTTAGATTTCTTTGTTGTGTCATGTGAACTATTGTTTGTCTGTTTGTCTTTTTCATTTTAGCCATGGCGTTTTCAGTTTATTTTCGATTTATGAGTTTGACTGTCGCTTTGGTATCTTTCGTCCCTCTTCTACCACATCAAACATCAATGTGACAGGTACTCATTTGCAAATGAAACACAACGACATCAAGAATACGCCTAGAATGTTCAAGTTATCAACTAAGGAACAAGCGATCTAAATCCAGCAAGTCCAGTTCTCACAATCACTATTGGTTAACAAGCTATTTTAAAAGATCAAATATGTATTTTTGTATTCATAGAATGGGTGCTTTATCATTTCATTTGTTTGATACCAATATCAATTTCACATACTAGTAAAATAAAACAGTTATTAATTCAACTTCGTAATGAACCGCTTTTCTACACTATTTTTGGTTTATCCTTCCTAACTGTTTTGATTCGAGCTCCTCTGATGAGCCCAGCTTAAGCGATAGAACATTTAAACACAAGACCGATTCCAAGGTTATTTGATAAAGGGGACGTTCCTAAAAAAAATTAAACCAAACGCTCGACTGTTTCGACCAACGTAATTACTGAATTAACCTGTAATAATTTTAATTTTATTTTTAAATTACGACAGGTAAATGGTGCTTTAGACTTGGTTTCATAGCTACATAAAACGCCCACTTGTATGCCCGTTGTTTATAGTTCCGTTATATCGACAATATTGTATGAGCAACACAAACATACATAATTGATTGACGTGACGATAATTGGGATCCAGCAGCGTCTGGTGACTTATTTTTTATATATCTTAGAAAACTGTGTTGTATAATATTGGAATAGTAATCGCTGAGATGTTTTTATATATGATTAGCCAAATGATCCTAATTTCTTAAGATTTTAGGGAACTTTTAAATAGTCTTTTAGTATTGAGAAATTTAAAATTGGTTAATACCGTTAACCAGTTTGTTCTATAAAGTTAAAGTTCAAACATTCTCATCTTACCAGCAAATCTTGCTTACTTAATGTTTTACTTCTTTGGTGTTGTGTATCAGATAGTTATCAAAGGTACCAGGATTATAATTTATTACGCCAGACGCGTGTTTCGTCTACATAACATCTACATAAGACTCATCAGTGACGCTCAGATCAAAACAGTTAAAAAGCGAAACAAATACAAAGTTAAAGAGCATTGAGGACCCAAAATTCCAAAATGTTGTGCCAAATACAGCTAAGGTAATCTACTCCTGGGGGTAAGAAAATCCTTAGTTTTTCGAAATATTTAAAGTTTGTATTACATGCTGAATTGAATGTCTTTGCAAAGAACATAAATCAGTTTGTGTTTCTGTCATTGAGCTATGTATATAAAGGGTATTTTTCAGTTAGTTTGTTTAATTTACTAACTTATATATTATATGTTATCATTTATTGATTTATAATTTATATACTATATTTTGCATAGTATACTAGTAGCACTTTACGGTTAGTCGAGTGAACCCTTGCCAACTTAACCAGTTTAGAGTGAGGGTTGGGATCACGCTAATATCCACCACATTTTGTATGTTTGTGTCTGCCTTAAGTCAGAAGCCAGTATTTCAGTAATTGTCGTGTGTTACTTTGTTACATATTTGTTCGTTCATTTATGTGTACATTAATACGGCCATTTGTTTTCTCGTTTGCATTGTTTTATATTTGTGATTTCGGGGCCTTTTAAAGCTGGATATGCGGTACGGGCTTTGCACAATGTTGAAAAACTTACGCTTACCTATAGCTGTTAATTTCTATGTCATTTGGTCGCTTATCGAATTTATACCACATCTTCTTGTTTTATATGTTACAAACACGTAAATGGAGCATAAGGTCATAGCAGATGCTTGATATTTTTTCAGTACAAATACAAAAAAGCAACATTTTAACTAACAAAGATTCATTTAGATTAAAGTTGAACTAAGCTGACGAACGTACTATTAAATCCATATAATTGGCGATCGATAAATAAATTGAAAAGTGCAAATGTCGTAGACTAATTATACCGTTTTAATGGTAGTCATTGCGACTGAGGAAACGTAGAACAACTCTTCATATGTTAACTTTTGTTATACGTTTCGCATTAATTATGAGTAAATGTAGTGGAAACTACGAACTGTTGTGTTTTCTTTATTCACACTGGTAACGAGTTAAAATGACCAAAGCTCTTCTTAATGAACTCAATCTATATTATCCAAAAAGCCAAAATGGTATAGCATTTACGACTGTGCAAAATAATTCAATTCGTATTCATGCTACATTACTTCATAATTAAGGATTTAGATTAAACTATCGTCATGTGTCATTTGCAAAAGTGATTTGTCAGCAATTATTGACGCCGGTTAAATCTATTTTCCGGTGTTCAGATAACCGCTTTATCTCGTATATGTAAACTGTAATGTACTACTCTTTTTTTCTGTTGTTGCCGTTCTGTTTTATCATTGTCAATATCTATACGATGAACTGATATTCCACAACATAATTAAACAGAACAGTTTTAAAATTAGAAATCATTAGGAGAGTACCATCAAACTGCAGAACAAGTTATTTAATGCTGAAATTTAAAGTTTAATTTTTTTTTTAATGAGGTGTTTTTACACGCATAGGCTTCTTGAAATGAAATATATGTATTGTAATAATCGTTTCAGTACAAAATAATTCAGTTGGAAAGGGGATATATTTGGTCTCAAACGTACATCTCTTGTTTGAAGATAAGGATTGCGTTCAGACGGTGAATCAGAACTATTTTTGAGCCAATTTTTGTATGATGCACTGACATGTTTATGTTAAAAATCCACACATTTAGATGTTGGTGAAATTGAAAATATGGCCTGTTTTCAACAACATTTCGGTATAGAGCAAAAAAGGGCGATGGTTTCAACAAACTGAATGTTAAAGTCACAAATATTTTAAAAGAAATAACAAATGTTTTGTTTTTTCATTGCAAACGCTCTGTGTTTGTGGTCCTTAAAACCAATGAAAATTGACCTGTTATAATTGAATTGATGGCAATTCTAAATTAGAACTATGTTTTACGTCATGACAAAAGAGTAATACACATGTGTCCTAGCTTGGACCGATTCAGTCTGATAACGGCCAAATAATCCTACGCTGATTATTGCCCTGTTGTTGCCTACAACTTCAATATATTAAGAAAAACATATGAAATGGGAAAGATACATTGCAATTAGTATATCATTTTGTATATTGCAATTTTTAAGAATATCAAAGTTTTACTCAAGAAAATAATCACTTTGATGTATTATGTTATTATATAACATTTTCCGCATTCAATTCCGTTGTCTATTCTATTGTGGCATAATTCACTTGAAGTCCTTTTGATATTAATTTTACTTTAAAAAAAACCACCCCGAAACAAAGAAACAAATAGGGCCGTGACGCAGCCATGCCATAAGACACGGTATTGATTTGTAAAGCAAGTCGGGAACATATGTAAGTTACGGGAACATATGTAAGTTACTTTGATATCAATGTTGTGCTAAATGTAGAGTTAAGGATGTACTTAGGTGAGGTTAGGTGAAAATTGATCAATTAAGAAGTTAAAATTGATACTATAAGCTGGTAGAGCATCAATTAAGGATTAAAACAAGCTAAAAATATTGATAGGTCATGGACCTCCTTTTCGAGATATTTTAGATTTAAAATGTGGCGGGAAAAGGCTGACTCTGACTTTTACCTTATATTTGCATTGGTATTATTGGGTCTCAAAACAAAAGAAAGAAAATCAAGAATCTTCTAAAATTTTGGTAAATGACCATTCATGAGCTAATAAGTCTTATATGAAAAAATAAATGGGTGTTATGGGGCACCAAGGAGTCCGAACATTTGACACAGATTCCAAAACCTCACCTAAGTACATCCTTAAGTTTTAAGCTAATATTAAACAATTGCTGACTTTGACAATCATAATAGTAATAACTTTAATCTATATATATTTATATATAAAAAATATTTAGTAAAAGAAGTGAAAAATGTAAACAATTGCGTTTTTGTTATTTACATTAGTTAACAGGATCAATGCCTGTCTTGATTAAACAAATGATATTGCTTAAAACGAATAACATGTGATTTACGAATGTTCAAAATAACTCGTTTTCACGCTTCAACTACCAATAATTAATTTATTAAATCATAATTATAAAATAACAACTATGAACAAGTTGTGAAACTGAGACTTCTTCGGCAATCATTCCACATCTCTGTTTGTTATATCATTTCTGAAGTTAAAAGAAATAAAATTTGATCGTTCATTGTGGATTTTGGAATTGTAATTGAAGTATTCAACCTTTCAGTAACAATTTACTTAAAGATGTAAAATTGAAAAATAGTTATTTGTCTATATTAATAACCTTGTAAGCTAGCAGTTATCGATAATTTGAGTCGATTGTTTAGGTTTTTTGTGGGTTTTTTTTTCAAACAAGAATATGGATCCATTCAAAGCAATTTTTAGCATTACAAATGTATTTAACACCTTTTTTTAATACCAACTCCTTCTTCAATTGTCAACCCATATCGATGGAACATATATAAAATTTCAGTCCTGTGTATCTATGCTGAGTTTATTTACATTGACTGTTTACATGTCTAACTTTTCATAGGATAATTTGTCGATTCTTTTTAAAATTAAATGCAGAAAAGTCATCTTAATTTTATTGTTATTCCTGATCTGAATTGTCTGCTAATTCTATCGAAAAGTAAAATCGAAAAAGGAACTGAACTCCATGCAAAATTTTAAACATAAAATCCCGAAATAAATGGCAAAATTAAAAGCTTAAACACATCCCACGAATGAATAACAACTGTCGTATATCATCAAACATTGATATGTAGCTTTTGTCTTACATCTTTTATATCGATTTTGGTGTGTCTGTTTTGCAAAATCTGCATTTTTGATGTAGTGTTTTGTAGACTTGGTTTTTTTTATTCATCTTTTATTTATACTTGCCATGTTTTATTCGACTTATATTTTTGTATATTGCCCACTATGTATCCCCTGTCTCATTTGTTGGAATGTCATCTCATTCGCCAAGTTACATACGAAATATATATCACGACACATGACAATAGTTATACAATTACATGTTATCCTTTTGTAGCTTTTGATGTAATTCTTAATTTTTGCAGGACGTTTTAAATTTTAAATCTTCTGTATGAAGCTTTGTAAATTGATGTATTTCGTATATTTTCTTTTAGTTATTGTCTTTTCTGCTATTCATCGTCTGGTGGATTTCAATTTCCTTATTATAATTCTTTGTTCACTTTTAGTTTATTTTATACGCCCATACGCCCTCAGGTATATCACTGTTCCCAAATTATTTTTTTCTATATCAAAAACATATAAAATTAAATAAAATGAGATATTTGATCATATTACTAGTATATAAAGGCAACAGTAGTATACCGCTGTTCAAACTCATAAATCCATAGACAAAAAACAAAATCGGGGTAACACAACTAAAACTGAGGGAAACGCATTAAATATAAGAGGAGAACAACGACACAACGGACCAAGCATCATCCTGACTTGGTACAGGACATTTTTAAAGAAAAAAATGGCGGGTTGAACCTGGTTTTGTGGCATGCCAAACCTCCCCTTTATAGCCATGTGAAATATAACATTAAAATGACAACTCAACACCACAGGACTACAATATAAATAATTGGAGAATACAATTGACAAAGAAACACTCGAACAACAGCCAACAAAAGGCAGAGAACAGAATATTTAACTATCTACTATCAAAATTCTTAACGGCAGTCTCAGATAACATACTTGTCAGGCGTCATCGTGTACTCTTATGATTGTTGTTTAATTTAGATTTTTAGTAAAAATACACGATAATATGAGAACCGTGATTATTTTGATTTTCAGAGAGTCTAATTAACAATTGTATCTTATTTCAATATACCATCAAAATAATTATGTAATACTTTGAATAATTGGCGTATGTTTTAATAACTAAAAATGGAAATTCCATGTAGGAGGTGAAAATGTTGTAAACAAACCTTATCACATATAAATTATATATATGATTTCGAATGTGTTCTTCTTAATGGTGATATGTGGCATATGCAAATATAAATAAAGGCAACAGTAGTATACCGCTGTTCAAACTCATAAATCCATGGACAAAAAACAAAATCGGGGTAACGAACTAAAACCGAGGGAAACGCATCAAATACAAGAGGAAAACAACGACACAACACTACAATGTAACACACACAGAAACGGACCAAGCATCAGACAAAATCCAACGAGAATAACAAGCACAACATCAAAACCAAATACATGAATTTGGAATAGACAAGTACGGTGACACGTCTTATCGCAATGTGAATTTACACTCAAAAATAAAAGAAAACAAACGACGCAACGTTAAAATGTAACACACACAGAAACGAACTATAATATAACAATGGCCATATTCCTGACTTGGTACAGGACATTTTTGAAGGAAAAAATGGTGGGTCGAACCTGCTTTTGTGGCATTCCAAACCTCCCCTTTTATAGCCATGTGAAATATAACATTAAAATGACAACTCAACACCACAGGACTACAATATAAATAAATTGGAGAACACATAATGGTGATATGTGACATATGCAAATATAAGCATGGCATTTTTTATCTGGTTTTTCACTTTTTTTGGTAACTCTTTATTTCAATAAAATTGGTACCATTTACCTTGTAGCGATCATTCGAATCTTGATCTACGCCGAACGTCCAATAAATTCCTTTTATTAAAGATTGATCGCAGCTCTGAATAAAAAATCGATAACACCTAAAGTTTCTTTTCTTTCTACAATTTTGAAATAAAAAAGAGAAAACTGTACCTTTTCATAGACGTTTTAAGCTTCATTACATTATATTGATGCCCCCTATCAGTAAGGATTGTGTACTAGAAAAATATAACTATGTGGAGTGATAACTCAGGGTGAACAACTTTTTGTAGCATTTGTAGTTAATCGTTTATATTATATTTTCTATATACATGCAATTTTATAAATTAACTGTTTACAAATTGGTATATTTATAAATTAACTGTTTACAATTTTTGGATTTTTCTAATACTAAGGCTTTTCTACCTCAGGCATAGATTACCTCAGATGTATTTGGCAAAATATTTAGGAATTTTGGTCCTCAATGCTCTTCAACTTCGTACTTTATTTGGCCTTTTTAACTTTGTTGGATTCGAGCGTCACTGATGAGTCTTTTGTAGACGAAACGCGCGTCTGGCGTATATACAAAATAAGTCCTGGTATCTATGATGAGTTTATTTACAACCACTGGGTCGATGCCACTGCTGGTGGAGATTTATTTCCCCGAGGGTATCACCAGCCCAGTAGTCAGCACTTTTGTGTTGACATGAATTATCATTAATATGGTTATATTTATAAATAAACTGTTTACAAATTTTTGAATTTTTTAAATACTAAGGCTTTTCTACCTCAGGCATAGATTACCTTAGATGTATTTGGCAAAACTTTTCGGAATTTTGGTCCTCAATGCTCTTGACTTCGTACTTTATTTGCCTTTAACTTTTGATTCGAGCGTCACTGATGAGTCTTTGTAGACGAAACGCGCGTCTGCGTATAACAAATTAAGTCCTGGTATCTATGGTGAGTTTATTTACAACCACTGGGTCGATGCCACTGCTGTGAGATTTTTCCGAGGTATCACCAGCCCAGTAGTCACACTTTGTGCTGACATGAATTATCATTGATATGGTTATTTATAAATTAACTGTTTACAATTTTAATTTTAATACTAAGGCTTTTCTACTCAGCATAGATTACCTTAGATGTATTGGCAAACTTTCGATTTTTGGTTCTCAATGCCTTCACCTTTGTACTTTATTTTAATGCTAATCCTAAATTTCTCTACTTCAATTTGTAAATTAATATACCCCTACAATTTAGACTTCTACATTGTAAGCCACTAATTTCAATAAACAAGATGCAGTTGTTTTTGACGATTAAAATGTATGTTTATAACTGTAAATGAAAGTACAAAACTTTATATTAGGCTTTGCATTCTATGCATATTGAATAAACTGATCAATTAAATGTAGGTCAACATGTGCTCACATTTCAAGATTAAATGTATTTTCTGTTATTTTGCATTCCAATTGACTAAACAAGTAAGGAGGTTTTTTTTTTATTGAAATCGCCTTTGTTTTAATTGTAAAGCACAATTAATACCTAAAGGCCAGTAAATAGGCACGACTCTTATTTAATAACGAAAGCAACCCCTAAGAAACAGATTTATTTGCTCGTATAACGGATATAAATTAGTTTCATGTATGAGCAGGAATTGTGGTATGGGTTTTTCTCATTGTTGGAAGTCATACATCTATATTAATCTGTAGTTGCTGTCTTCTACATTTGTTCTCTGTTAGAGAGTTGTCTTGTTGGAAATCATACCCAATCTTATTTTGTTTATGACATGTACAATATTTGTCTTCAATATATTTTGTACATTCCAAAATATAAATCAATATTTAAACCATGTATGATAGACAGAAACAAATTTAATACAATGTTGTTTATATTGATCAAGTAAAGATGGTGTACCCACTTTTATTGTCATTCACCAAATGACACAAATTCCTCAATTAAATAAACATATTTTCGTTATTTAACGATAAACCTGAGCTTCAGTCTATTATGTTTCGATCTGCATGCGTGTTTCTAAGCATTCCAAAACTTCAATGTCAATTACTGCTGAGAAACAATTATCGGTTTTGAGTATTCTGCATGGAAACAATAGCTTTTTGAAAACTTTAAGTCGTTTACTTGCACAGGTTAATATAATGTTTACAGTTTTGTTAACAAATATAATTAAAAGCAAATAATTGTGTATTGGAAACAACCCTAGAGTAATATTAGATGTTATAAATCCAAATATCCAAATATCTAAGTTATCACAAACAATATTTACCAATTCAGATCAATTCACATTCGACAATAGAATTAACGAGCTTGGATCCATTAGAGATACTTTACCAGCATTTTAACAAACACTACAACACCATAAATAAACACGAAATTGTGTAAATGTATTTTAAGTATGTCAAATAATAAGTCTGTTATGTAAGTACGATAAAGGTGAAAGTGCTTGCTATTAACCTGCAGTGTGTGTCTTTTCAACTCTTTGATTTGAGGGTCATTGGTGAGTCTTTTGTGGACGAAACGCACGCACGTTTTGCGCTCACGATTTCAATTCTGGTATCTATGATGAATTAATTAGTTGTTTTTTTTATATCCTAAATATAGTAATAGTTTTGTCTCCTACTGGAAAATTTACTTTTGTAATAGCGTCTTTGTTTAATATGGTATACACTATTCGGGTATATTGAATTAAAATTACTTTTTTTCCCAAGAAAACATTGAACTGTTTTTAAATAGTAAAGTGTTAAATGCTAAAGTATTTTACCTGTAATACTATTGCATAAATCCATTTAAACAATAAAGCATAATATGAAGGAATCGCATGATTTCCAAAGGGAGTGAGACAATCATAAACTAGACGGTTACAATCTTTCCAATCAAGGTTTTATCATCTCAAATCGGAGTACCCTTTATGTAAACAAAAACATAGCATATTTAAATTTCTGTATCAATTTATAAACACGTTCACTATTTTGGGAAAACTTTCAGTAAATTATTGCCCAAAAAGACTATTTTTTTTACACATGATAGGTCAACTCAAATCATATAATGCTTCATTCGTATGTCAGGTATAAAAAGACATAATAATTAGTGTAAAACAAATTAGAGAGACTTTTACTTTTGTCTTGATTCTTTCGTTGAAATTGACAAAAGGCGTTTACCGGCGCTTTGGAACAACTCTTAAAAGTTCAAAGTGGTTTTGATCACTGATCCTCTTTCATTCGTCACATTGCATTCATGACCGAATAAAAGCACCAGTAGTATACCGCTGTTTAAAAGTAATAAATCGATTGAGAGAAAACGAATTTGGGGTACAAACTAAAATCTAGGGAAACACAACCACTATTAGAGGAAAACAACAGAATAACAGAAACAATACGCTAACATACACAGAAACAATTTTTTTGATAACAGTAAGAGTAATCTAGTAACTTTAAGTAGTCATTCAAATATACTTAATATAGTCATAAGTTCTGATGAGTTCGTTGATTTTTAATAACAAATGTTTTATTTCTACTTTGCTTTCAGATATAAAGACTATGGTCAGGCAGTTCGGCTTTCAATAAAGTTATACATTTACAGTGTGTTAGAAAAAAAACGTTTGGACATAAGGTATATAAACAAACTTTTGTTTCTATCTATTACCTTTGAATTAGCAATAATAGTTGTTTGTCTGTTTGGTTATAATTATTTTCTTTTCTCATCGGGATATTGAACCAATATAGAGCCATATGAATCACCCGCCAATGTCTAGTTTACGATGCATTATAATTTGACCTTGGTACAGTTCAGAATCGCAACTGACTATGAATTCCCTTTCTAATAAAACTAATAGAAGTAGAGATGTTTTTAAACATAGATAATATGGTTGTTTCAAGGTACATATGTGCTAAAAACTCGTGAAAAACATGAATAAAAAATATCAAACTTCTGGTATGGCTTAAATAATGTTATCACTCAGAACTTAAGATTCGATAAAGCAGAAAAACATGTAGAATTTGAATCTGTAACTTCAAAAAAGGCAGATAGACAACTCGAACATATATCACCAAACAAATTACATTGTAAAAATGTGATTATAAACATTTGAGGAATAGCTAAGTAAACAAGTACAGTGTTTACCAATTATAGCCTTTTAACAAATTAGGTTTCATTTTCCAAATTTAAGACTTAATGTTGTTTTTTTGTTTACATAACACGCTGCTGAGGGTCAGAGGAATTTGCTATCATAGTGTCATGCTGTCGTATGGAGAGTCATAAACATAAAAAATAAATGCGATCTTGCATTGAAAACTCCCAGGAGTATTAAAAATGACGCCAAATAATGCTACTCAAATTAATTAGCGTCTAATATAGTTCATGTAAAACAAAATTCTACTTGGTGAATGTCATGTAATTGGTATAAAGTCATACTCTTGAGACTCGGGAATAATGATCTTGTCATCGGCATGTATTCACAGCTAATTTCGTACAGATGATTATTAGTTGCAGACTTGCAATGGTTCTATGTCTAAGTCTAGTCTGAGAATTTTTGTTGACTCGTAAATATTTGACATTTATTTGACATGTGAGTGAGATTTATTTTATTTTCTATATTTGGTATTCAAAATCATCCAAAATCTTTTTTAAAATAGTAATAATCTTGATGTTTAACTCTTTTAACTGTCCCAGGTTGGAGACATGTAAATAAATGGTTGTTCTTTTTGCTGCATATCATATTTGTTTTTATTTTATTTTATTATTCGGCGGTTCCCATATGCATATGTTATGTAGGGTGTTTTTGTAGCTTTATTTGCGGTATGAGTTTTGTCCATTGGTGGATGCCGTGTGATGACATATGGTGGCTGTCTTCTGAGTCATAATCTTAGCATAACACATCCTTTTTTTTTGTATTGTTGGTTTGTTTATACAATATTATTGGCATTGTGTGAGAAATTTATTAAGATGGATTTATATCTGCAATGTTGAACCAATGTTAATAGTTGGGATTTTATAACGCTCCAAAATATCATCTTTATGGTGTCAGAACATATACCAATGAGTTCTTAAGTACTCTTAAATTTGCTTTTTTGGAAATAGGTAAGACTGATTGATTATTGATTTGTGTTTGACGCCACTTTCAGCACTACTATCCCTTTAAGAACTACCGACCTACGAAAGGAGTCGACCCACTTGACACTTGCGGGATTCGAACACACAACGTCAGAGATGACACGCTAGTGATACAATGGTTCGACTTCTTAATTTACTCGGCCCCGGATGACATTAAAATGCAAGACGTTAAGCAAACTAAGACACGTACTTTCATGAATTTTTGTTTACTAAATAAACAGTGGTACCAAAAATTGATGTGACCTTATTAAACGTTAAATTTATACGAAAGTATCAGCTGTGCTACAAGTGTATGTGACAAGACTTTCCCTGGTAACGTTCATCGGAACAACCCAAGGTCAAATAAATGAACATGTCAGGGCGGCATAACCAAATATGACCAAACACTAATACGCTTGCTTCTCATATCGATAATTTTCATGAGAGAATTAAATTTAAAAATTGAAATCCTTACACTCAACTGCAACCAATCTAATGCTACGAAAATGTAAATGTGATAGCTTAAAACACGCAGCTTTTATTAAAACAACAGAGGTTTTTATTTGCCCATAATAACATTGGAAACTCGAAAATTGTTCAGCTCTGTACAAGTGAACATCCTTCTTTTAATTTACATAACCTTGATTAGTTATTCATTCGTTTACTTATACTTTAACTTTGTAAATTATTTCCATTTTCTCCAGCTGGTATACATTAACAAATATATCTCATCAATCTTGACCACGGGTACATGATTGAAACATATTTTCACATTTACATGCGCAGACGCCCGGGGTAATGCATGCGATGTATAACAGAAGGGAAACAACGATAAAAAAAAACAATGAATTAAGTTCAAGGTTTTGATCTCAAAGTTAGAATCTATAAACTACACATGAATTCACATGAGGCGTAAGGCCTAGTGTTTCGAAAAGAATGGGCGTTGGAGTGTTTGTTACTCAACCTTGGAAAACAGGAGTTTTATTTGTTAAGGAAATTACTCAGGTACATGATTAAACCATGTTTTCACACTGACAATCACAGAAGCCCGAGATAATGCACGCGACAAATAATAGAAGGATGTAATGGGGAAAAACGAATAAGGTTCAAGGTTTTCATCACAAAATTAGATTTTGTAAACTACACATAAACGTACATCAAGCGTAAGCTCTTGTTGTTCGAAAAGAAGGGAATTGAAGTGTGTGTTGCTTAGCCTTGGAAAAGCCGGGGGTTTAGAACATTACCTGTTTTATACTCATTGATGGAATAAAATCTTACGAATGATGGGCAACTACATCCAGATTCCTCAATCTAAATCCGTTAATTTCTGTTTTAAATACTTCGACTTAATATCATTACTGATTCTTCACCATGGCATATTAGTTTATATAGTAAAATATATATTTTTGAATGCTATAACGTAATTAGTTACTGATTATAGCAGCCTTATACAGACATCCATTCTGGCAAATTTATTGATAGTTAATAAAAAATATAGCTAGGTTTTTACATGGATTGATCAAGTTCATCATTTTTTATCTTCAAACCTATGAATACTTTATTGTCCAATAGGGACTTGTCATCCTCTGTCTATTTTGTATCCGTCGATGCTATTGTTACATAGGACAGTTTTTCATTATCAAACCCTTTTCACATGTGGTTGCTCATTTTATTATCTGACAAAATACTATTCCTCAATCTTCACGATTCTAAATTCGATATTATAGTCTTTATTTAGATAAATAATGAAATTCCATCACCAAATAGTTCATTGGCCACGTCCATTTATAGTCGTGTAAAAATCAGATATATTAACATTTCTGTTAATGATGCTTTTCTGAGAATGAACGAGCTAGATAGTGACCTTAGTAACATCTGTTAAGGACTGAATAATTGTCTGTTTTTTTCCTGCCTGCATATTAATGTATTTTCGTAGCTACGTCTTAAGTAATTTGCTTTTGCAGTAAAAGATGGGTTCTTAAACGAAAAACAGAATTTATTGAGAAACTCGTTTTTTTTGTTTCTTTTCCTGAAATTTCACTTTCATCTTAAAGTACATAGATGTACTTCATTTGACTTAGATCTCTTGAATTAAGCGCTTCAATTATTGTGGACTAAGTGTGACATTTTCTTTGTATTCTAACTTTCGTTTTGAGATTACCTTCTGGTGACATGTAACACCATGACTAAATGCATACTGAAATAACTGAATTGTTATGTATTCTTCATTATCTATTGAAACTGATTGAGTTTTTTTAATTCATAAGGCAAAAAATATTTTTGTATTCAACATATCAAATAAATCATAAAATTTTCCGCGATTTTCCAGTACAAGACTCAGTTGGAATTTGGGATGTTGAAGTCCTAATATAACTTGATTGTAATTATTTTATTACATCGTTGCCTCATATGGCGACCTAAGGGTTCTATAGTGGCTAATAATGTCCTGAATGTATTTAGACAAAACCACTAACAAAATATGTGTGTGTGCAAAGTATCCTGTAGTTGATAACAGGCAATAATCAAAATCTCGAGGGACAAAACATAAAATAATTCAACGTAACGAGACGACGGACAGAACAATCGGTATAGATGTGTACAAACGATCGAAACCAATTTTCATCACATCAACAATTTGACAGTTTTGTATTTCAAAATTTATTGTTGTTGCATCCTAAAATTGTTTTCCGACTGATCATATAAATCTATGAGAAGTGTTTGTAAATAGACACGCAGGATTATGCACCAATGAAATAAAAAGTTCATCCAGATACTAGGCTTTTAATCGTGCACACCAGACGGGCGTGAAATAAATTTAAAAAATCGATATATAAATTACCCAAGCCAATCGCGCAGTAAAGAACTTAAGCTGTTCTTAAGTTCCAACGAAACGAGACCACGTATCAAGTCTTGAGAACAACAAACGTTACATTCTTGTGATCAAAATCAGTGATGGTGTAAATGCAATAGGATAGAAAAAAAGTATATAAAAAATTCAGACCTTCAAGATAAATTCACAAAGGGGAAAGTCAATCGAAACTGACAACAATAAAATGTTGATTTTATCAATTAACGGACCTAATGGAAATCAACTCTCATATTCCTGACTTGGTACAAGCATTGCTCCGTGAAAATGATGAGTTAAACTCGGTTTTATAACTAAATGTGATTAATGTTTACACTTGTAAGGCAGTTGTGTATAATCCGTTATATTAACCAAAGTGTTTGAGCAACTCAAAGATAATACAAGTTAATGTGCCAATGGATCAAACAGCCAAACTGTAATAAAATGGAAATGGAAAAACACGAATATATTAAAAAGACAACAACCCAACCAAAGAGCACATCAGAGTTCAAGATCTACAATGGGTCTTCAACACAGCGAGCACATCTCTCAACTTTAACATATAATTGAACCAAAAATTCAAAAAACAAACAAGACTATAAAAGGCCAGAAGTTTCTGACTTGGTAACGTCAGGTCAAAAATTGCGGTGGGTTTAACATATTTTCAGAGATCTCAACCCTCCGTTATACCTCTAGACAATGTAGAATAAACATACAAAACAAACATATATTACAACTGACTAAATATTTCAAACAAATATTGATACAAATAAATCAGAAATAGACGCCAACACATACTTTTTTAACGGAAATTAGACGAAGGGAATGTTCTGATTAGTATATGTATCTCCACAGTCGAAAACAAAATATGCGTAGTTTAATCTTGAAGTTTTGCAACTATGAAACCTCTTTTGAATATTAAATAAATGAGATGTTAATGATTTGTAAATTGGACAACAATCAACCATTTCTTAACCATGAAAAATATATTGTGATATGATACCTGAGGAAAATGATTTATCACTTCCTTTTATTGGCCTTAAATCGTTCTTCACTGTTCGCCCGTTTTAGAAAAATCAAATTTCTTTTGATTTATGCTTAATATGTGCGAAATCGAATCAGCAGATATTATAATTATTATATTTAGATTGATGTTGACATTTTAATCTATCAGCATTTTTTTGCTTGTCCATGAACATTATGTAGCTGTCATTTCAGTGGGCGCGCATAATATTGTATTTGATATAGAAAACCCAATATTACTCCTTGTAAGGTTAAAGACCAGGATCTTTTATTGTCTTCTTCTTTTATCATGTCTAACAAAACATACATCAATTACTAGAATATGTTTTAATTATGAGAAGTAATCTCCTTTTTTCACTACATTAACGTTTTAAACGAATTTTAATCAATGTAATCCGATGTTGCGTAGCTTTAAAAATTGGTAAAGTTAATGCGCTGTATAGTTGCAACGTCGATATATGTTTTACTGTCCCTGAATATTAAGTAAAGTTCAAGTTGATACTTAAAACAGTGTAAAAGTACAATTTATTTTTTAAACCCTTGCAATGAAATCAATTTTAGGAAGCTACGATATCAATACCAAGAAATACGAAAAGATAAATGCAAGAATAAGGGGGCGAGCAAATGGGGAATGTTCGAATTAATATCAAGCAAACAAAAACAATGTGAAATAAATGTACAAACTGAAAAAGATAAATCTTGTTTGAAAAAATCAATTATTTAAGGATATTTATCTATGGTCAGTCTTCTAACCTCCTTTTTCCCCGAGTATGACATATGCCATGAATAAAATGGTGGTGCAATTAGTGATAGAGGAACTATCTGATCGATCAGAAAACCTGAGTTGACCTGTGTTTTTTTTTTCTTGTTACCAATGTTTTAATTTCTGTTTAGTGATTTGTTGACTTTTTCGTCGATCCTGCCTCCATGTAATAGCATAGAGTTATTTCGGGTGTGTCAATATATGTTCTTGCAAACGTTTAATTACCTTGAATGCGTACGTAAATATTCGATTTGATAATTCCGTGTTGTTGTTTTTTTTATCTAACCCTTTCTTTAACATTCCTCGTTTCCATTCTCAATACAATTAGCGGTTTCGAGATAAAACCAAAAAATGTTTTGTAATTAAATGGAGTAAAAATGCAGAGGACCTCCAATTGACCAATTAACATTTATGTCAAAATGTGCCCGAACTATTTAACGATAATTAAATGCAAAATGCTGAAAATTTTGTAACCTTTGAAAAAGAACATTTTTTAAAAACATGAATACACTTGGTTGCAAGATATAAAAAATATAAATATTTGTTTCGTCGTTTTTGGTAAAATATTTAATTCTTTAGGTTTCATGCGCATTAACACGTACTTCTTTTATTCATATCAAGAATAAAACAAAAAGGAGGAACATTTTAATAATTACTTTCTGTCTTACTTACATTCAATCTAAACTTATTGATGATTTCAAACCAATTGAGAGGATTTATGCATGTTACACATGAAAATGAGTTTGAATTGAAGTTAAAATAAGAAATTTGGTTCCCTTTACATATCCATGTATATCAATAGAAGGTTTTTCGTCTGGGTAAACAAAATACCAAACTAGCAACACTAGAGGGATATCCATGAGATGCATTAAGTCTTCCTAAAATTATGTCAAATTTTTTTAACATCGGTTGAAGGAAACACCATGGTTTTACAGTAGAATAAAATTCGATAATTTCACTCCTTTTGTCGTCAACAAAAAATTGGTCTTCAGCTTGTAAATAAATTGTCGATGCATTTAAAACCATAACGAAGTGAGAATGCTAAAAAAAGATGTAGTTTTTATTATATCTACTAGTTTCCTAATCATTTGTTCTTCAGTGTGACCGCAAATGTACTAGAATAATCAAACAACAGCATCTCAGTCTCAAAACATTTATAAAAAAAATTACTTATTCCCTAAGTCTCAATTCAATTAAAAAATAATGTATTTCAATAAAACATGCATACATTTATGTGTCATAATGATGAAACTGCTGTAATACTTCATCGTATATAAATCAAAACCTTTAAAGTTGGGATAGAGGTTTATGTGACATCCATGTCGAGTTTACAATGACTCAATTATCCGTCAGTCTTGATATTATTCTCTAAGGCACATTCAATTTCGAACAATGAAACCATAAATGTTGATTGAAAGTGATCATCTGTGTTAATTCAACATGATAACAAACAAAATCAAAATTATATCATTCAACAGTAATCAGTAATTGGTATCTTTCTGTGATAAACGACCCTTGGCGTAACTTCATCTCCTTCGCTTCATATAGAACGCATAGAGTCCAGGTTCAAAAAAAATATCCGTAGGGAATAGAATAGTTAACACAACCGCCGGAATAATTTTTTAATATTTTTCCCGAAATTGGTTTCTCATACAGAAATTTTATCAATAATACAAGTGCTTTCAGGCCAATAATTGGTCTATTTTTAATGTTTTTGTACTTTTCTATATGTGGTATAAACATTTTAAGAAGTAGAATGAATTATGACTAGTGTGTTTGTGTCATGTGCACTCTAAACAGACAACTATCTATTAAATGTTGATATAATGTTTGCAAGCTCGAGTTGTAAGCATAAGCGGCGATTCTATAAGAAAACCTGTAAGGCGTAATTTCGTAAAAAAGTCAGCATGTTGTTATAACTATGAAGTATCGACTGTTTTCTCCTCAAATTTATAAACGATTCATCACAATGTCGATTAATCAAGGTTATCTTCAAATCTCAGCACTATGTGTTTTTACTTTGCGTGGCTCTTTGGGTCTACATTCTGTGGTTTCGTTTGGCTTTTTTTGTTGTTGCTAAATTGCTGCTTCGTTGCTGTATACAACACATTTGCATTTGTTTATATCCAAAAACATTATTCAATAGCTTCGACGTCGATGCTTTAAAACGTATTTACTAAAAACGAAATCACCTTTGAAATAAGAAGAAAACTATCTAAAGTATTAAAGGCAGAGATGTCTGAATAAATATGACCATTAAATAGTTGTTAATGTAAGTTTTCGTACACATAGCTTGCTCATACATTTTTTCTTATTTATACATCCCTGGCATTCATACGTTTGAGTTGAAAAGTTTCTGATGAAGATTTATCTAGAAAATGGCTTCTGACGCATAAATTTTATTTCATTCATAACATAGGTCATCGATGGCAAAGTAGTCTTGATAGTTCCATTTCAGTGATCTTTAACCTGTTAACTCTGAAATTGTGAGTTTGAATCCGGGTCGGGGCGGGTGCGCTAGATTCTATTCTGAATTGAATATGATAGCTAGTTTTTTTTGTCGAAGATCGGAAGCTAGCTGTAGGCCTCCATGTAAACAACTTGATGCCAATATTTAGTCAAAGGTGCCGAAAGTCGATTTAACTTCAACAAATAAAGCATTCAAGCATTCTGTAAACAAATGACTGGAATTTAGAGTTGCTTTTTTTTTAAATAAACATAAACATTAAAACATTCTGGACTCTTGAATACATTTCAAGAAAATTCCAAGAAGGTAAAGAATTGATGATATTTGCTGTTGTTCACTTTTTAACTTATCTTTTGTGTCATACAATTTTTCTTTTCTTTACAATTAAAATGTTTAATTCTTTTTAAATAGGCTTATCTAACAGGATTATTTTTGTTTTTGTTTGATTTATTTTTTTGTTAATTCACATAATGCACTTCGGAAAAGTTTCATGTAATAATAAGCAGTGGAATATAATTACCATGAAAACCGATATTGTATAATGTACGTAAAATGGGAAAAAAAGACTTAAACATATCTTTATATCACGGTACATTTGTATCTAAAATTGTCATTGTTTCAGTCACGATTAAAGGAAATGATGAGACAAACATTAAAAGATAAAGTTCAGACATGCTCTACAGGTCTCGTTTATTATAAAAGCCTAATATACTTATACTTCAAAAATAAACCAAGAGATATATATTATGTTCAATATCTGACATGAAACATATTCTGTCTGTGTTCAGCAAGCCATTTTTTTATAATCAAATACTTATTTTTCTGTAAGTAATGCGTCATTAGATCGGTTTTTTTTTAAATGTCATTTTAATTTTTGTCTAGTGCGTTTTTAGCTTTCTACAGCCATTAACTAGCGCATCGAAATTTTGACACAAGAAAAATAGAGTTTTTAACGAACAAATTTAATCTGTCTGACAAATTCAACATCATATATTAAATCACAGAATTGCAACATTAAAGCATTTGACGTCAAATGCATGTACTCAATGTCAGATAATTTTATATGGCATTTGCTGCGTATGTTTGTGACCCGGATATTTTAATCATATTTTGGTGTGTCTGTTAAACGGTTAATTTTTTTTGTTACGGTATTTGATAATAATGTTGTGATCATATCAGCTGTATTTCGTATATACAAAGTTATGGTTTATATAACGATATTTGTGTTCACCGAACATAAACATATGATCTCTGAAGTTAATTCATTCTCCGGTTAAAGTTTTGGTTAATATAGTTTTCAATGAAGTTGTCGTCATATCTACCTCAAACTTAATTCACATAATTATTTTAGATGTACTTTTTCAATTGTATTACAATTACGAGTTTTTCGAATATCACTGAATATAAATATAAAAAGTGCTAGTGTGGCGTATTAAGTATTGACAAATGTTTTTTTTTTTTTGTATTATGTTTATTTACTTTTTGAGAAAGATTAACTTGCTTTCAAATTGAAATATTATTTTTGAGCTAGTATTTGTAAACTGCCAATTTAGAAATTTTGAAATGCTTTTACTGTGCAATATGGCGACAGGTATTTATTGTAAAGCAAAACTCCACGCCATTTATATTTTGATAGCATCATCTGTATGTATCATTTCTGAATATCGCATGTATGTCTACTGTTTAACAATCGTAAGAAAATGTACGCAAATATTTCTAAAGGACAATCTTCATTTCTGTTAAAATATCTTTCTCAGTATTTTCCGGTCTTCGATCGTTTATGAAGAATTTTGTTGTACTTGCATCTTTTAACTTGTGACCGAATTTTATATCTTAATCGGCTAGATCAAATGATAATGACTTAATGATAAAAATCTAAGGAATAATAGTTTCTTGGCCATAGTTTTGTCTGGCGTGCTTTGAATTCCGGTTTATGGTTGCCTCTTGATATTTTCTTTTCCCTTTTAAGTAAGATAATCATACTTATTTTCCAACACGTGTACAATTAACGGATATACATAACATGGGATACAGTATGTCCTGTGTCTGTTATTATATCTCCGGGGAAACTGCTTAAGGTTAACAAGCGAAAAATGAATGGTTTTGTTTTGCCATTATCATATTTACTAATAATACTATATTTCTAAAGATCTGAAAGTACCAATACAGAAATTTATTTCTTATCAATGAACTGGTGCTCAAATCAAAAGTAAAAAATTTATAACGTGTATAACAAAAAGTTGACGCAAGATATAACTAGATAAACTATGTGAAATATAAATGACTTATTAGCATGAAAAGGAGAGCCGAAAGATAGCAAAGGAACATGCAAATCCATAAGTCGAAAAAAATAAACTGACAACGCCATTGCTAAAGACCAACAGACAAACAACAGTAAACAATTAAACACAACATGCAAAACTAAAGACTGAGAAAAACAAACCCTACTGAAAATATAGGTGCTACGGAATGGAAATTAGATTCTGCTCTATTTTATGTTACACTGGACATTTATTTTAATGTCCTCCAAACCACCTTACTTATATATAACGTATTGCAGCTTCATGCGTTAATATGTAACAGATATTTGATTAAACTGTGTGTACAATAAACACATTTTTTTAATTTATTTCTTACAAATGGTGATCAAAAGTCAAATATAATAAATCTGAATATCAATAAATAAAAGTCTACGATTTACGTGACAGTAGCATTTCAAATCTAATATTTTTATATAAGGAAGCGACAAATCAAGCTACCAAACAGACACTGCTTATATTCAAATAAATTCCAAAATTACATATTTAAGAATACATTTGTATCCAGATGAAGACTTTATAATTTATCTTTTTGCATCTTTTAGTATAAAAACGTGGATTTTTCTTTTGATTTTTTCACATTTTGCTTTCCATTACCTTTCTCGTGATACCTAAACGGTATAAAGTATTTGTAAACTATTCTTCATCACTATCACTGTACAGCCTTCAACAATGGCTGTTAAATGCTTACAACGTTGTCCTGTTGTCTTTAATTGATAGATTTCTTATTGGCCCCTTCAGTATTATAATATATAGAAGAGGAATAAATTATGATCACGTGAATAAAATGCGGAATTGCAGTTTAAATGACATGTATATATACCAATTACGTTTTAAATTCAGTTCAACAATGTACTGAAGTATATGTCTTGTTTTTCATAGATTTTGAAACTGATTCGAGTCCATTGTTCAGTCTGGTGAAGTTAAAACGCGCTGTTATATCCTTAGCTGAAGTCCTGGTGTTCTTTATGTGTTTCAGAACCGTATTTGTCCTTGTGAAGAATGATGCCTCTCCCTCATCGTTTGACCATTAATTCAGCTAGGCTATTTTGATATAGGGTTTTATCGGGTGATGGCTTTCTTTGTAAGCTAACATCGTAACACATAACATTCTATATACGTGGACGAAAAACATATGTGTAATGCTATATATGTAAAAAACGAAAATAGAAAAATGGTTGTTCTATATCTACAACATCTAAATCTGACCGGGAATCGATACAAGTGGTTCGTGAACGAATGTAGATCGGTAGTTTTGATTCATGTGCGACTTCCATTTTGATTTGAGAACGAGTCTTCTAGTCTTTTGTGTGAAGGTAAGAACAAATACTAAATTATCATTTTGCAAATAGGAAACTAACACTGCTTCGTAGTTTTTAGACTAAGCTTTGTCTTTAGTGAAAATGTCTCGATGATATGATTGTTGTTTCTAACACATTAAATATTGAGTACTAAATTAACACGTAAGACCCCCTAACACCCTGCTTTCTTTTGTATATTCACATTTTATGTTTTATACTGTATGTCTTGATTGAACAAGAATGAATGTTTCAAATTAAAAAGGAAATTTAAATAACCAATTGGAATAGGATTGTGCCCGTCCTTTACGTTGTTTAATGAACTGATTGATTGTTAGAGCGTGTTATAAGAGAAAACTCATCTTTCTGTGGGTGTTATACGCTGTCTTCTTATGAGGTCAAAGAGTGTATGCGTGGTATGTGTCTGTACATAAGTTTCCATGACTATTTGGGATTTTCTTTTTCCTTTTCTATGTTATCATATAATTCTTCTATTTTATTATTTTGAGACAATCACCTTGCTTATTTTAAAGTGATTCCTCTACATGATATGTTTAGTTAATTTCAGTTCAGTTTTTTTTTCTTCCTTTTTTACCATAACTGTTAGTTTAGTTTTGTTTCGTTAAAGATGATCATAACATACTATTTGAATTATTTAGATTAAACTAGACTGTAAAGGGAACAACTTGCTTGAACAAACCTAAAGAAACCTATGTACCAAGGAATCGAAATACAAGTGAAGGATTTTACCGAAATGATGCTTAATGTTAAACTTGTTAATTTATACACATATAGATTTGCCTGAAGATGATTGCATTGAAGAACCGACCATTCATCTTTTAATGGAACACAATTGTCTTCCCATGACTAACATTTTATAACTATTATAATAATAGACAAATTATTCGTTTTGAAAATATACATAAACAGGAAGTTTACAACAAAATAAATCATTGTTAATTTTGTCTAATTTTCAAAAGGTTTTTTTCATTTATTTTTTCACGAAATGCACACACGAAAGATGAGTGGTCGGTGCCATAACTCAAATCGTTCAGAAGTCAACTATACAAAATATAAAATCAGTAAAAACTTGCAATATTAATGGCAAATCTTGATGTTCATAAATGACATATTTTGTTAGACTTAACCTAGTTTCCGTCTTCGTTGCTGCATCGCCTCTTTTCAAGGGTACTTGACAAGACTGTCGTGGTATTCTTATAGTTTCTTCCAAGTTCAGAGACAATACATTTTCTTTATGCTTTTCCTTTTATATTTTTTGCTTTTAGTACACAATCTAAATTATAAATCATGTCAAAAACAAAGGATGAAAACATGTTTCTCGGAAGATTGGAAGGGATATTCATATTTTTTTTAATTGATTCATTACTATTTTGACTTTTCTTTCTTCCATTATGACATTTCTCTCTTTTATCCTGCATTACTCACTTCATAGTAAACATTTCTCATATCAAAGTTGACATTTCCCCTTAATATCTCGCATTTGTCACTTCCGAGTTTACATTTCGTAAATCCATGTTGATACTTTTCATTTCAAAAATGACATTTCGCACATTCATGTTGATATTTTTCATTTCAGAGTTGACATTTTCTACATCTGATCCAAAAGCTATCGTTCCTCTTTATATATTACATTTGTCACTTCCGAGCTAACATTTCTTACATCCATGTAGATATTTCTCATTTCAAAAATGACAGTTCGCCCATCCATGTTGATATATCTCATTTCGAAAATGACATTTCGCCCATCCATATTGATATTTCTCATTTCAGGGTTTGTGTCATTCCGCCCAACCATGTTAATAATTCTCATTTCACGGTTGGTGTCATATCATACATCCATGTTGATAATTCTTATTTCCTTTTTTTCATTTCCTACATCTATGTTGATATTTCTCAATTCAAAAATGGCATTTCGCCCATCCATTTTGTATTTCTCATTTCAGGGTTGGTGTCATTTCGCCCATCCATGTTGATCATTCTCATTTCAGGGTTGGTGTCATTTCATACATCCATGTTGAAAATTCTCCTTTCAAATTTTTCATTTTCTACATCTATGTTGATATTTTTCATTTTAAAATTGACATTTCTTACGTTCAAGTTGATATTTCTTATAAGTTTAAATGCTCATTGTTTTCCTTAAAACTGTGTCCATATGAATAATCTTAACAATGAATTAAGTTATTTCAACAAGTGTTCCTTTTTTCAGTATAAGACTGTTAGGGTCCAACCGTTGTCTATTTGTATTGCCAGGCTTTTGCAAATTGTGCATTTTTTAAAGTAAATTTAGTGTTTCATAACTCTGCTTAGGATGATCGTTTTAATAGTCTGAAGAATATTTGGTTTTTTTTTAATGGACAATTGAAACTTTAGCATGATTCAAAGTTTGATTATGCCGTGTGGTTGTTGACAGGTGACTCGTTCACATATAGTTCGTATTTTGTTCTTCGTATTGTTTGTTCATTTTTTTCTGATCACGTTTTTCAAATACTGTATGATTTTTAGATTAATTCGTCTTTACAACAACACATGCACTTAAATAAGATCAATCTTATAGATAACTTCTGGTGCATTTCTAGAAAAACAAATCCTATCTTTAAACAACGCTAACAAACCAAAAATAAATCAGTAAAAACACTTGTAATTTAAACAAATCCGATGTACGTTCGTTCACAAACCACTTAAGACTAATAGCCGACACAAAAGCCTTACAAGAAATTAGATAGAGAACAAAAGTTTGAGTGTATTGTCATTTACCTTATAAGATTAAACAAAAATTATATGAATGGAAGCCTGTCAAAAGTCAGGAGGCGTCAATTGATCGGCAACAGTCTGTTTAAGCCAACTTCGTTTTCCCTTTTCTAACTACTCTTACGTTTCGGATACTTTTTTTTGCTATGAAGGGTGCACGCTGTATAAAAGTATCAATTCTCTTCACATTGGGTACTTTTGTGAAGTAGACAACCGTTAATTAATCCTACCATAAGTCTTTTTTATCATGCAATGGACTAGTATACCAATACATAACTACAAAGTTATATGTAGAGGTTTTTATAATTTGACAGTGGATATTTAGTCAATTATACCTCATATTTGCTAAAGTCTTCTTGGACATTGTCATATAGATTGACTCAATGCCAATAATTTGTCGTTATGCCTTTTATTAAAAAGGAAAAAACCGATTCATTGGAGTAAGATACAATTGTGGAAGACAGTATTTCCTATTGCAGAATAGAAAACTGTAAAAACTAGTAGATCATAAAGTTTCCGTCGGAAGTTATTTACTATTTAATTTCGACATTCAAATATTCAAATTGGAAACTTTTTGAAACCATGAAGCCATGAACATTGAGGCTTCTGTTTATACCGCTGTAATGTCAGACTCAGAAGCTATTATGTTATTCATTGTTCCAAACATTTATATGTATCACCTCATACAATCATTGATATAATATAGCATTTATTGTTATTGTTTAGAAAATGCGTTTAAAAGACATCTTTTACATTTACTGAAAGATAAAACCATGGGAAAAAAAGAACAGTAACCTACACTTTAATGCTCTTATGAATTATACAGGATATTTATTTCCAGTTTATTAAACATGCTGTTCTAGTTAACCTAAATCATAGCGTACCGAAGTCATCTGTTTGTGTATTAAAGAGAAAAAGAATGATTTACTATGATAAACACATTCTTAAGATTATTTGTAACAAATGATAATATAGTGTCACGCGGTGAACTAGCTTGGAGACAGTCCAAAATCGGTGTCCATTGCAATAAATATCACGTAGCTTAATAACACTGTGAACAAGTCGATCACTTCCTTGTAAAATCGGTCTTTCAAGACATTCATTTAGAAAGTCGTTTGGGGGCGAATTATCTGAATACGTATATATTAATTTATGCCAGAAAAGCCGAAGTATATTATAACATCAAAGCAGAGTTCTCTGGGGCATTTTACGTGTACTGAACTCAGAGCATCTATGAACAATCGGAACAACTGATATCATTGGCAAATATTTCAAGGTGAAAACTGGCTATAACAGGTTCTCGCCTATTTTGTCATTTTAAGATGCTTTTTAGGAGCTGCTCGACTTATACAATTTGTATAATAAAAATGTCGAACGGTTATATTCAAGTTTACAATTGTCATGCAAAACCTCACTATGGAAGTAGTTTATTAAATAAGTATTCTGTTTGGACAACGCATGAGTTATGAAAGCCACATGTTTTCTTAATAATTTCTTCAAATAAGAAAATTTCGTTTACAATTTTTTTATCATTTGGAGGTATAACATTTAGAATAATATATGGAATTTGTTATCGAATAGTTTGTTTCACTGTTTGTTGCCGTTTTATCTTTGTGTTTATTCGGCGTTCCTGTAGTTCCTTTGTTTTTCACTTATAACTGATGTGATTCTATCGGTTTACGTTTGTAACCCGGATTTGTTTTCTCTTAATGCTTTATTACTTTTAAACACCGTTATACTACTGTTGCCTCTGTTGCAGGTATTAAGGTATTTTATATTAATTTTACCCCGTTGTTCTACTATATTGTATTTGATAGTTCTATGAACAACCAGCACTCGATAGACCGTTTGATTGATTTTTTCTTGTGTCACACTTTACTCGTGTTCATGTTTTATTCTTATGTTTGAAATGAATTTATTCTTATAGTCAAACTCTTTCTACTGGTTTTTTTTATAACTTTTATTTATTCAAGTCATTGTTTCTATTGCCTTTAATTAAAACAGAATTTTTTAACGTAAATTTCACTTTTCTATGAAATGTAATCTTACGATAAAACATTTCTTTTATTTTTACAAATACTGTTTATTAACACATTTGAATATCATGTCTAGTCTGAGTGTCAGATCCTTTTCAAGTATTATACATTACCAGACTTAACCTGAATTCTTTTGACGTTTCCAATCGCCTTAACTGTCGAGTGTATTCAATACGGAATACTTTAAGACAGTCACAAACTACTTTGTCAATCAAGTAAAACATTTAGCAAATAACAGATAAATTTGTGTGGTATTTACAGAAAGCTTTGTAAACATCAAACGCAATCACTAATTTATCAGGAATGTTTTAGCTAATTTCTGCTGACGATTAGTGAAATCTGTAATGAATTCATCTCTATCGATGAATGCACGTACATTTCAATATTAACCTCTTTTCTCTATTACATTAAATACATATCAGTGAAAAACTGCTGTTTTATTCGAAGTCACCCCCATTTCTTCTCTTATTCGAAGATATGTATCAGCATGTATACGAGCAAATACTTTATAGGAAAACGTGACTTCATGAATTACAAGCCACATAAAGTGACAGCCTTTTATGATAGTAATATGATTATTAAAAAAACAAATTTAACAAAGAGGTTTTCCATTCCCTCAAAACGTGTATGTTTTACATATTATCTTTTCAGTTCTTTGACTGAGCATTCGCTACAACTTAAGATTTTAAAAACGATTATTTCGCCTCAATTAACAATTTAGGCGGAATTTAAGAAGCCGTCTAGACTAAACTCCACACAAAAAATGCTGATACATATATCGAATACATGCATTGTTTATTGCCTTTTAGTAATAATTTTTTTTGCATGTTATAAATCAAGTAAGGAAATATTCTGGTCAAATCGACTGACCATGACTTGTACAGCTAATGCTCTTATGTTAGACAGGTATTTATATAAGATATATGTTGACATTTAGAAGACAATAAATAATACATCGTTTAAAAGATGGGAAAAGATACTAAAAATGAAGCAACTCGTACCTCAATAAAACTATTGGTAATCTCATATGCTCGTCAGGGTCATCTTAGTGATAAATTTAGGATCTGCCAATCTACAATACATTTTCATGTATAGACTAAAATATTTGATTTCAATTGAGCTGAATTAAAATCAGTTTTGTTTTGTGGAGGTTGTTTTTTTATTTTTGGGGTTTTTTTAGACGGAGGGGGGATGTTTGTTTCAACTCTATCTTCAAAAACCATAGCAGCACGTTGATACAAAATTATTGAATGTCTTATTGCTTCCCACTTGTAGTTTTTTTGTTTGTATTATTTAATTTATCTAATACATTCGAAAACGAATGTAGATCAACAATTGTAGACTATCGGTCTCAACCATGCCCAACATATACGATTAATGATCTGACAGCTCTCCTGTTGCAACATTAATACACATAGAAACGAATTGGCAGGTTTTTTTACTCGAACATAGGTACAGCATTCTTTAATCGGTGCATATTGGAAATTCAAAGACAAAAAGTATTATCCACTGGGTCCACAGTGTTCGTCAGCTTCTTCTTGATTTGACCTTTTTAACTTTTGATCTGTGTGTTACTGGTCAGTCTTTTCTACACCAAACGCCCGTCTGTCGTACAAGATTTTAATCTTGGTATTTTTTATCAGGTTTTTAGTAATTTTGAATATATAATATATACATGAATCAGTTTTATTTAAATAAATTACATAGAAGAACATGAAACATTCAAGTGTAAAGTTAAAAACCGATGATGCATCAATCGACCTTTATATAAATAAAAATATTGAGAAAGAAAAATAACACATTTTTAATTGAAATTTGCGGAAATAATTTACATATTTATCAAAATTACAATTGGCCGTGTATTTACCTTGTTACATTAATGTACTATTGTTTTATTTAGAAGCATAGTTTATTTTAATATTTGTTGCTGAACTGTTTTACTTAGTATATATTTGCTTCATTACCAGCAATAAAGGGTTATGTTAAAGTGATAGTAATGGAGGGAAGTTTCACGTGTACGATTTATTATTTTGGTTACCCTAGCAACTAATACATGCCATTGGGCTACTGTCGTTCCTATTCTTTTGTTGGTTTTTACCAGATCTTTGTTTGTATTTGCCTGTTTAACCTTGACATAAAGAAGCTTAGAACAGACATGCGTATCGAATTGAAATTTGTCCGTATGTTTATTCCAAATGCTAGATAGAGTATGGTTTAAAATAATTGAATTATTAAGATATAAATTGAAATCATCAATTACAATTTGTTTATAAAAATTAGCTGTAAATGAATAAATGGAGACCTGGAAAAAACTGAAAAATTTTAGACAAATATACACAATAATATATTTGCATGTTTGATGATACATGTAGTTTATATTTATTTGTTAATCAAAAGAAAATATTGACATCAAATTTTTCGTATTTCAGAAAATAAACAGAAACAATATGACGGATGCAGAAGAAGATAAGCGCGCTGTAAACATTGCAATAGGTCTCATGAGCGTGTGTTCCTTAGTAGGCGTAATTGGTAATGCCCTAGTACTCTATGTATTTTCAAGCTTCAAGCAGAAACTGACATCAACCATATTCATATTAACACTAGCCACAACAGATTTTTTAACATGTCTTGTAACAATACCTTTCACAATAGCCGTGGAAGCCCTCAATATGAGATTGGAGTATGATCTTGTATGCAAAATGTATTTTTTCCTAATGACTACCACTGTTCCGTTTTCTGCTTTTGTCATGGTGGCTATTGCGGTTGATCGTTATTTGTGTATCTGCCATCCATTCAAACATGTCATGACAATCAAGCGAGCAGAATATATTGTTGCGTTTCTTTGTGTGTTTGCCGTTGTTTTGGGAGTTTTGTGTTCTTTAAATTACGAAATGGTTGATAACTCTCCGCAGATGAATTCAAGCTCTATCAATAAAACAACGGTGATGCCATTTGATGTGTCGACAGATGTAATGATGAACACAACTTCCAAAGATAATGCTACCGTTCAAATTATGTTAAGACCCGATTTTGTGTGTTTACCAGTTCAAAGTTACGATGATCACGACTCCTTCTTTTACATATACCAAAAGATATACTCTTCGTTTTTTGCTGTCTGTTGTCTCATAGTGATGGTTCTGTACGCCATGATATACCGATCTGTTCTCGCGAGACGTAGACAAAGATTAAAAGTTGTAACCAATCAATGTTGTGGATTCTGGAATGCCTTGCCAAATGAAGTAGAACAAACAGAATTTTCAACCCTTAATACTCTTAACAATGAAACGTCATTTGGAAAGTCGGAGGTAGAGAAAAATAACAAAGCCGTTCAGAAAAATGGAAATGATACTTCGATAAGTGATAAAGATGTCATCATAAAACCGGGTGGACTTTCACGAGCCAAACTTGAGAAAATGAGAATGGCTAATATAAAAACTGCTTTTATGCTATCAATAGTCACATTAGTATTCATTATTGCGTTCTTGCCCTCTTGGCTGGTTGCGTTGAGAGTTTTCGACATGAATCCGGTGGTTTTCTATTTATTTTTTATTTACCATAACGCAAATCCTGTCATTTATGCCTTCATGAACAATGCCTTCAAAACGAAATTAAAAGAACTATTCAGCTGTAAAAGGAGATAGATGAACAATTCGACCAATGACATGTTTTGTTGCAAGTGAAAAGAATTGTATTCAAATTCATAGTAATCAATTAATTCGGTGAACAGGTGGACGATTGTTCGCTTGAAGATTCAGTATAGGAGTTTAGGAATATATAGTAACTGACCTTGAGCTAAAATAACATATTAGAATTGTTAAAGAAGTGAATGATATGTATGTATATGTATTACAAGTTTAAAAGGGTACATCATCATTATGTATATGTATATATATACCCAGACAAAAGCTCCACATGAAACGTAGTTATTTCAAAAGTAAACATGTACCAAAAAAAATGCTTTTCTTGGGTTGTTAATTACAATTTAATTACACAAAATCAGTTTTGGAGTACACTGATTGATATCATAATCCAGGATAACATCATCTAATTTAATCTGTCCTTTCATTTCACTTTGATTTACAAGGTACATTTATTGCTTTTCTGAAGAGGCTTTTTTTCCTATATTGTTTTTCACTGGCTAACGACTTTGTGTATTCGTGTTTCAAAGTTATCTTACTACAGTCATTCGTTGTATTCTTCTTGTCACATAACAGAACAGCCAAAGCCTATCCTTCGTTTATATAATCCGTTTAACGATTTTTAACGATATAAAATCAAGATAAGACGTTTTAATTAGTGAAAATATATGTAACCGAAAATGCAATTACATACTTCAGAAAAAAATCCATTTAAATGGAACGACTATAGTCCCTGAAACGGTAGAACATATATATCTAATCTGCATTTGCCTTTACCTCTACTCGTCCCCATATGCTTAAACAGTGCATTTGCACTAGCTTATATTTATAAGATAGGTTCAAACTTGAAGTTGCAGCATCTTTTGTCCATCAGTTCATTTTGCATAAGATAACAGTGAAGATCGTTTTAAATTTCAGGTTTATAATCACAACAGCAAATTTCAATTTTAGAAATTTCACTATAAAAATCACTTGCGTTCATCAACCAAAATAGATTAAGATTTTAATCAAACACGATTGATAATTAAGAGATGAAAATGTAGTTAGATCAAGGATAAACACAATGTGTGCTGTATAATGTTTTGATGCAAACTGATTTAACAAATATCTTTTTTTTTAAATTTAATTTACTAGTTTATTTAATGAAGGAGAGAAGGTAACAATCAAAGATCAAAACGGGACTATCTAAACAACTATTTTATATAAGTCTCGATACGACCTTCAACGCTAAGCGAAATTCATACTGTATAATAATTATAAATAGCCCTGGAAAGACTAAATATGACACAATTCAAAAGAAAGAACCATAGTTCATCACGATCTATCTATTTTCCTTGGTATTCAATCGGTTTACGACTTAAATAATTATTTCAATGAGAAAAAAGTCACGTATAAATCATTGAAAATTTGATTATATATTTTATCGTGTACACATAAACAGATGATCGACATTGCGTTTGAAACTCTCTGTATTTGATAACAGTTTTACGCTACATCTTCAGACTTTATTTGTTCAATGAACATATTCACTTAAAAACATTATACATGAAAAGTAAAATAATAAAATACCGAAATCGGAGGAAAATTCAAAACGGAATGTCCGTAATAAAATTACAAAATCAAAATCTCAAACACATCAAACGAATGGATAACAATTTTCATATTCATGACTTGGTAAAAGCATTTTCTTAAGTAGAAAATTTGGATTAAACCTGGTTTTAAAGCAAGCAAAACCTCTCACTTGTATGACAGTCGCATAAAATTTCAACCATTAAGATAACTTGTGTAATCAGTTTCTGTGCAACTTGAACATTTTGGAGCATGTCATTTATTCAAAATAGGCAAAATTCTAATTACAATTACCGTAATTTCATAAATTTATGATTTTAACCTAAACATTCGTCCTAAGTATTGAAATGTTGAGCATCAATGATGATTATGTTGTAGATAAAACGTGCGGCTTACGAGCAAAATTTCAATCCTGGCATCTGTTATGGGTTTATATATTGCCGTATCGCTATCTAGGAATAACCGAGACTTCACCAAAATGTGCGACGCTTGAATTTTAAATTTGCAACACTTGGTGTATTGGTGTCATACACATTTTTTTTTCTTTTGAGGTGTCAAACTACATTTTCTCTTGTTACGTCAACATTTTATGAGAAAGTCTGTGACGTCCAGTAGTGGCAGGGAAAAGCGAAAAGGTGAATTAATCCTCATTAATCTTATTTTTACCAAATCTCCATTTATCGTCCTTTATTTTGCTTTAAATCTACTGTTACAAGATGTGGGATTTAAAAAAAAAGTTTTGTCAGGGTTTATATATCGTTGTTTCTTTTCTGAAAGAAAAATACAAGTAAAATGTAATTTATACCGTAATGTTCATGACTTTGTAGTGTTGAACCTCGTAAGATTTGTTGTGTAGAATAAAATTACGTTTGAAATACGTTCTACATTTATTCTGTATTACTAAAGTTGACTGTCATATGACGCTGACATTTCTAGATGATGTGCGAAAGTTGTTTTTTGTGCTTTCATGCTTACAATGGGTTTTTTCATTTGAAAGTGACATGTACTATGTTATGATATGAAACCTGTCTGATTGAACGTTAATTAATACGACAGAATAAGAATAATCATATTATATTTCCGAGAGACTTTGATTGGTATGAGACTGAAAATGACTGTTTGAATGGAAGTGTTTTTACACAAATTAAAGACACGTACTTATAACAATATAAAAACTGAACAATGATATTGTGGTATACGAACATTCTCTGAATATCATAAAAAAAAAAAGTGAACGTCAGTGTGTTGCTTTCAGATAAATTAAATAATAGACACTTTTGAAGAGTAAACTTCCGGTTAAAAGAAAGCATTCATGTTTTGTATATAGTTCATTAGAATATTACAATAACAGTAGACTATACTTTTCAATGGTTAACAAACATTTTAGAACTATCATGGAAACTGCATGAACCAGTCGATTGTAGATTAAAGTCATATAGTAATCATAGGAATATATCAAATACATATATTATATAGAAAATACTTATATTGTTCTTGTTATGTTGTAATATTGGTCTATCACTTACATGCAACCTCTGTCTCGTTTTATATATGTTATGGTTCATTGTTTATTTGTCTCTCTGTAAACAAGTGCAGCAATTGCCTTCCTCCTATTTTAGATACTTCTCCTCTATATTTCTTTTTAACAGCCCAAATAGACAGCAACAAAATATGATAAATAGAGAATACATTAAAGAAAAATGTAATTTGTTAAAGAGCTATACCAAAAAAAAAGTACCTGAACTCTATTTATACTAGGGTTAACTATAAAAAGTACCCAACATCACAGATTGCTTTTATGATATAACAGTCGACTGTAATAAACATAACCATAAACCATTAAGGTGGTACATAACACTACAGGCAGAAACTCTGAAAACATAAGCTGAACGTTTTAAAACGTTTAATTGTTAAAGAAATATTAAGTTTCTCAATGATCAAAATTATTCTTTGTCAAAGTGCTATAATCCAATGAAATTTTACCCATAAAGTGTGTGGTTAAAAGTGTTTTTTTTTAATCTTTATATTTTAAAGAGTCAAAGGTCACTGAAAAAATCGTGACATAACCGAAAATGGTAAAAGACAACCGACAGTCTTCAAAACACCTCAAGGCTAGGCTGAGCAACACAAACCCAACAAATACCCTGTACAACTAATACTTGAGTTGCATAGTAATTCTGATATTATAATTTCTTAATATATATTTTGACTTCAAACAGAAATGCGTATCATAGTGTAAATCACATCTTTTTCTTATTCGTATCTGGTACTGGCTAAAGAAACTCGCGATTGGAAACACGTTTAATAGTTAACTATAGAATTTTGATTTTCGCCCGTTGATCATTGAATGAATCGTTTTTGCATATCTGATGAAACATTAAAATATCAACAGTTTCCATCGATACGCTATTAGAATTGGGGAAATCAAACTGTGATAGCATGTAATGAAATGTTTATTTGCTTAAAAAAAATAAAGTTGAAGTAAGGCAGACAGGCAAATTCATAGTAGATTTTTTTTAAAAGACAACTAGCCTGAAAACAAACAACTTACCACACCCAAACCAGATTAAACTTAAGTGCTACGGAAATGTCAGAAGATTAAGTGCAAACGAAATGTCCGTCGTCTTATTTTTGCAGATGGATAAATGTATAACCGAAAAAATAATTGAAAATCAAACGCATATTTATTGATGCTTCGGACATAAATCAAATTTAGAAAGTCTGGCGTATTAAATTATAATCCTGATACCTTTAACAACTAGTAAATGAGAGGCGACTTTCAAGATTGTGACTTCCTTATTACTAGTAGTTTGTTATGTTTTAAACATGCAATTGTGATTACTTTTTCCGTTCATGTAGTAATTCTGCCTTCAATCCAAAGTTTTGAGTCCACACTCTATGACGACATTGTTAAGAACTAGAAACATAATCATACGCAAAAGAAAAGAAAAGAAAACAAGTAAACATCTATACCCGTACGTCGATATGAATAATTTATCAATATAATTCGTTTAACTAGAATAGAATGAAAAGGTTGTGCAGTAGAAACTTTTCTAATAAAAGGTATTGAGTTAGTTAAAGTCTATAAAGTGTTAAAAAACTGTAACAGTTCGTTTCTATTTATGTTGCATTGGAGCTTTTTTTGTGTTGCAATTGTTATATTGTTTTCCTCTTAAAGCTAATGTGGTTCCCTCGGTTTTAGTTTGTAACCAAGATTTGTTTTTAACCGATTAATGAATTTTGAACAGCGGTATTCTACTGTTACCTTTATTGATGGTACATATGTTGAATGTTTATTGATATGATATATCAGTTTGAGACACTTGGAACTCATGTGACAATAACCATTAATAATAAGTTTATGTCTGTGTGTGTTACATTTTAGTGTTGTGTCGTTGTTCTACTCTTATATTTAATGCGTTTCCCTCGGTTTTAGTTTGTTACCCCGATTTTGTTTTTGTCCATGGATTTATGAGTTTTGAACAGCGGTATACTACTGTTGCCTTTATTTATTAAGTCACACAAGAAATATTTTTGGAGAATCAATTTCTTTTTTCTTGTCACGTGCGCCTCGAAAAGTCTCTTATAATCTTCTATCTATTGTTTGTAGATTGTTCTTTAACCATTTTACTGCTGTTACTTTTATTTCTCATTTTTTCCATATTTTGCAACCATGGTATTGTATATATTTTAGATGTAACTTCAGTACTTTTATTGTCACCCTTCGTCTCTAATTGGCGACATCGTGAGATTAAATATCGGGCACGGAAAAACAATTATTGATTCGAGAATTTGATTATACCTATTGGAAACGAAAGTAAAACCACAAAAATACTGAACTCTGAGGAAAATTCAGTCTGGAAAGTCCCTAATCAAATGGCAAAATCATAAGCTCAAACACATCAAACGAATTGATTGCAATTGTCGTATTCCTGACTTCAACACTAGGAATTAAGGATTGAGAATAGTTTTATGTTAATATGAAGTATTCGCCAAAACGTTTAGTTACCACCAATCAATCTAACGTATTTGGAAGTTTTTCAAGCTCTATTGCATATGCGTTTTGAAAATCCCAATGGAAATGCCTAAACTTCGAACGGAGTAAAACCTGTTGCATCGACATCGGTTATCGTCTGCTACTATGATAATAATACAATGATGTTTGTATGATTACCAAAGAAATAAGTATCTATCAAATATTATAGCTTTCAGATTTCAAGGAACGAGGATTTGAAAAAAATACTAGTATAATCACCGTACGGCTTATACCGTACAGTAAACTGTAAAGGACACCTTTGTGCAAATACAAATAAAGGCAACAGTAACAAACTGCTGTTCAAAAGATATAAATCGATCTACAGAAAACAAAGCCGGGTTACAAACTTAAGCTAAGGGCAATATATCAACTATAAGATGAAAATAACGGAAACACAGAAGTGCTACAAAAACAACCGACAATGCTACCTTCATAGAAACAAACTATTTGATAGCAACTGTCGTATTCCAGACTTGGTAAAAGACATTTTAAGAAAACAAAGTAGGGTTCAACATTGTTTTACGGCCAGCCAAATATCTATATGGATATCAATAATATAAAATGACAAGATAACGTGACAGGAATACAATATTAATAAATGCAAGACCACTCAGGTTAGAGAAATACATAAAAAAAAATTTAAAGGAATATTTTGTCATGTAAAACACGAAACTTTTCAAAAGAGAAAATCAACACCCTGGTGTGTACTTAAAACTATAATAAAAAAAACAGCTATGGCGGACTGCAGCCAATTATAATCCCTGAAGTATTACATAATATATGTGTGTGAGTGCTGAACTAAATATCTACCTTGAACAGTGGTGTTAGCTGCACAGAACAAAGAGCAATTTGCACAATTTAGTTTGATGTAAATACAAATTTGTAATGATAACGTTATCCAAGAAACACAGTTTGCCAGTATTTTCGAAGATGATAAGTTATCGACGTTTATTTTGACTTTATAATTTGGATATTTGTTTATTTTACATCACATTATAGCCATAGCAATAAAACATCGATTTTTTTAAGTATTTTAAAAAAAAGTGATAAAACTTTTATAATGCTTTAATTAAAAAAAAAATATTAAAAGTCTTGGTCATCGCATTCAAACTAGTTTAACCCTGCTACACTTTGTATGTGTCTGTTCCGAGTCAGGAGTTATTGGTTGTCGTATGTTGCTGTGTATCATATATATTTTTCGTTCATTACTTTATACACAAATTAGGCCGTTAGTTTTCTCGTTTGAATTGTTCAACATTTGTCATTTTCGGGCCTTGTAAAGCTGGCCGTGTTCCATGGTTTCATTCATTGTTGAAGGCCTTATGGTGACTCATTGTCGTTCATTTATGTGTCAATTGGTCTCTTGTTGTGGTTTGCCTCATTGGCAATCATGCCGCAACCTCTTATTTTTATATTTCAATCCATCGGTGGAAAACTGACGTGACATAACAATTTTTCGGAGTGAGACCAAACAATTGTAGGCCAGGGTGTTTTCAAAGAACATCATCTGTCTTTTTTCCCCAAAAGTTCATCTGGATGGTCATGTACTTCACAATTCATATTTGTTTTTTGTTTTTTGTTTGTCAGAACTTTGGCCATCAGTTTTACGTACGAATTGTTTCACATTTATCAAATTGAGATATTTTACAACTGACTGTATTGTACGTGTTCGATGTTGAAGGCCAAACTGTGACATTTTCTTATATTACTTACTGTCATTGAACGCTATTGTCGTGTTGGGCGGTTACGAATTGTGACATTAAATCAACATCTTATGGGATATTAATATCATTTGCAAAAATAACTCATTTCAGTTTCATTATTTGTTACATTATTATTCAGAATACGTTAATTGGACCTTATTATATACCCTGCTTTTATCTAGTATTCTTAGCCATACTTTTAATGAGCTAGGTCGTATCTTTCATCCTTAAATACCAAGTACTAGCAGAGAAACATCACTATTTCAACTGTTTGGTTTGACCAGGATCGAACCATTGATTCTCTGCACCTGGTTTTTTTAGTACCAAATCTATCTTACAATGACGTTACGTAACAATTCAGAACAAATATATATGTGACATTTTGTGTTTCGTTGGTTCTTATTATGTGACTCTGTACTTTCAAAGATCCTGTCAGTATGTTATCGTTCTTTAATATGTCATTATGTTATATTTCTATTATAAATTAGAAACGTCAAAATTATTCAATCACGTAGTGGAAGAAACCATTTGCGGATTCTTATAAATTCTATAGATCTTTTGGACTATTTTAAATCTCGGTATATTTCTGAAATTAATTCTTACATACTTTTGATTTTTTAACCATGTATGCTAACATTAATGCCCATGTGAAATTTAAAAATTGTTTGTATAAACGACAAAAATATGTGACGTATAAATTTTCTCGTAGATCGAATTCATTTGTGTATCATATTTATATTTATTTATAATGTCTGTTAAGTTCACACATCATTGTAAATATAACGGAATTTGATGAGACTGACGTACAAAGTGAGAGTTTTAGCGCTATAAAACCAGGTTTAATCCACCATTCTCTACATTTGAAAATGCCTGTACCAAGTCAGGAATATGACAGTTGTTGTCCATTCGTTTTTTATGTGTTTTGCCATTTGATTTTGCCATGTGATTATGGACTTCCCAATTTGATTTTCCTCTGAGTGCAGTATTTTTGTGATTTTACTTTATTTCACAATCTTTCTTCAGTGACGACATTTACATATTTATATACAAACTTAGTTTCGTGAAGTTATTTTGAATAAAGCAATAATATTTGTATTACATGTTTTAGGAAGTAAAAGACAAACAGCATGGAAGAGGATCAGCAAGAAGGCGATCGTCATTTGGTATATATTGCAATTGGTCTTATGAGCGTTTGTTCAGTAGTAGGTGTGATTGGAAATTCCCTTGTGTTATATGTGTTTTCAAGATTCAAGCAGAAACTGACATCGACAATCTTTATTTTAACGTTAGCTACAACAGACTTTTTAACCTGCCTTGTTACGATCCCGTTCACTATTGCCGTAGAGGTCCTATATATGAATTGGAGTATGATTTTGTTTGTAAATTGTACTTTTTTCTAATGACAACAACTGTCCCGTTTTCTGCTTTTATCATGGTCGCGATTGGTGTTGACCGTTACCTGTGCATCTGTCATCCATTCAAACATGTCATGACAATCAAGCGGGCGAAGTGTATTGTTGCTGTTCTTTGTGTATTTGCCATCACTTTAGGTATGTTGTGCTCATATAACTACACTATTGCTGACATAAATTCTAATTCGACACAGAGTACATATGGTTTTACAGAAGGTAATTCTACAGGAGCATTAAACTCAACTTCCGGTCATAACATTTCAAAAAATCAGCAAATTGAACCTGAGCTCATGTGCATCCCAGTTGCGAATTTTAATGATCATGGTTCATTCTTTTACATCTTTCAAAAAATATACTCGTCGCTTTTCGCTATTTGCTGTATCACTACCACGGTTTTGTATGCATTAATATATCGATCTGTTCTGTCAAGACGACAAAAGAGATTGAAAATAGTTACCAGTCAGTGCTGTGAATTCTGGAATTCTCATTCAAATGATGGAGAACATTCAAGTGAGACAGAGCATACTGAATTTTCTACTCTTAATAATGAAACATCTTTTGTCAAATCAGATGAGGAGGAAAACAACAAAGCTGATAAAAGAAATGGGAATGATACTTCAATGATTGACAAAGATGCTACAGTCAAACAAGGAGGAGTCTCAAGGGCAAACCTTGAGAAAATGAGAATGGCGAATATAAAAATGGCGTTTATGTTGTCAATAGTAACATTAGTATTCATAATTGCTTTCTTGCCTTCGTGGCTTGTTGCTTTGAGGGTTTTTGATATGAATGTAGTAGTGTTTTATTTGTTTTTCATCTATCATGACGTAAATCCAGTCATTTATGCCTTCATGAATAATGCCTTCAGATCAAGGTTGAAGGAACTGTTTACATGTAAAGCATAAATGTAAACAAAGGAATAAGAACGATCTTTTATAAAGGGTTTTATAATGTTGGCATTCAGGCTTTGGTCAATGGTGGAGGTAATTAAATGTAACGTTTCGCGATTAAAGTACAATCATAACATAAGTCATGTTATGTGCAAGAAAACACTCGTAGTTATGATTAACTAAACTCTATGTACTATCAATTACAAACACTTTTATGTCGGCGTACTTGGCAGATTTCTTTGTTTGTTTATTTGTATTTTAAAGTCAGTTGTGTGTGTCTGTGATGTACGTTTACCTAGTTTGGATTGATGGGTTCAATTTATTGTAAAGTTAACCAATTGTGTCTGTTGGGGTGTTCTGAAATGTCTGTACCAAGTCAGAAATAAAGCCTGTTGTTTTACTTGCGCGGTTAGCTGTTATAGTCTCGGATTTAATTTTGTTAAATTTAATGGATCTCCTCTTTACGAAATTTACCACGTAGCTCGATATTGTTTTATCTGATTGGTCATGGCTATCAAATAAATAGTAAATGTAATAAAAACAGATACATGATAATAAGTTCAGTTTTGACTGAATAAGCTAGCATTTGTTAGATTATAGTGGGTAAATTTTGTCCTGTTCATTCGAACATCAAATCATTAGCTTGTTGTATGATACATACCACAAAGATCTGGTACAAAACATTATTCGTATATATGTGAACTATTTCATAATTATGTTGTTTAAATAGTTGGAAATCCTAAATTATTTATAATGAATCATAAGCTTTCAACATGTTTTTCTGACATTTCATTGAAAGTGATCTGATTCATTTTACTTTTTAATATTTACATGATTCTTTATTTCATCATCATTTTGATAGTAATAGTATTTTTTTAGAGAATTCCAAAATAAGAACATCTAACATTGGCGAATTTAGTCGGTGTTCCAAGGATTGAAATTCCTACACTTTTTTTCACTATGTGAAATTCAATGGTGTTCCGGGGGGGGTGGAATGTTTACAGATTTTTGAAATATTGCTTTTTTCCAGATTGACCTATTTTATGGCAGTATTTCTAAATACTCTGAATAATTCATGTCTTTTGGCAGTGTTATATTGTTATTAAGGATAAGTTTTAACTGGACCATTGTTCCAACATAATATTTAACCATAATGTTAAAAGTGATAAAATTGATGTACATTATTTTAAATAAACTGCATTATAACAAAAGTGGTATTTCATTTTTATCAATTTGTGTTCATTGGTTTTTTTTGTCCTTCAACATACTTTATGCTTTATATCCCTACTTAAAGATATAGTGTTTAATGTCAGCACTTCTTTTTATTTTGTTTATGTCCTTCAAATTTATTGTCATCACTATGCTTTATACCTCTGCTTGTAGATCTGGTGTGTAATTTAAAATGGTTTATTACGTTTGTCCTTCAAAATGCTTTTATACCTTGCAGGTTTTGCATATCAATTGCAGGCTTGGTAATGTAATTGGAGATTTTATGCTACTTAATGTAAATCAAAACACTTTACAATTACATAGAGAATTGCTCTGGATAAATCTTCAAGTAATTTCCGAGTCCTTGTTATTTCATCAGGAAATCAACAATACAAAGTTTGAAATGTTAGTGTACTCAGTTTTGGTGCAATCAACGGTACGTTTTATAAAAGTAGAGGATAATTATGAATATGTACAAGGGTGCAATCTACAGTTTTTTCTATGACGTCATATTTTGAGGGACAATGCATAAGTGATAGACTGATTAATAAAGATACTTGTATAAACTAGATATCACTTGAATCAGAATGTTTTCTAGTTTATAATGAAATAACAAATAAAGTGTACTTTTGATATGTTTTAAAAAATCCATCGAAAGAACATGGGGGAAAATATGCTTTATTTGAACATTAAAAAAAATGAAATCAGGTCATGTGCATACCCTTGAAGACATGATACATTCACATTTAACATTATCAAAACTGTATGAAAATTAAAGGTTTTTACCTGGCCTTTCAAAAAAAATCTTGTTTCAGGGTACGGTCTCCTGCTCCGAAAAGAGCTACAGTGGCAGCAAATAAGTTTTCAAAAAAACCAGGATGTTTACAGTGTTGTCTCTCCTCAAAATATGTATATTTAATATAATTTTATAAAATATTACAATCATTCAACCTGTTTAAATTGAAAGCTAATTAACTAATTTTTAAAATCAAATACAAAAAAAACATGATACTTTTTCACAAATCAAGTAAATAAACAGGCGGTTTCCCTCCGTGGTTATTGTTAGTCGAGGAATAACCCCTAGTTTGGATACGAAACTGTTTATAGCACTCTAAACAAACAGGTTTAGGTTACAACAATCAATTTAAATATGTATGCATGTTGCAATAAAATGACAGACCAGTGTAGGCTAAAGCAAACTTTAACAAACAATAATAAAACTTTGTGTCAAAAGAATGTTTAAGGATTGTCTAACAAAAAGTCGCAAATATTATTTTGGAAGGAACTTTGTTCTTTCACTAGCCTAACTCTGGGCCGATTTATTTGACTCTCTCACTTGCGAGCGTAATGTAAATATCATAGAGCAGTGGAATATAAAGTGATATAACGACTGAATTAATGGTTCTATCACCCCATCTGACATAATACCAGTGTTTAAACTCCATGCTATCAAATTTGCAGTGACTAACATCTTCAAAAATTATCTAAGTCAGACCTGTATCTAGTTTCTGAGTTGATCAGTAAGTATGCAAATCAAAGTGATTTATCATAAAAAAAAATAATACATAAATGATAATTTAAATAGTGAACAAAGAAAAGACAAATAGGTGTAGACCTATAAAAAAAACCACTGACTACTTTAAAAAAAAACACAAGTTGAACAAAAATCTAGGCAAATGCAGACAGAGATAACAGTATACAGAAAAACTCTAAGCAGATATATATACAGATATATCTAAAAACTGAAATGCTGATGCACGGTATTTGTTAACTAATACAATATCAAACAACTTCATGTAAGCATATATGGAATAATACTAGAAACAATTACTAGAATTTTCAGATGTAAAAACACAGAACAACGCTAAAATTCGATTCAAAATTAAGACAATTCAATGAAGCTAAAGTCAAAAACAGCACTAAAAAGGAATGCAGAATAACTGTAAAAGTTAGAGAATCTAGTAAAAATATACTGACTACAGAAAATAACAATGTTCCAAATACAGTTATCAAGTTAATCAGAAGAGTCATAACATATAGAGATAAAGAATAATGAGGCAAAATGAAAGAATACAGAAATGAAAGGATCCCCTTTCAATACCCTCATTCAACATATACAGAATAACAACATATACAACTTAAAAATTGTTCCAGTGTTTGTTTTGTTCACACATCGTTATTAATATAATGAAATTATATGCGACTGTCATACAGGCGAGAAGTTTATCTAACTACAAAACCACGTTTAATCCACCATGTTTGACATAAAAAAAAAACATCTGTACCAAGTCAGAAATATGACAGTTATTATCCATTCGATTGATGTGTTAAGGCTTCTTATTTTGTCATTATAAAAGGGTTTTATCGTTATGAATTTTCCTCAGAGCTCGGTAATTTTTTTTTTATTTTACTTTGTTTCCATGCAACATAATCAAATATATCAACTGAAAAATAAGAAAGACTTATCAATGCAACATAAACAAGATGGTGATACAGTATAAAACAATTCGATGTTAAATCGCACAATACATTCCACGTATACAATCTTGTTTTGTCAGACGCGGGAATCGTCATTGACGCTCCAAAAAACAAAACGCAGAAGAGCATTAGATAATTCCGATGTGCCAGGTACTACACAGACAAATTATGCCTAATGGAAGAAAATTTTAGTTTTTCGAATGATGAAAAAATTATAAACAGTAAATGGGCAGAAAACAAATATACCATATAAATGATATTTCAAACAAATTTTAAACACAAAAGTGCCGACTACTGAGCATGTGAAATAAAAACAAAATATCCAAACTGATTCAAGATTCTACAAACGTTTATAGAAAAAGACGTCTGTTCTAATCATCTTCATTAGCTGACTATGTATGTCTCTCACTCCTCTAGTTATATAAGACACAGACTTTGCGAAATTGCATAAAATCAACACTTAAATTGGATTAAAACGTTTAAAAGCTGGTTAATTTATGTCCTCAAACTTTAAAACTTCTTTTCAATTTACACTCTGTTATTTAAAAGAACTGAAGGCAATTGTTTTTCATTAACTAAAACGGAGATTGGATTAAATGGAAATCTCACCTATTACACTCTCTTGTATACAATCCTATAAAATTATCTTTCACAGGTTCTCCGTCAGAGTTTTGTTCTGTTCATTAAGAAATAAATTACATTTCTCGCAATTTCAACAAAATTCGGTACCAATTACAATAATCCAATCGCGTCTTCAATTGAAAACTAATCAATTTCGATGGTGAAATTGACATATCATGAACTAATTATATCGTGCCGAATTAAGCCAATTTTTTAACTTTTGTCAATCTTGACGGAAAACATTTGTTTTACACAGATGTATGTCTTTTTCATTGATTGTTTAGAAATGTCAATTTTTGTTCTGGCCGAATTCATCAGATATATCTGAAGATTGAACGGATGTAAAACGGCTATATTCATACAACAAACAATATGATAGAGCAGAATTCTTTTTATCTTTCCAGACAATTAACTCTGTCTGTTATAGCTGTGTTCTGTTAACTTCCTTCATTGCATAGCATTTGAGTATTTTGCATAGAGCGTATTGATATCAATATAGTAGAAATACAGTGATGCAAGTACGAATAAAAGAAGATGTTGGAGTATGATATATGTATGGCAAATCAATCCACCAATACATGTTGGATCAGAAAAGACATCTACGGCTAAAGAAGAGCAGTAAAAACAGTTATCCACGTCTTCAGAAGAGTAATAAAAAATACATCCACTGGTGACGAACAGAAGTTAAAAAGACATCTTCGGGTGACAAACATCAGTAAAATAAAAAATGTGCGAGGTGCCAACAGCAATCAAAAGGACATCAAAAGGTGACCATGTAAACAGCAGTAAAATGAGATCTACGAGTGAAAACAGCGATAAAATAAAAGACAACAATGGTTGACATCAGCGGTAAACCAAGACATCTTTGGGGTGAAAAAAAGTTAAAAGAAACACATCTACGGATGACAAACAGCAGTAAATAGAACATTTACGGATGACTAACAGCAGTAAAACAATTACATCTACGGGGGACACAAAAAAACACATCCACGGGGGACAAAAAAAAACACATCCACGGGTGACAAACAGCAGTAAAATACGCAACAGTAGCTTACCGTTATGTTATATTTTGTATAATGTTGTTTGTCATTTTGGTCTTTTTTTTTGCCATTGCATTTTCAGTTTATTTTCGACTTATGGTTTTGAACGTCCTTTTAGTATATTTCGCCTCTCTCAGTTTTATCGATGTTTTACCTGTACTGTTAATCAATTTAAAATTCATAAGCAAACGGAAAAAAAGCTGATAACCTCCCCTCCAAATGTGTGTCGTGACTTTAGATACGATCTCCCATATATGGCATTTAAGACCTAGTACGTAGAATCTATTTTGTCAATAATTGGTTACTTTTTACCATATCAACTTTAAGTACATGTAAAGCATTATACTTTACTATGCATTCTCGCTTTTCATAATCTAACTCAAGAGTCATAATACGGTCTAGAGATGGACAATCTAACGCAAGAATCATAATACGGCCTAGAGATGGACAATCTAACTCAAGAGTTATAATACAGCCTAGAGATGGACAATCTAATCCAAGAGTCATAATACGGCCTAGAGATGGAAAATCTAACAAGGTTTTAATTAATCCGAGTCCAGGCGGATTGTGAACAATTCGATAGAAGTAAATATCTGACACAAGAACCAAATTATCAAGGGAAAAACAAAACACGAGGTGACATCCACAACACCTGAACATATCAATAATTGTGAGGTGATTTATATTCATCTTCGTACTAATTCATTTTCACAGCTGCTTGTTAGCCGTAGTATATTGGATGCTTAATATAAATTAGCCAGCGAAAAAATAGTTGCACTTTATAATTAGAATTCAATTATATCAGTAGATTTATTTATTTTTGTGCATATCTTTTCGATATTTTTGTATGTCCAAATATGTACTATTATAGTATAGGTAAAATTAGGTTGAAATAGAATTTTTGTCAGTGCATACGTACGCTTCGGTTACAATGGTCTTCATCTCTGTGTTCTATTTTCGTATGGTCTTGCCTTAATGATACTACTACACCTTCAAAAATTTGAATGCAGTAATTTCATTGGCTAATTCTTCAAAGATTTATTTTGTAAGAAAGGGCTTTGATCCATCGTCTTTTAAATAAATTACATAATACTATATCAGTGTTTATATAATTGTAGTAATATTAAAAACCTCCACACAAAAACACAAGGAATGTGTTTTATAAAACAAGTTAGCAAGGAGGTTCATGATATCGTGTATGTTTTCATATTTTTCATACAGCTCCAGAAATTGAACTTATTAATAACATATTAATTGATTTAAAAAAGATATACATCTCCTAGAATTTAATAATAGTCTTAAAGTAATCAACATTTTACAATTTACATTCAATTTTAATTTCTACTTACAAAGTCTCAAACTGCTCACAATTTTTTTATGGCTGACTATTCTGTATGGATTTTTCTCATATTTGAATCCAAACCGTCACCTATAAATGTTTAAATCCGCGTCAGTTTTATTTTAATAGATTTGATAGTTGTGTCATTGACAATCAAGCCAAATGTCCTAATTATATATGCTAACTTCGTGGTTCAATTAAACAATTTGTTTCTAGATTTTGTCTATAATGGTAATGTCTGTCCGGCAATTAGCCCAGGAAAATGATCAGACATAGAAATGCTCAGTTTCAATAATACATCTATATTCAATGTTCCGTGAAAAGTTGGTTTCTAAAACATTGCAGCTAAAAGTACAAAACTTGTAAATCTTGAAGTCCAAAAGGCCTCGAATATTTTATTACCTCAGTCCTGTTATCTTTATTTGTGAACATGTTGTGTGGTTATTTCATGGAAATGCAACGCATGATAGTTTGTGTCCTTTATATTTATGGGTTAAAAGACTTAATTTCAAACATATTAAAGGAATCTTCGAATGTTTGACAAATAGTTTTAAAGTATTTTGTTTTCTTACGTTACATTTTTGTTTACAGTATCAAATAATAAATTAGGATTTTGCCGCAATCGACCAATCGACCAATCGACCAATCGACCTCTAGTCGAGTGAACCCAGCCATCTTTACAGCTGCCCAAAGCAATACTTTAACTTTACAAGTGATAACTTATGTTCTAACACGTAAATGGAGTACAAGGTCATAGTAGATGCTCGAATTTTGTTTCAGTACCAATATAAAAAAGCAGCGTTCTATATATTTTATAAAGTTAAAAAAGCCAAATGAAGTAAAAGTTGAAGAGCATTGAGATCCAAATTGAGATTTGTTTAGGTCATAGTTGAACAAATATAAAAAAGAAGATGTGGTATGATTGCCAATAAGACAACTTACCATAAGAGACCAAAATGACACAGAAATTAACAACTATAGGTCACCGTACGGCCTTCAACAATGAGCCCACACCGCAAAGTCAGATATAAAAGGCCCCGAAATGACAATGTAAAACAATGTAAACGAGAAAACTAACGGCCTTATTTATATAAAAAAAAAATGAACGAAAAAAAAATATGTAACACATAAACAAACGACAACCACTGAATTGCAGGCTCCTGAGATGAAATTGTCAGATATGATACTTGTATTCATGTCCGTCGTATGACATTAGCAAGAAAGAAGACCTTACTGTGACTTTAATATGAATAGCAGCAATTTAAGTGATGTTTCCCTACGTTGGATTTTGTGCATGTAAGAAAGTGTGCTATGAATTAATATACCACAACACTTCTATTCCATTGTTTAAAACTATAGCTGTTTCTTTCGTCGCTGAAAGTATGGTCCAAAATACTTCAATGGAAAGATAAGAATGTGTTTACTTTACCATTAATTTGTTGTTATTTTACAACGATGAATCAAAATAAGCTATTAAAGATGAGTAGAAGAATGTGAATGCTTAAAAGCGTTCTTTCACATAAATGTGTAATAGAAGTACAAGTTTTGATCATATACACTGTTGGGAACAGTTGGTTTATAGGAGCTTGTATAAAAACATTAATTCAATTTAAAGTATTTTAATTCTTAGCAAGCATCAAAAGAACAGGCAATCAAAAATAAGTCTGCATTATAAATCATTTAATATCACTTAGTTCATAGCTTGACCTTATCACTGCAAAAACGAGAAGTTGAAAGAACGATCCCACATATCACAAATTGTTTGTAAGCAATTTCAGGTGCTTGAATTACTTTGTTTAAGTAATATGTACAAACAACTTTCATTGATAACTAATCTTTTATAAATGAGTTGGTATTCATATGTAATAAGTACCTAATAACATGCATTTGCTTTAATAACATACAAAATTGCTTCCCCACCTGTATTTGATAGAACAGAGATGAATGAAAAAGAGAATTAAATCAGCTTTTCCCCGCTAAAGATTTTTGATACCGTTGTATTTTATGGAAGCATGTGGATTCGTTGCTGTTTAATTATTTCTGCTAACGTTTTAAATCAAACAATAAATTCTCCTTAGCCTCCTGTTAAAGATCATATTTATTATATTTGACGGACTAAAATAGCTTTATAAATTAAAAAAAAATATGGTTCAAATGTTCCCCGCGTTGAAACTATCTAATATATCCACGTTCTTTAAAACATGTTATGATTAGCTTAATGAAATGTATGCTTGAAAGAGATTACAGTGCAATTTTTCATATACTTAATATTTTCGAAGGGCATAACTCATTTACAAAAAGTTGATTGGCACTCATTTTCAAGCTTGTGAGAGACATAGCGCAAATAAACTTCATATAAGTTGAATAAAAAGAATCTGGCAAAAATGGTACAACCGGTAGACCTAGCAATGTAATTTTCGACAAAATTGATATTTTCAAAATGCATGACTCTTTTGAAAAAAATTGATCGGTACTGACTTGTCCGAAACATTGCTGATATTAATAATTTGGTATAAGTTTGAAAAAAATCTCGCAAGAATTGTAAAGAAGAGGGCGCTCAAAATATATTTTTTCATAAAATTAATAGTTTTAAGAGGCATGACTCTAAAAAAAGTAGTTGATCGGCAGTTTTCAAAGTTGTTCGATACATTGCTGATATAAAACTCTGATGTAAGTTTGATAAAAAAAATAAAATACAAGAACTGTACACGTGATCTTGCATGACGCACGCATGCACGCACATAAGAACGCATCGACTAGCTAAGGAACTATACTTTTCGGTGACCGTACGGCCTTAAACAAAAAAGACATTAACCGTATAGCTATGAAATACGGATGACAAAACAAAAAAGGCTAAAAACAAAAATATCTATCTGTAACCTACAACATCCACTGTATAACAGGCTCCTGATATTGTACAGACACAAAACAAATGTGGCGTTGTTAAACTTGCTAAGCGATCCCCTTAACCTGCGACTTCTTCGCAAGAGATATAACATCATAAAAAAACTTATAAAATCGGTTAACTATGGCATGACTCATTATATTTTAATTCAGCACGAGGCCCCAAAAAAACAACTAACGTAATAAATCTATTTTAATTCTTATAAAAAAAATAAAAGATTGTTACGGGTACACTTGCGTAAGAATTGCCTTCACCTGGTACACGTTGATTCCTCACTCTATATACTTTTTGGGGATTTTGTCGTTGGGTTGCTATCTCTTTGCAATATATTCCATATATCCTTTTGTACAATGTTCCCTCTTTTTTTTTTATCGTTGTTTGATATTAAAAGCACTGATTCAACAACCAAACTATACAAATAAAACTTTAAAAGAATACATGATTTATACATCAACAACGTACTTTTGAGCTTGCTATCAGTAACAGTGGGGTTTGTTTTTGCTCAATTAGGATTATTTAGAATGAATTAAGGGGACTTTATATTACACTTTCATGAGGTAACAACGTTAACCAATTACATAACAAGCAATGGACTTCATTCTTTCTAATTGCTTTTCAGGAGCAAATGCCATTATATTTGATTTATTAATTTATTTACTTTCTTTTGGAGGAAGATAACTATACACTGAATTTTCAAGTATATAAATGTACTCTAGTTTATGCATGCAATTAAATTGATGATTCCCTTGTCATTTATTATGTGCTATAAATTTGTCAGTGAGGATTTTAGCGTTCAAAAGACTACAAAAAGCATGCTAATCTGGCAAACGTTTCCGGCTGTTCACATCGATCATTCCGAGCAGATAACGACATGAACTTACAACAAATTACGTCATATTTTGTGTTTTTCTAAATAATTGAAATCTTTAGATGTAAAATTGGACACAATCATGTGTTAAATGCATGAATTTTTCTTTGCTTAAACAAATTGTAATCTTCGTATATGTAATCTTGAATATAAAAGTGCATCAAGGACGTTGACTTTTTATTCTTTGAAATTAAGTTGACAGAGCGAACTTGTATTCTACCAGGTGTGTCTAGCGCTCTGTGTGCATATTAACATTAGGCGAACTTTTATACTAACAGGTGTGTCTAGCGCTCTATGTGCATATTAACATTAGACGAACTTTTATACTAACAGGTGTGTCTAGGCAGTAGCGCTCTATGTGCATATTAACATTAGACGAACTTTTATACTAACAGGTGTGTCTAGCGCTCTATGTGTATATTAACAGTAGACGAACTTTTATACTAACAGGTGTGTCTAGCGCTCTATGTGCATATTAACATTAGACGAACTTTTATACTAACAGGTGTGTCTAGCGCTCTATGTGCATATTAACACTAGACGAACTTTTATACTAACAGATGTGTCTAGCGCTCTATGTGCATATTAACATTAGACGAAATTTTATACAAACACGTGTGTCTAGCGCTCTATGTGCATATTAACATTAGACGAACTTTTATACAAACAGGTGTGTCTAGCGCTCTATGTGCATATTAACATTAAACGAACTTTTATACTAACAGGTGTGTCTAGCGCTCTTTGTGCATATTAACAATAGACGAACTTTTATACAAACAGGTGTGTCTAGCGCTCTATGTGCATATTAACATTAGACGAACTTTTATACAAACAGGTGTGTCTATCGCTCTATGTGCATGTTAGCATTATACGAACTTTTATACTAACAGGTGTGTCTAGCGCTCTAGGTGCAAGTTAGCATTAGACGAACTTTTATACTAACAGGTGTGTCTAGCGCTCTATGTGCTTATTAGCATAAGACGAACTTTTATACTAACAGGTGTGTCTAGCGCTCTATGTGCATATTAACATTAGACGAACTTTTATACTAACAGGTGTGTCTAGCGCTCTATGTGCGTATTAACATTAGACGAACTTTTATACTAACAGGTGTGTCTAGGGCTCTATGTGCATATTAACATTAGACGAACTTTTATACTAACAGATGTGTCTAGCGCTCTATGTGCATATTAACATTAGACGAACTTTTATACAAACACGTGTGTCTAGCGCTCTATGTGCATATTAACAGTAGACGAACTTTTATACTAACAGGTGTGTCTAGCGCTCTATGTGCGTATTAACATTAGACGAACTTTTATACTAACAGGTGTGTCTAGGGCTCTATGTGCATATTAACATTAGACGAACTTTTATACTAACAGATGTGTCTAGCGCTCTATGTGCATATTAACATTAGACGAACTTTTATACAAACCCGTGTGTCTAGCGCTCTATGTGCATATTAACATAAGACAAACTTTTATACTAACAGGTGTGTCTAGAGCTCTATGTGCATATTAACATTAGACGAACTTGTATACTAACAGGTGTGTCTAGCGCTCTATGTGCATATTAACATTAGACGAACTTTTATACTAACAGGTGTGTCTAGCGCTCTATGTGCATATAAACATTAGACGAACTTTTATACTTACAGGTGTGTCTAGCGCTCTATGTGCATATTAACATTAGACGAATTTTTATACTAACAGGTGTGTCTAGCGCTCAATGTGCATATTAACATTAGACGAACTTTTATACCAACAGGTGTGTCTAGCACTCTATGTGCATATTAACATTAGACGAACTTTTATACTAACAGGTGTGTCTAGCGCTCTATGTGCATATTAACATTAGTGTTGTACAAAATAATTTACACCCATAGATGAGTAAATTGTAGACTTAAAGTTTTGATAATCTAAAAAGCTTAAACTAATTTTCTGCCTTTAAATATTAATTTTTGTTTACCCTTATCACATTTTGTGTTTCTACCAATGCAGGTTACCTGGACCGTTTGTTGTTCGTTGTTATTCGTTTTTGCTTGTTCATCTAAGTGTTGGTGTTGTGATTTGTTATTTTTTTATTTCAATAGTTTTTTTTTGTAATTTCTGTTGACCATTTTATGCATAATCTCCTTTACTATGACTATGTTGCTGTACCCATATTTTGACTATTTTATTTATTATGTGTCTTTTGTTCTCGTATCGTTGTAAATATAACAGAATTTGATGAGACTGTCGTACAAGTGAGAGGTTTAGCGCTATAAAACCAGGTTCAATCCACCATTTTCTACATTTGAACATGCCTGTACCAAGTCAGGAATATGACAGTTGTTGTCCATTCGTAAGATGTGTTTTGTCATTTGATTTTGCCATGTGATTAGGGACTTTCCGATTGAATTTTCCTCGAAGTTCAGTATTTTTTTTATTTAACTTTTTTCCATTGGTGTAATCATTTCTAAAATTAATTCAAAACTCTTCCTTTAATATTTTCGCGACACTAACACTACGTTTACAGAGTGGTCAAGGTAATGCAAACAATAACTCGTTATAATTTTTTTCTATTTTCATGAATCTGTTCAATGAATTATCAGCTTTATCGGCAGGATCAGTCATTGTATATAATTATCTATATTATGAATAGCTCAAATGACAATGAAGGATATTCATTTATACGCAAGAAAATCATCTGTCTTGCTTAATGAAGACAGAACGTTACCGTCATACATCCAATTAACGAAGATGACCATACTCTCTTGGATGAATAAAATTAACTGTCTGAAAAAAATGATACTGGATTAAGAATCTTTGTCTCGGTATACAGAGCCTCTTGAAGCATTTAAGAACACAACAAAGTAAGAATTTTGATTAATTTCTTCAGCATCAGGCTTCAGAAAACTCATCGCGATACTAAATTCGTCTATAGATATTATCAACTTAATCATATTAATATTGTAAAGATAATAAACTGTGTATCGTCTCTGTCGATTTAGATCATATTTGAAATATCAAACCATTTGTCTCCATTTTGTATATAAAATTCTACTTATAGTCAGAGTTCATAAGCCGTTTCAATACGTATAAATGGCAGTTGAGACTAGATTTGCTGTTATGTTTGTGATTGTCTTTGAATCCATTAAGACAATTGCTTGATTAATTCATAGATTAAATTGATTCTATATTTTATTTCAGTCATGTTTGCCTCACTTTATTTTTTTCCTATCCTTTCCATCTAAAAGACGCAGCACGAGTGCCTTTTAACTGTATAGAATCCACGTATTATCTACAAAAATACCAGTCATAAAAAGCAATGAATTGGATTTTACATCTTCAGATATAGTAACCTCTTTCAGGAAAGGTCTACTAACAGAGTCTGTGTGACGACTGAACATATATGATTTACATCTCCAAATCAAATTTGAATTAGATAGAATGGCTTATTTATTATCAACAGATTTTCCTGCATCTATGATTACAAATCGTCCAGAATGTTAGTTTTGTATGATTTTTAATTTTAGTTTCTTGTGTATAATTCGGAGTTTAGTATGACGTCTATTATCACTGAACTAGTATAGATATTTGTTTAGGGGCCAGCTGAAGGACGCCTCCGGGTGTGGGAGTTTCTAGCTGCATTGAAGACCTATTGGTGACCTTCTGCTGTTGTCTGTTCTATGGCCGGGTTGTTGTCTCTTTGACACATTCCCCATTTCCATTCTCAATTTTATTGAAATAATTTCTACTAGACATTTAACATATACATGCTTTTCTGCAATTGAAGGATACAAATATTTAGCTAATGGCAGTTTTGGCATGTTGCTAAGATAGAAAAGAAGATGTGATATGAATTCCAATGAGACTTAATGACACAGAAAAAAACATTTAGAACAATCAAAACCGATTCCATAAAACAATTGCAACATTTTTCAGATGATACAATTTTATTTTTCTAATTCTATTTTGAAAACGTCAGTTTATTTCCGATCTATGAGTTGAATGTCCCACTTGTATCTTTCGTCCCTCTTTTTTGAACTTATACAGTTTACCTCCACATGATCACATAACTGACCTAGATCTTGTTGTAGTAAATTATACATGTATTAGTGTGATATTGATTTGAGAGTGTCTGACCAGTTAAATTTGTACATGTAGCTTACAAAGGGAATTTGAAACCAAAATTGGAAGGAAAGTACATGTAGAAAATACGTTTCTGATCGTAAATAATATTATACTCCATTTGAGGTTCGTTTTTCTCATTGTGTAGTTTTCTGTCTAATGTTCTGTAGACTGTTGTTTGTATGTACGTCCTCCTTTTTTCGTTAATTTGGTGATGTCGTAGGGTTAGGTAAGTGTCAATTACATATCCGGCTTTTGGAATGCCATATGTCTGTATGTTCGAAGATCTCTCCGTGAACGGAGCAACCCTCGATTGCTGCGAGGGTACAGTGGAATCCGTGTTCACTCCCTATCCGGATTACTGAATATGTGTTACTTACTTTTATACAACCCACTACCAGGGCAATCCCCAACCTAACACAAAAGGAGTGTATGGAGACACAGGGAAGTCTGTTATTCTGCCATATCACTTTATACTAATCAATATATTGTATATATATATGAGGAACACGACGGGTGTCGCATGTGGAGCAGGATATGCTTGCACTCACTGTGCTTTAGTGGGGTTCGTGTTGCTCAGTATAGTTTTCTTTGTTGGGTGTTGTTTCATGTCGTTTTTCAGTATAGTTTTCTTTGTTGGGTTGTTGTTTCATGTTATTTTTCAGTATAGTTTTTCTATGTTGGGTGTTGTTTCATGTCATTTTTCAGTATAGTTTTCTATGTTGGGTGTTGTTTTATGTCGTTTTTCAGTATAGTTTTTTTATGTTGGGTATTGTTTCATGTCGTTTTTTCAGTATAGTTTTCTATGTTGGGTATTGTTTCATGTTGTTTTTCAGTATATTTTCTTATGTTGGGTGTTGTTTCATGTCGTTTTTAGTATAGTTTTCTATGTTGGGTGTTGTTTCATGTCGTTATTTAGTATAGTTTTCTATGTTGGGTATTGTTTCATATCTTTTTTCAGTTGGTCTTTTTTTTCTTGCCATGGCATTATCAGTTTATTTGCGACTTATGAGTTTGAATGTCCCTCTGAAATCTTGCGCCTATCTTTTCTTTTGACATTTCTTCAATTTATGATTTTCTTGTTGTCCCTTTGTATCTTCTGTCATTTTATTGGTAAAAAAAGTTTCAAAACGTCCATGAATACAAATGAGAATATGAGAGTTTATTAAATGTTGTAGTAAATATTTAAAATTTTAAACATTCATTATATTATTATAATATAAACACGTTTGTAGTATTTATCTTAAAGTCCGCTGGAACTTGCCTTTTGTTTTGAATTTGATGTACGAGCTGTTTTTCTGTTCTTTTCATTGAATTGCATTTTTAAAAGTCTCCTCAGATTTAGCCTAAAATGTTTATCAAATATTTCATATATAAATGGGTTAGCCACATGATTGATGACATAAAGTCTTTCGACAATCCTCAAAACAGAAAATTCAAAAGCACTCAAATATTCTTCTTCGATCATTTTGTCCGTTGTTTGAACTACAAAAACTGGTATATAGCTCAATCCAAACACAACCGATACTGTTAAGGCTATTTTCGTCATCTTATTTGAAATAGCCTTGTTCCTGGAATTATCTGGTGTACTTTCGTTTCGTATTTTTTCTTTGCGATGGTAATATAATTTTATACCAATTGTTAAATAAATAACAATTAGAATTACAGTGTAAAGAATAAACAAAGTGAGAAATCCATAACTAAAAGCAATAGAAGAAACCGATGGATTTGAAAGAGATATCGCACAGCTGTGTCCGGTAATATTATGTTTAAGAGATATTTCTTCATATTTGGATAATGCAAGTTGTGGTGACGAAAGAACCAAAGCAACAACCAGGCATATCATTATAAAGTAATTAACGTTGTTACTGGTCATCTGAGATTTAAATGGCATACATATCTTCCGAAATCTGTACAATGATAACAGCATTATAAGATGTGTTGAATACATGACTAAAAAATATATAAATGTTACAAAAAATACACACACCCATTTACCTTCAAATGAATAATAACGAATTACTCGCGCGATATTAAACGGTATGCAAACCATACAGAAAATCTGGTCGCATAGAGCAATATTCCAGACAATAGTTTGATACACACTTTTAGTATATTTCCGTCCGAAGATTATTAGAACGGTTAAATTTCCAGATATTCCTATCACCATAAGAATAATTAGATATATGGAAGGAGCAAGCAGTTTCCTGAAACGTTCGTCCTCCAGATCTTTTACTGTCACGCTGATATTCATTTTCAACAATTTGAGTACAGGAAAAAATCATGTAGATCTGAGATATAGGTTATCATGGGTGTTGGTCAGATACATAAGCTTATAGTGTCCAATCTGAAGACTTGTCGTATATGAACAAATATTTATGTTGTAATCTAAATCTTTTTTTTAATGAATACCTTTCATAAGGATATAACTACATAAAATGATACCAGACGAGATAATATTGAGGAAGTGTTTTTGGGGTTATATACCTAAACAAAGGAATGTAACTCCGAAATATGATTGTTCGTGTGACTGTTATTTTCTATATATTTCTTCTTCTTTTTTTAATAAGCTATCCAAAATCTCAAATTTTTATCTTAAATTGTGTTTTTCAAACATATTTCACAAAATTTGATGCTGAGATGCAATTTAAAACTTACCATATTTATAAGCGTTAAAAAATGTCACAACTGAAATTTTAGGGGGAAAAGGGAAAAAATAAGAGAGAATCAAAATACCAAATTTGAAAAATATATCTACCTCGGAAAGTTAACGCTTGTTCTGGCTATCATTGAAAGTTGGGTCAAATAATATTTTAAAATGAAAGATTAAGTTATAAAATATTTCAAGTTATTCGTCAACGTCACATCCTTATTATAAGAACGAAGCCTTAAACACAATTTATTTCAATCGCATAAAAATTGTACAATAAGAATACAATAAGAGTTCCTGATGAAGAACTTGATCTTCGGTAACAAATATAGCTTGAATCCGGAGAAAAACGTTTAAATGATAATACCCTACTTTATACTCAACTGATACGACAACCGGGATGTATAACGTACTTAATTGTTCTACAGTTTACCTTCTATTTCCCATGCTCAATGGAAAAGTCGAGTTCATCGTGTCATTAAGCAGACTTTCTTTTTTTTTTTTTTTTACAAAATATGGAAACGTAGATACACATTTATTGTTTTGTGAAGAACCACACTGATTCCAACAAAAATTCAAAAAACAGATTCATAAAATTATTTTTATCACGTCGCACTTCTGCGCCTGTCCAAGATCAGTTACCGCTAGCCTGTGTTTGTCTTTTTGGGCGTCCATTTCGCTGAACTAGTATACATTGGTGTTTAGGAGCCAACAGACGTCCGCCTCTGGGTGAGGGATATTCTCGCTGCGTTGAAGACCTATTTATGGCATTGGGCTGTTTTTCCCTTCAATTGGTTCTTGTCTCTTTGACACTGTGATTCCCCGTTCCATTCTCTATTTTAATAAATACACCGAAGATGACATCATCATCAAAATAATGCAATTTTTTATCGACAATGTATTTGTTCCCATACATTGAACATCAAAAATATTAGACAAATCAAATGACAATATTTCTTAAGGAAAATCGGTAGTATTTTCTTACATGGCTTTTTTTTCTAAATTTCCTCTTTTTATAATAAAAACCTGGGCAAACGATTATGTGTGATATTAGTACCCCACTATTCTGTTTTAGAAATGAAATATAAATGGTGGCTTGACCACCGCCAAACAGAACTTATTTATAGTATACATGGCCACCGTAATTTTACATCAAGACAAACCATTCGTCTCAACTCGGCCGATTCCGTACCAGTAGCGGATTCTACCGAGGATTGCCGAATGCAAGACAAACATTGTTTTTTCGTCATTGAATGATACAAATGTATCCTGTTTTATATTATGAAAGTAAACATGAATAGAAATAAAAATCCCTTTAACCTCTAAATTCACAATTTTTACTTTATTTAGAACCCATCGAAATATTTACTGTTTTTAGATTTGAAGTATATTTTATGCCTTGCAATTTGTCGATTCGATAAAGTGAAATGAAAATTATTTAAATCTGTGTCAATGTCGCTCTAAAAAATTTAACCTATTAACTCCATCTGAAAATGTGATGCTGTTTGACATTGATGTTAATAAAATGGAGCAGCAAAAATTTAAAACGCATTATAATCATGGAACATATAGAATCTGGAAATATGTTTCGTCCTTGAAAGGTTATTGTAGTTCTGATCCTCATCGATGACATTGTTGTGGTAAATATGCATACTAAATTCTGCAAACCATTCTGCAATATGTATTTTTGCTAAAAAGTTAAATAGAAATAATACGGAACTCCTATGGAAATTTCAAAACGGAGAGTCCCTAATCAAATGCCAATATCAAAAGCGCAAACACATCAAACGAATAGATAAAAACTGTCATATTCCTGACTTGGTACAGGCATTTTCTTAATAGGTACTTTATTTATTTTTAAGTGAGGTTAACTGTTTTCATTAGATTATGTTTGTTTATCCCACATTGACTAGAGGTATAGTGAAGGAATGGGAGATCTAACAAAACATGTTTAACCCCGGCTAAGTAAAGCCCATGTCTCAGGTCCAGAACCTCTAGCCTTTTATAGCCTTGTGGTTTTCTTTTTTTTTTTTTTTTTATAATTTGATTCATTTTCATGTATCAGTATAAAACTGAAAACAGGAAAAAATTGTAACATTTGCTACATTTATTTTCTCTTTATCATAAAAAATCGTCTCTCAAATTTTCTTAAAATGTATGATGATTTTCAAAGTATAATTGAAGTTTAACAGATTTAAACCCAAAACTGTACTTATGTACTGCAAAAAACACTAAACAACAGTTATCGCTCTTACAATTGAAAAAAAAACAGCTTTTTACATGAAAAAAATGTTAAGGTAACATTATCTCTAAATGACATTATATTGATTCGTAAGCGAAGTAAGATAGTATACTTATTCACACAAAATACTGGTATCTGTACATTGGCAATATGACGATCGGATTCCCTAAGATACATTTTTATGAATTAGTAATCATAAATTATCAGGTAAGTTTAATACATAGTTTGTAAATTAATTGATAATCATATCATCAATTTATAAAGCCTCTGCTCATGACTATGTATATATTTATTCATTAGCATTATATAATATGAACAAGGTCATGTTTCTGAATTCAATTGTCACTAGAACACACCCGCGAAATCGCGGTCATTCAGAGCGTAGTTTAAAGTATGTAAAGTGTTGTTGGAAGAAATTTGTAAAATATTGAATGACTGGAGAATTTCAGCAAAAGTATCATAAGTCATAGGTCATTATTTCCAAAATTCCCAATTTTTGGTTTTTATCAATTTCAATATGAACATACATTTAGTATGTTATGAACATTTAAGTAAGGAGCCTGTACTTCAGTGGTTGTTGTTTGTTTATGTGTTACATATGCGTTTTTCGTTCATTTTTTGTGCATAAATAAGGCCGCTAGTTTTCTGGTTTGAATTGTTTTACATTGTCAGTTCGGTGCCTGGAGTATGGAGTATGGGCTTTGCTCGTTGTTGAAGGTCGTACAGTGACCTATAGTTGTTAATTTCTGTGTCATATTGGTCTCTTGTGGAGAGTTGTCTCAACATGACAATCATACCACATCTTCTTTTTTTTTGTAATCAATGAGTTTTGTAAATGATTTAATGACTGGAGAATTTTAGAAAAGGTATCAAAATCGTTTTTCTCCCAAAATAACTCAAGCTGAATAATCATATGAATGGATGACAAATGCGACTATGCACTGTACCTATAGGACACAGAGGCGTGTTGATTAATTTATTGTGGAAAGAAGAGAAGCGACACCTAAAATGAGGTCTTCTCGTTTAATAGTATAGATTATATAGTAACAAATTTCAAATAAATCTATGTATGAACAAAAGAAACTACATCTGTTGTCCACGCCAGTAAACAAAAATAGTATAACTAACAAAATGTATATATGATACAAATACAATAATAACAATAATTGTATTTGCACAAATTGGAAAATGCGAGTAGCAACCTATCGGTGAGTCTTATTATCTGAAAGTTCATTAAGTATTGGTTCTTATAAAACCCATATATCAAGATCATTTCAACTAAATTTTAAAGCTATGTACAGTAAATACCATAATTGACAATTTAAATAATTGAAAGCAAAATACAGCAGTATTTCTATTGTTTTGCAAATTTCCTAATTGTATTGTTTTCTGGTCTACGGGCGATAAATCAGATTTGAAGCATGTGTTCCATTAAATTACTGTACAGCAGTTGCTCTATGAATACAAAATATTGCTTTTGCAATTTTAATTTATCTAAGCCCGCAAAATACGTATTTTTTCTAGTTTTGTTTGGGTTTTTTTAGGAGGGGGTGTATAATTTTTATGAGTTTATGTTTAATCATATCTTGTAGTTTGATACGCCTAGCGGTTTTGGTAGTGATCACTACTGCACCCATGATTTATATTGCATTCAGAACCATTGAAAAGCGAGAGTTGCCGATTCAGTTGAATGCATTGCAACAGGAAGCCCGTCATATTGCATTTCTTAAAGTTCACAAGGCGGCTAGCACAACTATACAAAATATTTTGTTTCGTTTTGGGACAGAACGAAACTTAACATTTGTCATGCCAGCTGTTGATGCAATACAACCAAATGTGATAAGTGTATTAGAAACGGTTACACCGAAAAACATTCGGTCCATACCATTATCATCCACCCATTTTGATATTTTATGCCTACACGTTCTATATAACAGGACAGCGTTTGAAAACATTCTTCCAAATGACACTGTTTACATTGGTACACTTCGAGATCCATTTGATTACTTTATATCAATGATGCTGTACTTTCAATGATGTTTGATCGATTTAATATATCTGGACCTAGAGCAATAACAGATTTTCTTGAAGATCCAGAGAAACATGATGCATCTATATCAATTGAAAAGTATGCTTTGTACAGTTTTACTAAAAACAGAATGGCAATAGATTATGGTTTTCCGCTGGAACTTCTTGTTAATTCGAGATCAAGAAAAAAAGACATTCACAAATATCTTAAGCAGCTGGACAAAGAACTTGAATTAGTTATCATAGTGGAACATTTTGATGAGTCTATGATTTTGTTAAAGCGAATTTTGAAATGGTCTACAAAGGATATACTTTATATCAGACAAAATGCAAATACTAACACAGGTAACAAAGAAATTAATATTGGGGAGAATGATCGGACAAGGTATAGACAATTATCTGAAATAGACTTCATGTTGTATAGACATTTTTACCTAAAACTGTGGCGCCAAATTAAAATGGAATTATTGTTTCACGAAGAAGTGTTGTATTTCAAAACTGTCAGAAAAGAAGTAGAAGACTTTTGTCAGAATTTTAATCAAAATTCAACAGTGTTAAAGTTTCCATCGTCAGAATGGAGCGAAACTTTTGAAATAACTCGAGGCACATGTGATTCATTAATGATTTCGGAATTTGACTTTGTAAAAAAAATTAAAGAGAATCAATATCCAGGTAAAAATAGATGTTTGTCTCCGGCGGATTGTCCAAACATACAATCTGTTTACATTTTTACCTATTATGTCTGTTTGTTTTGTTCGTGCATCCTTGTGAATCTATTGGAATTTAATACGACTGTCATACAAGTGAGAGGTTTAAATAGCTATAAAACCAGGTCCAATTCACCATTTTTTACATAAAATAATGCCTGTAACAAGTCAGGAATATGACAGTTGTTATCTATTCGTTTGATGTGAATGAACTTTGATTTTGCTATTGATTAGAAACTTTCCTTTTAGAATTTTCCTCGGAGTTCAGTATTTTTGGGATTTTACTTTTCACTAGTAATATTGTTGATGTAAGTACATTTGACCAGGTGAAACTTTTCTGTGATAAATCGAAAGATTAATTATATCTACAGAATAATCATTTTAAATGTAACATTTGGTACATTCGATTTGAAATTATTGTCAATTTGTTAAAAGCAGATTTTCTTTGTTGTTTTGTTTTACTTTTGTTCAATAATTATCTCCATTGCATCTACAGGATGATTGTTTTGTATGTAACAGTTGATTAAATATATACCATTCAATGTAAAACTAATGTAACATTGTTAGATACTTATGTACTTTGTATTTTTGTTGATCAATCATCTGGTATCTATATCATTTGCCATAATACGGAAATAGATTTCTATTAAATGTTGTTATTCTTTAATAAACAGAGTATTTATACAAATGCACACAATTTAAACGCAATTTTTCGCGAAGTATGTTATGTGGTATGACGTGAAAGTTATGTAGTGTTGTGCTGTTTAATCTATTTTTTTTAATTGCCATTCATTGCGTTGAATTTGAATATACTGCAAAGAAAGTTGTGCTGATACATAACGAATAACTTGAAAAAGGTAAAAGTTGAGGTTTGTGGGAAATTCCTGCTGTTGATTTAAAAAAAAAATAAGAATAAGAAAAATACCGAACTTAAAGGAAAATATATCAAGTGGCAAAATCAAAAGCTCAAACACATCAAACGAATGAATTAATGTTCTTATCATTACTCCAATGATGCGATGAAACTCTTGAATTGTGTCTTAAACCGCAGAAAACACAAGCGCTCCGATAAGAGTGGTTGGACGGCTAAATTGTGTCCTTCACCGCAGAAAACACAAGCGCTCCGATAAAAGTGGTTGGACGGCTGTATTGTCTCCTTCACCGCAGAAAACACAGGCGCTCCGATAAGAGTGGTTGGACGGCTGAATTGTATTGTCTACCTTTTGTGGAGTCTAAGGTAAGACCCATTACCTTTTGGTACCGAACTCCGAGAAAAACGGGAAGTCTATATACAAATATCAAAACACTGATTGTTTAGAATCAAGTGGAATTTTAGTTGTTAGTCATTCTGATGTAAAACGTTGCTGATTTTGATTCTGCCAATTCCTTTAAAAAAGACAGAACAGATCTACTCCGGGCACTTCGGCTTCCTCCACCAATAATTGGCTGTCACAACATAGCCTAAATGCGGTGCTTAAAAGTGGCGTTAAAACACCAAAAATAAAAAATAAAACTTTATTTAAAATGAAAATGAAACAAATCATAAAAAAGAAGAAAAAAAACACACGACTATTTTATATTAAGTGAGGTTAACTGTTTGCATTAGATTATGTTTGTTTATCCCACATTGACTAGAGGTATAGTGAAGGAATGGAAGATCTAACAAAACATGTTTAACCCCGGCTTAGTAAAGCCCATGTCTCGAGTCCAGAACTCTAGCCTTTTATAGCCTTTTATAGTCTTGTGTATTTCTTTTTCTTTTTTATGATTTGTTTCATTTTCATTTTAAATAGTTTAATTTGGCGTCCATCATGGAAATGATCATATGAACAGAAGGGGTTGCTTGTTATTGGCAGTATATTATTGTCATTTTTTATCCTAGGAGACGTATCATATGCATTAGACATAACAGTTTACTATAAAAAAAAAAAAAAAAAAAATAACACACATATTTATTCCTTGAATGTATTGTGGTATACTGTTGTCTGCTCCCCAAGGTTAATAACAATCCACGAGGGTTAATATATCTAAGACATGCAATACCAGGCTCTTTGTAGAAATCTTTTTTCAAAAAAGTAAGTCCATCTATCAGTATAAAACTGAAAACAGGAAAAAAATGTAACTTTTGCTACATTGATGTTCTCTTTTAAAATCATAAAAAATCATCTGTCAAATTTTCTTAAAATGTATGGTGATTTGGCAAAGTATAATTGAACTTTAACAGATTTAAACCAAAAACTGTACTTGTGTACTGCAAAAACACTAAACAACAGTTATCACTCTTACAATTGAAAAAATGTTTTGCTACATAAAATACTCATGTTCCCAATAAGGAAACAGCTTTTTACATTAAAAAAATGTCAATGTAACATAATTTTTAAATAAAATTATATTGATTCTCTTTAATCTATTATTTTATAAAAGTAATTTTTACGGATTTGATTTTAATGAAAAGCGAAGTAAGATAGTATACTTATTCACACAAAATACCGATATCAGTACATTGGCAATATGATTCCCTAAATCTCGAATAAGATACGTTTTTATGAATTAGGTAATCATGAATTATCAGGTAAGTGTAATACATAAATTGTAAATTAGTTGAAAATCTATGGATTTAATAGTGTACAATCATATCATCAATTTATGAAGCCTCTGCTCATGACTATGTATATATTAATTCATTAGCATTATATAATATGAACAAGGTCATGTTTCTGAATTCAATTGTTTTAAGATAGACTAAGTAAAAAATTTCAAATAAATCTATACATGAACAAAAGAAACTACATCTGTTGTCCATGCAAGTAAACAAAAACAATATAACTATACATGATATAAATACAATAATAACAATAATTGTATTTTGTACAAATAGGAAAATGCGAGTAGCAACCTATCGGTGAGTCTTTTTATCTGAAAATTCATTAAATATTGGTTCTAGTAAAACCCATATATCCAGATCATTTCAATTTAATTTTAAACCTATGTATAAATACCATAATTGACAATTTTAATAATTAAAAGCAAAACGCTATCTTATTATTCGCAATTTTTTGAAAAATGTTGAAGCATACCTTTAATTTTCAATTTAATTTAAGAAAAATAATCTTCACTTATAATTCCTATATTTCTGCTGTTTTGCAAATTTCATAATCAATTGTATCGTTTTCTGGTCTACGGGCGATAAATCAGATTTAAAACATGCGTTCAATTAAAATACTGTACAGCAGTTGCATTACAGTCAGGATTCTACATCGTCAAGATTATCTCCCCATTACGCCAGTTCATTTTCAAAATCGTAGAAATAGAAGCCATTGCAAGGATGACGCGCTACCAATTTTGCTCTTAGAAACCGATAAAATCACGGTGGATATGGTTGTCCTGCGAGAGAACGTTCTGTGCTGGTGATTCGGTCCTGATCAATGAATAAATGTAAACAAAGACGAAAATGATGATTTTTTGACGTTTTCACTCATAAAAAATGGAAGAAAACAGTTGAGATTTTTCAATTTTGTTTCTTATGGGTTCATATGTAAACCATTAAAAAGTTGACCCTCTTAACTGTTTCAGTAAGCGTAACACAAAAATGCTCATTTTCAGAAAATCTAGAACTGAAAAAATAAAACAAAAATGCTCATAGAGTCCGCTTTCTATACCGCAATACACACGACAAAACTTTTTTGTGAAAAAACATTGCAATTTATTAAATTTTAGCATTTTCTCAATTTATTCATGTCCTGATACTGTGCTGGTGGGTCCTGTCATTGTGCTGGTGGGTCCTGATACGGTGCTGGTTATTTTGGATAAGAAGTTGGTCATATTTGAAACAATTGTTACAAAATTAATAAAATTGGGCAGATAATTGTTGTCAATAGGATCTATGACTCCTATTTTAGCTCTTGTGCATCCATTTGGCTGTTTAATATGTGTTTTCAAATGATCGTAACTTGTATTACATAATTACATAAAAGGGCAACATCTTTCGTCCGATATCAGATAACAATATATAGTATCTAAAATAAGAATAGTTTTATTAAGATATTAAATGCCCCTTACATTGATGCTTCAACAATGATCAACCCCCATGCCGCATAGACATGTTTGTTAGCGCTCCCCATACCCCTCCCCACTTCCACCCAACCAGACAAGCTAACAAGCAAGCTAACCAAAGATATTACCTTTGACTACATACTCAATGGAATCGGCTGTAACTAAAAACTCGAATACATTTTAACAGACATGTAGTGGTCATGTTTGTTGATGAATATTGTTTTTCCTGGATTCACTCTTGAAAAATCATTTGGTAACATTTGGTCAAGTAATTTCAGAAAAGATCGTTTTGTAACTGAGGACGCCAAGACAATACATGAACCTCACTAACGACCCCTCGACACAGGTGAGCTTATATATTATCTTATAGCGATTCGGGTTGATAACCAGTTGAAATTAAGCCAGTTTTGTGTGTGTGTAGATTTGTATTGTTTTAAACTGTTATGACCTTTTTAAGTTAAATGTAGGTGTTTAATCTAAGAATATTTTTTTTAATCTTATATACTTGTTTTATACTCAATTGGTAGTATGTAGCTACGAGATATTTTAATTTTTGAAATTGACATATTCTAGTCTGCCCTTTCATAAAATAGTGAATTTTATTAGTGTTCTATCGAACTTTCGAAAAAAATACCTGATAACCGTTTAGACAAAAAAATTATGTTGAAAAAATCTTACAGATACAGCAAGTGATTCTTAATAGCTATAAGATACATTTTTCTTTTAAAATACAACTTTTAAAGCTTACGGGAAACTATTCCAAGCTTAAAACTTTCACTGTAACCTCGCTCTAACTTTCTCCCCCCCCCCCCCCCCCAAAAAAAACCACCAAACAAACAACCCCGCAATACTATTGTCATTCTTATAGTCAGCACTAAATTGTTCACAAACAAATGTGTTTTAAGCAGCTAAAGACATATGATTCAAACGCTCAGAAAGTCCTTTGTTCTATATTTTTGCTCTCCATTTTTATGCAAAACCTTTTACATTTTTATTTTATGGGTTATTGTTGAAGGTCGTACGATGACGTATGGTTGTTAACACATACTTGGTTTCTTATGGAAATTTGTCCATTGACAACAAACATACCACCACATCATCTACTTTATATAAGTATTGTATAAATTACAACGTATTTTGGTGATCTTGCAAAAAGATCGTAATCCCGAAAATCGTAAACATATTTTCTTATCTTAAAAGGGGGCAAGAAGGGTTCCATTAACAGGCCAATAAATAAGATTACAGTTAATTTAAAAAAAAATTAAAAAAAGAGGGGTATTTTTTCTCTCATAATAATAGTAAACAGATTCACAACAATGTCAATTTCAAGAAAGCAGACAACAGTTAATTAGTCAATAACAGTACAGCATCAATGAACTTGAATATATGCCACTTTTAACTAAAATATAAAGGCACAGAACCAGGACATAGGAGCACAGAACCAGGACCGTTTTTCTTATCACCAGCACATCGTCAGGACAATTCCGTTTAACGAACTTGCACGACTTTTGCAATATAATATTGTTGTAATATACTTTGCATGGTACTTATGACGCATCAGAGAAAAATTCAGCAACAAAACAGTCGTTTTATTGCCGTTCTGATACAATGTAAACAAACCCACCAGCACAGAATCAGGACCCACCAGCACCTGACAGGACCAAATCACCAGCACAGAACGTTCTCTCGCAGGACAACAACCATTACGAATCACTTATATGTCAGTTGTATTTTAAAAGACAAATGTATCAACTAGCTAATGAGCATCAGTTAATGATCTTGTCTGCATTGATTCAACTTAAAACTATTGTCTAATCGGTTGTCAGCTGGAATTTTCGAAAATTCTTAAACATTTAAAAAAAATTTAATTAAATATTAGACTAGATTTTTTAGTGTTAGAAGAATGTAAACCCTAGTTATCACACACACAAAGATATGCATTTTCATCATCCAACTTGAAAGACTGTCGTCAAATACTTTCAGTAAAAACATAGCATTTCAAACACACCTACTCTGTTTTTGTGATTCATTCGATAGATATTTCACTTGACCCATATATTTCATCTTTTAGTGTTGTGATTTTTTTTATGTTATAAAGTCAACCTGTAGCTTTGATATATAAAAATGATAGAATCTGAAGCGAGACGATGTATGAAATATTCTTGCTTTGTACGATATCAAGACAAAGTATTCAACTCAAACACGCCCTAACATACAACGGTCCACCCGATTTTCTCTTTTCGATACAATTGTTACCCATTTTTGGGAATTTTTTCTTGAGTCACATAATAGAAGGACAGACAGGAAAATTACTGAAATAATATATTGATATGTTTTCTGTCCGTGGTAGAAAAAAAAAAATCGGAGGTTATGCATTTTCTACATCCAACTTGAAAGATACCCATGTCGTCGACTTGATATCTAATTGATCTGCTTAACTATGCACTAGATAAATTGAAAACTTATGCAAATGGTGTTTTTAAAATAAAACACTTCGTAATTGAGAAGAAAATTGTAATTTTGTTTGTTTCGATTAACTTTTAAAATTTGTGTAACTATGGTAAATATTACAGTAAACATTTATCGCCTTCTCTAACAAAGAGCTTCGATTCTTTTGTTCTATATCAACCGGGTTTCCGACTGATTATGAATACGAAATATTGCTTTTGCAATTTTAAAATTATCTAAGCCCGCAAAATCCGTAATTTTTCTTGTTTGGTGTGTTGATTTTTTTTGGGGGGGATGTGGTTTTTTAATATTTTTATGATTAAATGTTCAATTATATCTTGTAGTTTAATACGCCTAGCTGTTTTGGTAGTCATCACTACAGTAGCCTTGATTTATATTGAATTCAGAACCATTGAAAAGCGGGAATTGCCGATTCAGTTAAATGTATTGCAACAGGAAGTTCGTCATATTGCATTTGTTAAAGTTCACAAGGCGGCTAGTACAACTATACAGAATATTTTGTTTCGTTTTGGAACAGAAAGAAACTTAACATTTGTCATGCCATCTGTTAATACAATATATCCACATGTTATAAGTTTATTAGAAACAGTTACACCGAAAAACATTCGGTCAATACCGTTATCAGCTACCCATTTTGATATTTTATGCCTACACGTTCTATATAACAGGACAGCGTTTGAAAACATTCTTCCAAATGACACTGTTTACATTGTACACTTCGAGATCCATTTGATTACTTTATATCGATGATGCTATACTTTCCAATGATGTTTGATCAATTTAATATATCTGGACCTAGAGCAATAACAGATTTTCTTGAAGATCCAGAGAAACATGATATATCTATATCAATTGAAAAGTATGCTTTTTACAGTTTTACTAAAAACAGAATGGCAATAGATTATGGTTTTCCACTGGAACTTCTTGTCAATTCCAGATCTAGAAGACACGACATTCAAAGATATATTGAGCAGCTTGACAAAGAATTTGCATTAGTTATCATAGTTGAACATTTTGATGAGTCTATGATTTTGTTAAAACGTATTTTGAAATGGTCTACAAAAGATATACTTTATATCAGAAAAAATGCAAATAGAAACACAGGTAACAAAGAAATCAATATTGGTGAGAACGATCGGACAAGGTATAGTCAATTATCTGAAATAGATTACATGTTATATAGACATTTTTACTTAAAACTGTGGCGCCAAATCAAAATGGAATTACTGTTTCACGAAGAAGTGTTGTATTTCAAAACTGTCAGAAAAGAAGTTGAAGACTTTTGTCAGAATTTAAATCAAAGTTCAACAGTGTTAAAGATACCATCGTCAGAATGGAGCGAACACTTTGAAATAACTCGAGGCACATGTGATTTATTGGTGATTTCGGAATTTGACTTTGTAAATAAAATAAAAGAGAAGCAATATCCAAGGTAAAAAGAGATGTTTGTCTCCGGCGGATTTTCCAGACAAACAATCTGGGTTGGTGTTCTCGAAAGTATCCTAAGATTCGTTCTAAGTCAGAGATAAGACCAATTTTAGGATGGATTCGGGATCAACGTATGACACTCTTAAGTTGTGTCTCGAAGCTTTCTCAGACGCATCTTATGTTAGGACGTCCTAATTGTATCCTATGTGCGAAATTGTAAATAGTTCAAAGTAATTGTTTGATAATTGACGAATCAATTAATAAAATTGTTTACGAAATTTCATAATTACATGTATTTAATTAAATGCATGAATTCAAATGAAATTATAAATCAAAATCAAATTAAAATTTTAACTGGAAAACAGTTTGTTTTGAAATGAGAATATTGAACTCGTAGTGTCATCGTATCGTAAAACCCTAAGTTTAAAGTTTTAAATCATGCACAATTTCTTTATACGAGTTAATAACCGATGGTGCATTTCATTTCATGTTTATCTTCATTTATTAAAATGAGAAAAAAGCATGCACAAAGTTAGTATGAAGATGTTATGATCTTAAAACACCTAATTGGGTGTCCTAAAGTTAGGACGAAAAATGTGATATGTCTTAAGTTAAGAGAGCTTCGAGAAACTTAGGACAAAGACTTGTCATCAGATGGTCTTCTTAGGACACGTTCTAATCCTAAGATAGCTTCGAGAACACCACCCCTGGTTACTAGTAATTGCGTTTAAGAGAGTTCATTTGTACAGGTGAAACGTGTCTGTGATAAATCGAAAGATTCATTTTAACGGTAACAGTTGGTACGTTCGATGTCAAATTGTTAAAAGCAGATTTGTTTGTAGTTTTGTTTATCTTTTGTTTAAAATTCCATTGGATCTACAGGATCATTATTTTGTATATAACTGTTGATTCAATATATGTCATTCAATGTAAAACTAATGTCACATTTTCAGATACTTATGTACTTGATGTTTTTGTTAAATAATGATCTGTTATCAATATCATTTTGATACTAGTATATGATGTATATAGATTTCCGTTAAATGTTCTATTTTGTAAATAAACAGAGTATTTATACAATGGCAGACACTTTAAACGCAATTTTTCACGAGGTATGTTCTTTGTATGACGTGTAAGCTTTGCAGTTTTGTCCTTTTAAATCTATTTTTTTTATCCTGCAATTGTGAGTCTTACTATACAGATGCAGCCCAATATATATCGCTATGCTGTATATTCTATACAGATATCGCTTTAAAGCTCCGCCTCCTGTCGGAATACGTTTGTGTATTGCTGTTACGAGTGTTGTATGAACCTGTGTGACATCAGAATGTGTATTGCAGTCGCATTCCAATGACGTATTGTTTGACTTTATACGTTTTGTTTGTTTTCAAACATTTTGTAAGAGCAATAAGAACTAAACCAATTTTCTGATAACAGAAAAACATGAATAGCAGTATTTTCTACGACAACAATCATTCATTTCAAAATTGAATGTGTACATGTATAACAAATCAACCATGTCAATTTCAGCATGCATGTTAAGTGAATGTCAAGTTCAGTTAAAAATTCTGAAGCGTAAGAAAACTGGTACACTTCTGTTTCAATGCTTTGTTATTTGTTTTTACTGTTGAAATTAGTTTTTATGTTCAAATAGATAGTTAAGCGATGTATTATTGTTGACCATTCGATATTCCTTTTTGCGAACCCGTCTTAAGTTGAATGTGTGTTTTTAATATTACTATGCGGGCCCCAAGGGATGTTAAATCGAATATAAATGCAAACAAATGGAGTTTTTGTGTCTTTCAAAGCACAAACAACAAACAGAATTAATTGCAGGATAAAGACAATAACTGTTTAGTGTTGCCACTTTGACTCCAATGATGCAGTATCATTATAGAGTTGACTTTTGAAATTATTACATAAAAACGATGAAATAGCAATTACTAGAAACCCTTCGTGTCCACACCAGTGTCTTCTTTAGGACGATTATGTTTGAAATGAACCGTTTCAGATCCGACGTCTGTAGAACATAACAATAAAAATAGCACAACGTCATTGCTTAAATATATTTTTTTCTAAAATTGTGGGAGTGTAGATGTTTATCATCAGTTATAGAAGAAAAACATTGATTTTTTTCAATTTCCTTACTTTAACAATCAATTTCATCCCAAAAGGTACATATCTGAGTCTAAAAAATTTTCATTGTTTTCATAAGATAAGTTTTGTCAAGACAACTTATTTTCGTTTTATATCCGGATGAAGAACAGGTTCAATAGTTATCAAAGGTACCAAGCTTATGAACAGTATTGTACAGGGAGTATATCCAGAGCCCCTTAATATTACGTTCTCTATGATGTAAATTCTAGGCTACAACGGATTTTAACATTTCATTTAATCTTTTAGACTTTTAGGGCTGTAGTTTATCTAGGAAATATATTCCAGATTAGAATGGACTTTTAACATTTGATTTAATCTTTCAGACTTCTAGCGCTGTATTTTAATGGACATGATATGTTTTATAGTGTGTTGTCTTGAGTCAATTAAAGTGTTTAATTAATTTATTATATATTGTTTATTATGATGGGTTACAAATATTTCGCTAAAATGGGCATTAACAATTTTGATTTCGCTAAAATGGGTTAAAAATTAGACGCTAAAATGGGTTATAATGTCGCGATAAAACGTCCGATATTTTTCGCTAAAGTGTCCTATCAATGCGCTAAAATATCCTCCCCCGAATTTGTACGCCAGACGCGCGTGTCGTGTACATAAGACTCTTCAGTGACGCTTAGATAAAAAAAAAAGTTTGAAAGACAAACAAATATAAAGTTGAAGGACGACGCAGAATTCCAGAAAGTTGTGCCAAATACGGCTAAGGTAATTCATGACTGGGATGAGAACATCCTTAGTGTATTGTACTTTTGTTTAAGTGCTGGAAAATCTAGAATGTGTCCGTACTCACAGAAAATACAAGCGCTCCAGTGATAGTGGTTGGACGGTAGAATTGTATTGTTCCACCTTTTTCTGGATTAATTGAACTAATATATGATGAAGTTAGAGAAACGTTCCTGTTCCTATAGGTGAGGTGAGTTCATTGCTGCTTAATATTTCCGCTGTTAAAGTTAAATGTGTTTTCCTAGTTTTTTAGTTTGCTAACCGGGTTTGTTTTAGGTTAATCAAAGTCTGACTATTGAATAGCAGTATACTAGTGATGCTTTTATTAAATCTGTATTCATTTTGTCTTGTAAAGTTTCAAACTATCCTGCTATTTTTAGTATTCTCATAAACAGTTTTGATCGAGATCAAATTATTTCTATTTCTAATTAAAAAAAAAACTGAATCTCGTTTGACAAATGTGACAAGTGTTTAACAAGAAACAATAAGGAGCACCTATTTACACATGTACCAAATATTAATATGAGACAAGTGATAACAATATGAGAATTAATTAATATATTTCCAGCTTCTTAAATTAAAAAAGAAGAAAAGACTTGGAAATAAGTTCACTAGAAAGCTTCAGATATATTTTAAAAACTCTATGTTTTATTTACAGACTTCCTGATATGCCACAGTCTTGGATCAATTGATTGGAAAAACGAAAATGATAAATGCTACAAAAAGCCAATTTTCAGGCTGTCAATAGAATTTTTTAAAAAAGACCGAAGGAAATAAGGCTTTACTCAAAGATTTAAAACCCAACATTACATTTCATCCAACTGGAATTTCACCAATAAAAATATGATTATATACAAAACATGTACAAGAAATGGTATACATACGTTACAACAAAAATTAATACATAGATCACAAAAGAGGGGTGCAAGATACCAGAGGGACATTCAAACTCATAGATCGAAAATAAAACTAACAATACCATAACTAAAATAGAAAAAGACTAATAGACAACTAATAGTACAGAAGACACAACATAGAAAAATAAAGAATAAGCAACATAAACCCCATCAAAATACAAGTGTGATCCACGGCATTTTAACTGATTCTTTTCAAAAACATTGATCAAACAAGTATATGCCAAAAAAAAGTAAAATAACAAAAATACCGAACTCCAAAACAAATTTGAAACGGAAAGTCTATAAACAAATGACATAATCAAAAGCTCAAAAACTTATTAAAGGAAAGGATAACAACTGTTATATTTCTGACTTGGCACATACATTTTCTTATGTAGAAAATTGTGGATTACACCTGGTTTTACGAAACGCTGGAGGTAGTACGATTAACCTTCAAAGACAATTCTATTTTAAAGGTTCGTCTGCAGGAACAACAACATATCTATCGCGGAAGAGATAATAGACGATTCACAGCTACTTTGTTCCTGCAAACGGACCTTGGTCGATCATTCATACAGTTTTGCAACTTATGAATTAGACGTTTTATCAGAGACTGATGGTTTCGACCAATTATGACAAATGTCTGAGTCAACTTCTCCTCGTTTGGCCCATACTCTTTTGATGTCCTCAATGGAATCCATACTTAATTTGAATTAAGGGTTCAAATCGATGTGTTGGAGTTCTCAAAACTTAGGGCCATGAGATATCACCTTTTGGAGCGGTCCTTGTTGAACTATGTTAAGATCCCCTGTAATGTATAGCATGACCAGAGGGACTGTTAAAATAAGGCTAGTGAAAATAGTCACATGTCAGAGGGGTTTTAAAAATTGTTCTAAATCAAGATCCTGCAATTCTTGCTTATAGTTTAATACTTTAGGTGCAATGGTTCTGTAGGATACATTAGGAAAAGACTGATTTTGGAATTAAAGTGGAATTTTAGATGTTACCTCCATGTGATGTATAAAGTTGCTGATGTTGGTTTTCATCAATTCCTGGATTGGTGAACTAAGCAGGGGAAAATGTTCTCTTTTGACATTTAAAGGTTCTGATTTTATTGTTTAAAAAGAAGAAATAGAGCTACATTACCAATTATACTGACCAGTCTGTTATTGGAGAAAATGTATGTATGCATCATATATACCTCGGGAATAAATTCCTTAGCTGTATTTGGCAAATCTTTTAGGAATTTTGGTCCTCAATGCTCTTCAACTTCGTATTTTATTTGGCCTTTATTTTAACCTTTTTTTAACTTTTTTTTTTAAACTTTTTTTAACTTTTTTTTTTTAACCCTTTTTTTAACTTTTTTTTTCTAAAGTGTCACTGATGAGTCTTTTGTAGACGAAACGCGCGTCTGGCGTAAATACAAAATTTAATCCTGGTATCTATAATGAATTCAGAATCTTTTAAAACATTTAAGAAAATTAACATGTATTGAAAAAAAAAGTGTTCTAATGTAATGTAACCCAAATCATCAAAGCTCCCAGAGGGCGATCTAGCTTTAGAAGACTTTGTTTTACCTTAGGCCGATGATAAAATTTTTGCATATTACAACGATGGTGTATTAAAGTAGTATTAAATAAGCTAATTACATCTACAGGCTGTTCCTTTGGTGTTATCATTGCAACAATACGGCATTGCAGTACCTAGTTCTGCTATCCAGACATTTTCTTCATCTTATTTAAAGGAGTACTTAGTATAATACCCCAGTCCCACTAGGCCACGATCGCACTACGATCTGTGAAAAAAATGCAAATTTTTATGATCGTAGTGCGATCGTGTAGATCGCAGTAAGGTGGTATCACGGTCGTGGTGAGGTCTTCAAGATCGTGAAGAGCGTGGCCAACTTTGAACATGTTCAAAACAATCGTGGTGCGGTCGTGGCGAAATCAGGTCGTAGTAGAAGCGTAGTGAGAGCGCACTGAGATCGTAGTAAGATCGCAAAGGTCGCTGTACAATCGTAGCGAGAGCGTAGCGAAAGCGTGATTCTATTCGGAGAGACTGCGCTACGATCACACAGCGACGTTATCACGACCTCACTACGACCTTCACGTTCTCACTGCGACCCAACTACGCTTCCACTACGACTATACCACGCTGTTCACGACCATAGTACGATTTTAGCACGCCCTTGAAGTCCTCATTACGCTCTTCTTACGACCTGACTACGTTCACACTACGACCATCATTCTCAGTGTCATTTTCACATAAAATATATAAAAAAAAGCTCCCTAGATTTTGTTTGTTTGAATGTTATTATCCATTTGCTCTAACGGCTCAACCATGCTTCTCGTTTTTATATAGATTAGACCGTTGGTTTTACCGTTTAAATGGTTTAAGACTAGTAATATTTTGGGTCCTTTATAGCGTGCTGATTGATGTGAGCCAAGGCTCCGTGTTGAAGGCCGTACCTTGGCCTATAATGGTTTACTTTTATAAATTGTTACTTAGATGGAGAGTTGTCTCATTGGCACTCATACCACATCTTCCTATATATATTGATACATCTATGTCATCTCTGCTATCGTTTACTAAAATATCGTCATTGAGCTTTATGGACCAGTAATAGGTTGTAATTTAGGTTGGATTGGTCGGTCCGACATCTCTGCTTGATCAGGATTCGTTACTTTGCTCCCTCTGTCTCTACATCAACTCCTACCACCATGCCCATGTGTTCTGGTAGATTTTGGTGGCATGACTGTATTGTTTCCGAGAAATCTACGATTTAATCATAAATAGAAGGAATTGAACTGTATTGATATGGAACACGATGTTGACGATATTGCTGAGAACGTAGTAAGATCGCGATATGAACGCAGTATAATCGTGGTAGGAACGTGTTATAATCGCAGTAAGATCGTGTTGCAATCGGATAACTCGTGGTATGGTCGTAATGAGAACGTGAAGAGCGTAGAAAGATCTTGATAAGCGTAGTGAGGTCGCAGAATAAGCGCGGTGAGAACGCGGTATAATCGTAGCGGAATCTTTGTAGAAGCGTAAAGAGGACGTAGTAGCATCGTGAAAGCAACGAAAATTTACATTTTCATGCCGCTCATACCGCGACCTCACCACGATCTAAAATTATCTTAGATCGCGGTGAGGGTGGTGCGATTGTGGTCTTGTGGGACTGGGGCTTAAGGCTATTGTTCCATTTTCCTTCTTAATGTTACAAAAAGAAATGATAGGCATTGATTCATTTACTTGTAGAAGATGTCTTTAAATGGTCCAACATAATGAATTATGCAATGAAAAATATGTTGCAAAACACTTTACCCTTTTTCTGTCAAATTTTAACTATGACATGAGACACAGTCTGAATTTAAATCAAACCCCTCAGGACACACAGTCCTTACCAACTTGATAGATAACTGGCTTTGGTAAATTGAAGACCGTTATGTTGTAGCAACAGTCTTTCTACATCTAAAAAAACCACATTTGATTTTGTTGATCATATTCTCCGCCAGAAACTACATTTCTATAGAAAAAAAAAGGGCGAAAGGTAACAGACGTACAGTCAAACTTGATCGGAAATCAGCAATAACAGAGGTACAGTTAACTCGAATACTTCAAGCCCTTTCCGTGTCCGATTTTCTCCCACACGAGGGCTTGAACTCCTTGTGATCATTGGCCGCGTCGCCTGCTCTCTGTGAGAGAGAGCCAATCAGCGGCGATCAGGATATGAGTCTGCGCAACTCTCTTGAAATTGTCTTACCAAACACGTGTGTTCAATTAACACAAATCCGATAATAATTAATTAACATCAATAAACATCAGTTTACATCATTTATCATCAATTAACATCCGGAACTCCTCCTTCTTTAGCTGCCAATTTAAATCAAAATTCCCATATTGCAAAGCGGTGTGAATTTTCCGGTTGACGGTCTTGATCGAGGAAGACGTTCAGGCGTTAATGTAGCCTTCGTAGATCAGCGGAATATAACGACTGAATTATTCGGGTTAAGGTACAGTCAAACTTAATCGGAAATCAACAATTTAGCCCTTCCACATTATTTATGTATGTGCCTGTCCCAAGTCAGGAGCCTGTAATTCAGTGGTTGTCGTTTGTTTATGTGTTACATATTCGTTTTTCGTTCATTTTTTATATAAATAAGGCCGTTAGTTTTCTCGTTTGAATTGTTTTACATTGTCATATCGGGGCCTTTTATAGCTGACTATGTGGTATGGGCTTTGTTCATTGTTTAAGGCCGTACGGTCACCTATAGTTGTTAATGTCTGTGTCATTTTGGTCTCTTGTGGACAGTTGTCTCATTGGCAATCATACCACATCTTCTTTTCTTTATTGATGACGCCATGGCTAAAAAATAAAAAGAAAAACAGACAAATAATAGTACAAAAGACTTATTGAAAGTTTCAGATCATTCATCAGTGGTTAAACCGATGACAGAGAACAAAAGAGCATTCACTCTTATGAAAATGTGGGAAAATGTATGACCAGTGTAACATATTCAACATTTATTATATATTTTTCCTATGAATAAAATCTAATCAAAAACATAATGAAAGGTAGTGAGCCAATGAAACAGACAATACAGTTCAATTTCTTAGTTATTCAAGGACATATATATAGAAATTATTGCTTGACAAAAGGGCCAACATATGATAGATAATCTAATGATTGAGAAGGAAATTCAATGTGCATAATATAAATGCTGCATCCCTAGACAAGTAAATGCAAAGCAAGGAAAATGCGGAAAACATTTTATCGGTAAGTTGGTTTCTTTACGTATTGGTTTTAGAAAGCATGTCCTTCTAAAAAGTTAAATTTTATGAAAACATACAGAATTACAATTACATTAATTCGTGAACCAACAAAGATAATGGTATAATGTGACGTACAATTTGAATATGTTTAACTGATACATTTTGTCGACTTTAAGGACATATATAATTTGTTTTATTTATCTTGGTTTTGTTTTAGATCATGAGAAAAATTATTAGAGAATTGTTGGATTTTCCGATTGACCTTAGACATTGATAACAATTGAAAAATTTTGTCTCTGATTATGTTGTGTACATTTTATGAAAACATATCTATGAAGAGTTTATATGCTACAGTTTCTAATCTTTACATTTTAAAAGATTTTCACCATTTCCTTTATGGGTGATGTATATAGACGTCATAAATACAGGTGAATATCATGAAAACCCGATTTTTTTTGCATCATTTTGCAAAATTTATTAGAGTTTTCTGAAAATAGTTGCGCTACCTCTCGCCACCAAATAATTTTAATAAAAGCTTCTTTATAAAGAAACTCATGAAAATGAAATCATATTCTATTTTAGGTTAAAATATATAACTACGAAGCAGCTATACAGTGTTTCGTACTATATTTTCGAAAATAAAACAAAAATAACACATTTGGCAAAACATACTTAAACTGCATACCTTACAACAAAATAATTTTCATTTACCTGTGTATATTATTGTATATGGCGGCTTTTTGTTCAAGGTTATTGTTTGTTTTTTTAAATAAAGGCAACAGTAGTATACCGTTGTTCAAACTCATAAATCCATGGACAAAAAACAAAATTGGGGTTTAAAATTGTTTAACATCTCACAGCGGTATACTAATATTGCCCCAATATTTTATTGATTTTGTATTAACATTGTATTATAGATCAGTTTTTTGCCCCAATATTTTATTGATTTTGTATTAACATTGTATTATAGATCAGTTTTTTTCCGTTCAGTGTACATGCTTATTAATGTACATCATGTCCCTATGGGACTTACCAGGTCCAAATGCGAGAGAAACAACTGACGGGCATCATTGTTCCAACGAGAAATAACACCAAGACGTATTTTCAAATCACTCCACAAGTACGAAAATACTGCGGACCGGATTTTGATTAGATAGTATTGAACGAATCAATCAGTTTCATATTTAAGACAGTCAAGTTATACGAAGAACACTAGGAACTAACCGACTTTGAGAAATATAACAGTTGTATTCGATTCGTTTGATGTGTTTTGCTTTCGAATTTGTAATTTTGGAGAGATTTCCGATTTATAATTTTCTTTGTAGTTTAGTATTTCACTTCTTTCTGGATGATGATGGCCATAATGTTTTCCTGAATTTGTATGAACACCTGAAGTTCTCCTTTTATTTGCGTTGAAAACTCGAAAATATTTTATGCTTCTTTTACAACGCCAAGCAAGAATGACTTGCAAATCTTGTAAAAAAAACTAAGGATATGTGATAAAATTGCAAATGAGACAACTATCCACAAGAGACCAAATGATACAGAAATTAAAAGCAGTATAAGAATTACAAAAATGGTTGAGACAAAAAATCCTAACTGTAAAATATAAGGGTGTACACTAAACGCTCGAGGACCCATTTTACTGCATCCTGTCAGCACAAGTAACAGACCCTGCAATAAATATAAAATTAAGTCTGTTACAAACGATCTTTTACAACAGGTAAAGCAGTAAAGTGACTTAATTTAAACATTTAAAACTTTATAAAGGTTATAAACGACAATCATACGTTAAGCATAGTTTCTATTAATTTACTTTTCTGAGCTATGAATCAATCAAATTAAGGTTATCACTCAAGAAATTTTACGGTCGCCATCATGAGTTGATTGGCCATTATGACAACAGGGTGTCAGAAATCATATCTGATATTCTTCCTCAGTCATAATAACCTTCCATCAATACCGAACTGAACAAAGAAATAACACGACAGGTGCCGTATACGGTGCAGGAAATGCTTACCCTTCCGGTCCACCTGATTTCACTCCCGTTTTAGAGGAGTTCGTGTTGTTTATTATTTATAACTGATGATGTAAATGTCCTTTGGTTTTGCGAGTCTTTGTTTACTCCTTTGTTTTGATTGTTATTGTCTGTAATTGCTCTATTTATACGCAAATATAATATTTCCATTTTTATTTTTATCAAGTTTTATTTGTTTTTAGATTGTTTGACTCTTTTTTTTCTAGTTTTAAAAACTCTTCTCTTAATATTTAAAACATTTTTTACAGTTCGAAACGATTTGCTGTTTTGGTATTGATCACTACTGTACCCTGATTTATATTGCATTCAGAACCATTTATACGCGGGATTTACCGATTCAATTAAATGCATTGCAAAAGGAAGTTCGTCATATTGCATTTCTTAAAGTTCACAAGGCGGCTAGTACAACTATACAGAATATGATGTTACGTTTTGGTACGGAACGAAACTTAACATTTGTCATTCCAGCTGTTGGTACAATACATCCAAATGTTATAAGTATATCATAAACCGTTACGTCAAACAACATTCGGCCAATACCATTATTATCCACCCATTTTGATATTTTATGCTTACACGTTTTATATAACAGGACAGCGTTTGAACACATTCTTCCAAATGACACTGTTTACATTGGAACACTTCGAGATCCTTTTGAACACTTTATATCAGTGATGTATTACTTTCCAATGTTGTTTAAAAGATTTAAGATATTTGGACCTAGAGCAATAACAGATTTTCTTGAGGATCCAGAGAAACATGATGTGTCTTTATCAATTGACAAATATTCTTTTTACACTTTAACTAAAAACAGAATGGCGATAGAGTATGGTTTTCCATTGGAACTTCTTCTGAATTCAAGAGCTAGAAGACACGACATTCAAAGATATATTGAGCAGCTTGACAAAGAATTTGCATTAGTTATCATAGTTGAACATTTTGATGAGTCTTTGGTTTTGTTAAAGCGAATTTTGAAATGGTCTACAAAGGATATACTTTATACCAGAAAAAATGTAAATATTTACAAAGATAAAAAACATATCAATATTGGCGAAAAAGATCGCACTAGATATAGACAATTATCTGACATAGATTACATGCTCTATAGACATTTTTACATCAAACTTTGGCGCCAAATTAAAATGGAATTATTGTTCCACGAAGAAGTCTTGTATTTCAAAACTGTCAGAAAGGAAGTAGAAGACTTTTGTCATAATTTCAATCGAAATGCGACAGTTCTAACGATTCCATCGTCAGAATGGAGCGTGAAATTTGAAATATCTCAAGGCAATTGTGACTCATTAGTTATTTCTGAATTGGACTTTGTAACAAAAATAAAAGAGAAGCAATATCCAAGGGCAAAATAAATGTTTGCATCGGTCATTGTCCATAAGGACACACTGATTACTATTAGCTTCTTTGACATTTGTTGAGTGAAACATTAAACTGACAAGTAATTGTATCTGTTTGTTTTTTGAATGTCAAATACATTGCAAAAGAGGGCGAAAGATCCAAAGGGACAGCCAAACACATAGATCGAAAATAACTGATAACGCCATGACTAAAAAATAAAAAGACAAACAGACAAAAAATAGTACACAAGATACAACGTAGAAAACTAAAGACTACGCAACACGAACCCCACCAAAACGGGGAGTGATCTCAGTTCCTCCGGAAGGTTAAGCAGATTCTGCTCCACATGTTGCACCCGTCGTGTAGCTTATGTTATTACAAATCTGGTAAATAGTCTAATTTGGTAGGTCACATTCGTGAAAATGGAAGGGGATTGTAGTTACAATATAAGGAACATATCCGCAATTTGTTTGTTGCTTATTCTAAGTATGTGTGTGTGGGGAGTCGATGGGGTAATAACTATCTCCATTGCATCTACAGGATGATTATTACTAACACATGTTTCAGTGGGAAAACTGCGGGTATTACCCCTCGTTTGATAATAGCGAGACAATTGCGTCATTGAGCTTTCAACTGCGGCATTAAGTTTAATATAAGCTTTTCATTGGTTGAAATATAAATAAATGTCAAGCAGACATTTTGACTTCAAAGTTTTAATAAGTAAAATATTGCCTTCTATTGTGACATGAAGTGATTAACAATTTTTATGAAGTTCTTGAACAATTATCAGAAAATTTATTGTCATATGCTATAAACGGGATTTTAGCATGTGATCGTACAGATATATATGAACAGTAGATGCCTTGTTCCTTTGTTTCATTTCTCTTCATAAAGATTCTTCTTGTAACTTTTACAATCAACATGCAGTTGTTCATAATAATCCCTTTTCCCTCCATGGGTGTACAACGGAGTATACAATTGATACCAGTTTTTCTGTCTAAGTCTCCTTCAATAGAGCAATGCGGAATGTAATATTATTTGAATATTTCAGTTCGAATTTGTGATGAAAAGTACGATTACCAGTAAAACAAAACGACCCGACTCTCTGTATATTGAAGAGCCCTAGTAACAACACGTTGATGATTCATACTATTTTGCGACTAATTCTCTTCCCCTATGAAAAATACTCGACTTTTCAATAGTAATAAAAATTATCCTCCTTTTAATCCTAGTGGACCCAACTCGTATTACCTATACATAATTATAAGATTTAGTTTTTTCCCGTTGTCCTGCATATATACGAAATATATGGATACTAAGACAGTAATCCTTTTTCTTATAGCAAAATATGTTAAACGTACACGTCTTTAAGGTATAGAATATTTGAATATTTTTTATTTATTTATTGACGTGACATTACGGTCTTTTTTTTTGGCAAACTCTATTATAAATGTGTTTTGCTTTTTCCTACTCAAACAGCGATTGATCATATTTTCAACATTAATTTAATTCATTTACATTTTAGGGAATGTTCCATGTATATGCAAATAATACTTTTGAAATTTTTGTCAGCTGTTATTTTTGTTAGTGTGTTTGTTTCAGTAGAGTTTTTTTCTTTTTTTTCACGAGGGGGTGGGAGAGCATTTCTCGTATTCTAATACTCAAACTATTGATTGTTTATAATATTTTGTAGTTTGATAGGCTTTGCAGCTTTGGTATTGATCTCTACAACACCTATGATTTATTTTGCACTCAGAACCATTGAACAGCTGGGAACTCCGTTTCAATCTAAAGTATGGCAACCGGAAGTTCGTCATATTGCATTTCTTAAAGTACACAAGGCGGCTAGCACAACTGTGCAGAATATGCTGTTTCGTTTTGGGACTGAAAGAAACTTAACATTTGTCATGCCATCTGATGATGCAATATTTCCAAATGTTATAAGTTTATTAGAAACTGTTACATCGAACAACATCCGGTCAAAACCTTTATCATCTACTCATTTTGATATTTTATGCTTACATGTTCTATATTACAGGACTGCGTTTGAAAACATTCTTCCGAATGACACTGTTTACATTGGAACACTTCAAGATCCATTTGAGTACTTCATATCTATGATGTTATTCTTTCCAATTATGTATGAAAGATTAAATATATCTGGACCCAATGCAATAACAGATTTTCTTGAAGATCCAGATATTCATGATCCGGATATAGCAAAATACTCTGCTTACACGTTTACCAAAAACAGAATGGCAATAGATTATGGTTTTCCATTGGAACTTCTTGTCAATTCCAGATCTAGAAGAAACGACATTCAAAGATACATTGAACAGCTTGACAAAGAATTTGCATTAATTATCATAGTTGAACATTTTGATGAGTCTATTATTTTATTGAAGCGAATTTTGAAATGGTCTACAAAGGATGTTATTTATATCAGAAAAAATGCAAATACAAACAAAGCTAACAAAAAAATAAATATTGGGGATAAAGATCGTACTAGATATAGACAATTATCTGAAATAGATTATATACTTTATAGACATTTTTACTTAAAACTTTGGCGCCAAATTGAAATGGAACTATTGTTCCACGAAGAAGTGTTGTATTTCAAGACTGTCAGAAAGGAAGTGGAAGACTTTTGTCAGAACTTAAATCAATATTCAACAGTTTTAACGTTTTCATCGTCAAGATGGAGCGAAAAAATTGAAATATCTCGAGACACATGCGATTCATTAGTGATTTCAGAATTTGACTTTGTTGCTAAAATAAAAGAGAAACAATATCCAAGGTCAAAAGAAATAGTAAACTCCGACTGATTTAAAGTGCATCAGACAAAAGATTAAAATACGATTTTGGTTGCGTTTCAAACATTTATAAAAGGGGAATATTGATATCATATGTCGCTATTAGCAGCCAGTTTGGATCGATTTGGTCACAATAAGGTAAAAATAAATATAATATCAGAAATGCATTATTAGCATGCAAGTCCCTATTTCCCACCTTATTTAAATAAATTCAACAGTAGTATACCCGCAAAATGAAAAGAGATTAAAATAAGTTACAATAACTTCTTTCCCAATCCGCTATAAATACATAGATGTTTAAACTAAACTAAACTAGTATACCCTGTTCAAATGTCACAAAACAATTGAGAGAAAACAAATCCTGACAAAAACCAAAACCTAGGGAAACACTTCAACCATCAGAGGAAAACACCGAAATAACAGAGCAAGCGCAACAAAAAACAAACGACATTGAAACATTATAGAAACTAACTATAAGATAACAACTGCCATATTCCTGACTAAGTACAGGACATTTCAAGAATAAATGCTGGGTTTTGTGGCTAGCCAAACCTCTGCACTTAAAGGCAATGTAAAATGTACCGCTAAAATGACAATATTACATGACAGGAATACAGTACAAATAAATCTATGTTCACGTAACCTTAACTTGAAGTTCAGCTGAAGATGGGATAGGCATGCCCTGAGCGTGTTTTGTTAGAAAAATAAGAACGTCAACATTGAAAATTGAAACATAAGAGCCACCGAACAAATACATTTATTCCACCGACTCGGCCGACCAAAAATCATTCGTATACAGGTAAAACGATCAGTTATATTTTTTTCTAAATCTATGACAAGAAATAAAACAGATCTGGAAAATCATCACTGCGCATCTCTTCATACGCCTCTGTCTATTTATATTGACATCGGCAGTCTTCAGAGATAATCTCGAGAATTGATTAGATTGCGTCTAGTCTAAAAAAAAAACGAGATGTTGATACTTTTTAAACAGTCCTTGCATTGCTAATTGATTTAATTTTTTTGTTTAACTATTTAAATTTACGTTTGAATAGGCGTTTGAATATGATGTGAATCAAATATGAAAAGTTAAGTCAAATCAGTGGTCATGACTTGACATATACTGCATCTTTAAAAAAAGATACGCTATGGTTTCTGTTGATTGCTTAATTTGAATTTTAATTTGTAAGCTTCATTATATCTACAGAATAAATATTTTAAGGTAACATTTGGTTCATTCAAATTAATCTTAATGTCAAATTACTAGATGCTGATTACTTGGGTTTTTTTGTTATATAAATTAAATTATCTCAAATCAATTATATCATTGTAATTAAACGTATATAAATAAAATAAATATTTTTAGATGTAGATTTTACCTTTGAAGTGTTTTAATGTATTATTTATAATTGTTATCATGTTAAATATAGATATTTACAAAAGAAGGGTTCGTCGATAATAGTATATCAATGTCCTTGATTACTGAAAATATTTTGGGTGTAACAGAAATTCTTGCAAGTGATCTTTTGGTTAAAATTGAGTTCTTATTTACATAGGCGACAATGGTAGTTTTTTTTTTGGTTCGGCGTTTTCGCTATAAAATATTCAATTGAAAAAACTGTCAAATTCTGAATTTTCAGCACCAGTGGGTATGAAACTGCAAAACATATATTGTGTCGCAGCTTCATTCATAGAAAATTGGCATTTTTAAGGGTATTCTATGGTTCCAGAAATTTCGAATAGATATGAACGAAAACACCCCTTGCCTAATTATGCACAGAAAAATTTGCTCCTCACAGAGAGTGTCCTCCAAATATTTCGCTATTTCTACACCAAAAGCCAAGACTTATTTCTCACTTTTCTAAATGAACAGGGCAGCATCTACCTATTATCTTGAATGTTAAAAATAGGTTGCGCCAGTCATCTTTAATTACTTCCTTTAAACCTTTTAACTAATTCATTTTATAACTGACTACCTAGTATAGACTTTGCTAATTGTTGAAGGCTGTAGCTGTGGTTTCTGTCTCATTCTGTCTCTTGTGAAGAGTTGTCTTATTGGCAATCATCTTTTGTATATTTAAATGATGTGCTTTATTTTAAGAGAAACATAAATACATGGAAACAAAGAAATTACTATTGATGGGTGGAATCAAGACAGATATTAACAATTGTCTGATATAATAGATCACATATTATATAAACACTTCTAGTTCAAGCTTTGAGCCAAATAGAAATGGAATTAAGTGTTACGAAGAAGTATTGTATTTCAAAAATCTGAGAAAAACGTCGAGGACATCTCTTTCAATTTGAAAGAAAATTCAAAAGTATTGAAAGTTCCATCATGAAAATGGAATGCGAAATTCACAATACCTACGATTAATTAATGATTTATTGAAAAGACTTCGTAATACAAGTAAGGGATATACAATACCCAAGGCTATAAGTCTTTTACATATGATATTATATGTCAATAGATTGACATTGACCAATTTTGATCTGAACTTATATTTTGTACTTGATAAAAGATAATTGTTAAGATATTATTGTCAAATAGTAAAATTGATATTTATTTGTCATTATAAAGTTATATTCATCTGTAGCCACAATATTATGGATTATTATGATGGTGATACAATATTGTAACATTTGGTTAAGTATTGTCATTATATTAAATCATGTATTCAATTTCAAGGATATGTCATTCGGTGAAATGTTTCTTCTATTGTCCTCGACCAACTGTCGTGTATTTGATTATTTAGTGAATATTAGATATAATTGGTCTTTTATCCATATATCTTCAATTGTTAATACAGATATTTTACAGTACTGAATGTTCCTATGCGGAGCTTCGAACAACAATAGTAATTGATAGAAAGTATTGATTTCAAATTTCTATTAAAAAATTCCGTCACTGCAAAATGTAAATAAAAGTGAACGTTTCATACTGAGAACACTTTAAATCTTTTTGTTGCAAGGATGAATATCTATCTAAGTGAGAGATTTAGTGTAAATATAAGCATTTCTTGTTGTTTTGATTCCAGTGTCATGGCAAGTGCACTGAATGTGTTCTAATCTTTAACAGTTATAATTTCGTAATAACTTTTCCTTTTGGATTACTAACTCGTTTTATTCATTTTATAAGATACTAATTATATTATCTCTGCACATTTGTATTCAACTCACTCACCTACCTCACCTGTCCTCTTCATGCCGGTCGGCATTTAAGGCCCTGATACATTTTTTTTTACATTTCACACGGTCTTTAGCTGCTGTTCTTGCTGTAGCCCAGCTGTTCCTTCCAAGTGATGTTCGTTCTGTCAATACAGTCCGTCTTCATGGGGTTTTGGGACGTCCAACTTTCTTTTTTCCAGCTCTTATGTGGAGGTTTTCATTTGAGCCATCTTATTTTCAGTATCTGTCTCAGACATCTATTTTGAAAGGTGTTGAATTTCTTTTTTTTTCTGATATGACTAAGCTGTTAAATAGTCTGACCTTTGTTATAAATGACAGTACATTTTATTACAATTTACAAAAAGTTTTTTTTTTCATATTCCTAGTTTGTGGGCTATATATTATGATAATTTCTCTTTTAAATTGTGGCTTTTGTGAATTTATCATATTACTAACTAATAACTGTTATCAATCTAATTTTTTTAGTTCATTTATTGCCAACTTATAAAGGTTTCATTCCAAAAAAGGAATATTGTACATCTTTGGTATAACGAATGAAGAATAGTGTAGTTTGGGGGAAAATATCATAATTGATTCATGTTTAGAATATTTCTATCGTGTTACGTGGACTTCCTTATTTGATAAGTAGTTTTATAAATTATATCATTTTTTTGTTTAACTTTGTAGAATACTAAGTATTGATATAATGAATGCACTGGTTATGCACTTCAATAATACAGCCATTTTAAACCTTCATTTTATATGGTATGATAATATTTCAAACATTCCTACATCAAACATGTTGAAGTTTCACTTCGAGATCTAAATAGAAATGAATGTTTATTTTTATCAAGTACAGTATGTTGACAGAAATAGATATTACAGATAAAAACAGATATAAATATGTCGTATATAAATGTACCTTAAGACTTCACCTTTCTGACCGATATTTCAAAATGACAGAAATAAATATTACAGATAAAAACAGATATAAATATGTCGTATATAAATGTACCTTAAGACTTCACCTTTCTGACCGATATTTCAAAATGACAGAAATAAATATTACAGATAAAAACAGATATAAATATGTCGTATATAAATGTACCTTAAGACTTCACCTTTCTGACCGATATTTCAAAATGACAGAAATAAATATTACAGATAAAAACAGATATAAATATGTCGTATATAAATGTACCTTAAGACTTCACCTTTCTGACCGATATTTCAAAATGACAGAAATAAATATTACAGATAAAAACAGATATAAATATGTCGTATATAAATGTACCTTAAGACTTCACCTTTCTGACCGATATTTCAAAATGACAGAAATAAATATTACAGATAAAAACAGATATAAATATGCCGTATATAAATGTACCTTAAGACTTCACCTTTCTGACCGATATTTCAAAATGACAGAAATAAATATTACAGATAAAAACAGATATAAATATGTCGTATATAAATGTACCTTAAGACTTCACCTTTCTGACCGATATTTCAAAATGACAGAAATAAATATTACAGATAAAAACAGATATAAATATGTCGTATATAAATGTACCTTAAGACTTCACCTTTCTGACCGATATTTCAAAATGACAGAAATAAATATTACAGATAAAAACAGATATAAATATGTCGTATATAAATGTACCTTAAGACTTCACCTTTCTGACCGATATTTCAAAATGACAGAAATAAATATTACAGATAAAAACAGATATAAATATGCCGTATATAAATGTACCTTAAGACTTCACCTTTCTGACCGATATTTCAAAATGACAGAAATAAATATTACAGATAAAAACAGATATAAATATGCCGTATATAAATGTACCTTAAGACTTCACCTTTCTGACCGATATTTCAAAATGACAGAAATAAATATTACAGATAAAAACAGATATAAATATGTCGTATATAAATGTACCTTAAGACTTCACCTTTCTGACCGATATTTCAAAATGACAGAAATAAATATTACAGATAAAAACAGATATAAATATGCCGTATATAAATGTACCTTAAGACTTCACCTTTCTGACCGATATTTCAAAATGACAGAAATAAATATTACAGATAAAAACAGATATAAATATGTCGTATATAAATGTACCTTAAGACTTCACCTTTCTGACCGATATTTCAAAATGACAGAAATAAATATTACAGATAAAAACAGATATAAATATGCCGTATATAAATGTACCTTAAGACTTCACCTTTCTGACCGATATTTCAAAATGACAGAAATAAATATTACAGATAAAAACAGATATAAATATGTCGTATATAAATGTACCTTAAGACTTCACCTTTCTGACCGATATTTCAAAATGACAGAAATAAATATTACAGATAAAAACAGATATAAATATGCCGTATATAAATGTACCTTAAGACTTCACTTTTCTGACCGATATTTCAAAATGACAGAAATAAATATTACAGATAAAACAGATATAAATATGCCGTATATAAATGTACCTTAAGACTTCACCTTTCTGACCGATATTTCAAAATGACAGAAATAAATATTACAGATAAAAACAGATATAAATATGCCGTATATAAATGTACCTTAAGACTTCACCTTTCTGACCGATATTTCAAAATGACAGAAATAAATATTACAGATAAAAACAGATATAAATATGTCGTATATAAATGTACCTTAAGACTTCACTTTTCTGACCGATATTTCAAAATGACAGAAATAAATATTACAGATAAAAACAGATATAAATATGCCGTATATAAATGTACCTTAAGACTTCACCTTTCTGACCGATATTTCAAAATGACAGAAATAAATATTACAGATAAAAACAGATATAAATATGCCGTATATAAATGTACCTTAAGACTTCACCTTTCTGACCGATATTTCAAAATGACAGAAATAAATATTACAGATAAAAACAGATATAAATATGTCGTATATAAATGTACCTTAAGACTTCACCTTTCTGACCGATATTTCAAAATGACAGAAATAAATATTACAGATAAAAACAGATATAAATATGCCGTATATAAATGTACCTTAAGACTTCACCTTTCTGACCGATATTTCAAAATGACAGAAATAAATATTACAGATAAAAACAGATATAAATATGCCGTATATAAATGTACCTTAAGACTTCACCTTTCTGACCGATATTTCAAAATGACAGAAATAAATATTACAGATAAAAACAGATATAAATATGTCGTATATAAATGTACCTTAAGACTTCACCTTTCTGACCGATATTTCAAAATGACAGAAATAAATATTACAGATAAAAACAGATATAAATATGTCGTATATAAATGTACCTTAAGACTTCACCTTTCTGACCGATATTTCAAAATGACAGAAATAATTATTACAGATAAAAACAGATATAAATATGTCGTATATAAATGTACCTTAAGACTTCACCTTTCTGACCGATATTTCAAAATAAAGTAGGCTAGTATCAACAAAAAGGAAATACCGGGTCGCTTTTGAAGGTCATAAGTACTTGAGGTACTTTTTTACAAGTCGATAGGGGGGTTGGAGGGGGTAAATATTTTCGCCGTTTCGGACAGTCTAGATAAATGTGGGTAATATAATGGTCATACCACAAACTGAAAATCACGTCAAGTCATTGGTTGAATTCACATGGTCTAAGACGTTGTAAGAGGATAAGATTATGATAATATTACCCAGATTTCATCAGATGATTTGGAAACGCGATTTATATTCTCTGGTATCCTCGCTTTTCAATTACGTCCTTAATAGTCAAATTCAAACTTTTCCAATTCCTAGTTTCATCCTCCTTTTCATCATAAATAAATATTGACATAATTTACAAAAGTTACCATTCCTTATCAGACAAAAAAATGTAACATAAAAGAAATAATACATGTCGATTGCACAATTAATTATCTTTAAGTTGTCTTCAAGTGTTTTGAATCGCTCAACATCGAACATCATATTAACTGTTGACACTTGACAAAACATCATTATAATTAAGAAAAGAAAGAACCGCTTTCAGGTCAATAAAACAAAAAATGTAAAGGCATGAATTCTATAAATGTTCATCCGAATATAATGTTTGTTTGTTGAAAATTCATTTTGTAGTATAATATTATGATGCTCTAGATGACGACATCGAATGACGCACTTGCGTTATCTGTTCGAAGACGATGATGTAATTGCGATTGCTACCGACAACAATAGATATCAGAAGATGTGGTGTGGGTGCCAATGAGACAACTCTTAAACAAGTACCTTTACATCACAATGTCCTATTCTAATTGTTTATCCCGAAAGGTACCGGATTAACCAGGACAGTTAATTTATGAAACTAAAAATTGGAAAGTCGTATATGTTCTTATACGTGCTATGATTAAATTTGACACTTCAAAGACATTCGACAAGGTAAAAAACACGTTCTCAGTCATTATTAAATCGACCCTTAGTGACAACTTCTTTGTCTCAATCATGGTAGAAGGCAGATGTAATTGTATTTGTAGTATCTTTTATTTCAAGTTCGATTGGATATATGTTTCAACACAGTCATCAAAATTGTAGGAGGATGTCATCTATTAAAGAGGTTCTTGAAGTTAAAGGATCATGTTAGACTCATCAGTCTAATACAGAAAGTATAATCCATATTTATTTTCCCAATTTGCTTCCCATGGTTGTGCCTTGACTCAACTTTACAAACTAACTTAAACTATTTACTAATTTATAAGCGATCACTATACCTAATACATAATACCAACATCAAGCAGTGTATGCAATGTGATTTGCACACACAAATTATGTTGTTAGTGCTTTATCTACAGAGACATGATATTTGTCAAAGGAAGGGTGATTAGCAACAGTTAGGTCTTAAAGATCAATGTTGACCCATTGAAAAAAAATTATAAATGATCTTTATTAGACATTCATTGCTGAGATCACGGGCAGGAATCTCAACTACAGATCGCCGCACTGCCTAAAGATGTCCGACTTAATAGATCTAATACTATCAGTTAGATACAAGACTATCTTGTATCTAACTGATAGTATTAGATCTTAATCTATGCTGTTGTTTTTTTCTATGGTCGGTTTGTTGTCTCTTTGGCACATTCCCCATTTCCATTCTCAATTTTATAATACTCAATTTTGATACTATGAGAGTCAAATATAATAACATGAAACTAACCGTTAGCTATGAGCTATAACATTACATATGACTATCGCAGCCATATATTAGAATATGATAGTCAGATGTTAGAATATAAAAGTCAGATATGATAACTCAAAAATCAAAGAAGTTAAGATCTTAAAACTAGAGAATCAATGTGATGCAAGAACAATTAAAAATGTCAAAATGTCATTTCTATATACCGAAAATTACAGTACTCCAATCACATTAATGTAGAAAGTGGATATGTCTCCTGATAACCACATCTGCAGAACTTGACACTTGGAGGTATAAGCGGTCACAGTCATGTATAATCATGCCACATTCTGTATATGCCTGTCCCAAGTCAGGAACCTGTAGTTCAGCGGTTGTTGTTGGTTCAAGATGCGAGAGCAACGCAACAACAAAACATCAAAACCGGCACTACGAAATTTCAAAAATATCAAATGTTATCAAATAAAAAAAAATATAAGTCACCGTACGGCCTTCAACAATGAGCAAAACCCATACCGCATAGTAAGCTATAAAAGGCCCCGATATAACAATGTAAAACAATTCAAACGAGAAAACTAACGGCCTTATTTAATTTTTTTTAAAATGAACGAAAATCACATATGTAGCACATAAACAAACGACAACCACTGAATTAAGGGCTTCTGACTTGAAACAGGCACATACCTAAATAATGTGGCGGGGTGAAACATGTTAGCGGGATCCCAACCCTCCCCTAACCTTGGACAGTGGTATAACAATACAACATAAGAAAGTATAATTGTTTAGTTAAATGCGTTTTTGACCCAATTGCATAGCCTTTTCCTCTTCTCCGAATGTGACCTAACAATAAGACTTATCACAGGGTTCGTACTTTAGTACACGAGCAACACGACGTTGTCTCATTTGATTCAGGATATTCTTACTTTTCTGGAGCAACTGAAATCACCCCCAGTTTTTTTATTTGGCAATGGCGTTGTCAGTTTATTTTCGACTTTTTGATATTTATACTGTTGACGCTTAAATAATTCAAATTACTGTTCATGTTACAGATCTAAAACAAAATACATGTTATTCTAGGGTGTGTTATTTATATCGTAAACAACAAACAGTTCCTATTTACGAAGTTGGAACTTCCTTTAAGTTTAAGACGTAGGTAGAAATCATATAGAAAAAAATCAGGAAAGATCTATATAAGTGACATTGAAATGAACAAATCGTACAAATTTTCTAGGAAGAATTAGTTTAGTGTTCATCACGTTTGTGTAATAGATCGTGCATCAATAATCATTAAACGTCATGTGGTAGATTACACATTTAGAAATATCTCAATACGTCACTGTTTGACTAGAAATACAGCGTAATCAATCCTAGAAGTCAAGAAAACGTATATGTTTTACAACCAATAATAACATAACTTAGTTAAGAATTACAGAAAACAATACTTAAAGAAAAGGTTGGGCAGATAAATTACCTGACAAATTTACCGTTTAACTTGTCTCTTTGTATTTCACTTGCTTATTGGATTTATTGGTCATGAAGTAAGCCATCACACAAATAAGGGTGCTTTATATGACGATTAACGATATGAATTTTGCTATGAAGCGAAAGAAGTGAGTTACTTAAGCCCTAACGGTAGCAAAAAAATAGGAACGAAATCCTTACAGTAGTGAAGAATGGCCTCTGACAGTTTTTTTCTCTCTTACACGACATTATTCTGAAGCGTCGTATCCAACGATTTTATTACATTTAAAATGTCCCAAATCCGTCAAATTAGCACCCCAGGTTAGGGGATGGTTGAGCGCTCACAAACATATCTTACTCCGCTACATCCTTTATTCATTATGTTTTTTTTGAAATAACAGTAATATGTTTTTTTTTAAATACCCACTTTATGAAATGCCACAGTAGTGAAAATAGAGGAACAGGTATTTTAAATCATTTGACACACAGGTACGGTTCACTACTTTTAAAAGGATTTAAATCACATTCAAGTATATCACTTGTTTACTTTTATTAATAGAAATGTCAACATAGTTATCTTCATTGTGGAAGTTTCTTCACACTTGATATATAACAGATCAAAATACTTCCTCTTCCAGTCATTGGAAAATCCAGGGTATTTTATAGATCCGTCAAGTATATCAAAACTTTAACCTTAAGACCTGCTACACACATTTTTTTTTACTCTGAGGCGGTTCTTCGTAAATGAATGAGAATATGAACAACAACACGTCGAAAACTATACAAGAACTCAATGATGAGAACTTCCAGAGACTCTTAGGACCTACAATATTTTTGATTATCATGCTAATTATTGGAATACCAGGAAATTTAACAGTACTTATAATATATGGACGAAAGTATACTAAAAGTGTTTATAGGACTATAGTTTGGAATCTTGCTATTGCAGATCAGATATTCTGTACAGTAGGAATACCGTTTAACATAGCACGTGTAGTTCACTATTATTCTTTCCAAGGAGAATGGGCGTGCGTCGTGTTCGTCGTATTGTTGTATCTTCTTTTGTTATATTCCACACATCTTTTGATGTTACTATCAATCCACAGATTTCGGAAGATATGCATGCCACTGAAATCACAATTAACTGTAAGGAATGTAAATTACTGGATCGTGGCTTGCCTAGGAATTTCAGTTTTACTTTCTTCTCCTCAGTTTGCCACTATCGAAATTTAGAAGAATAGACATTGGTTATAATTTAACTGGCACTACTTGTGCGATATCTCTCCCAAATCCGTCTATTTATCATACCATTTTTAGCTATGGATTTCTATCGCTGTTTGTGCTTTATACACTAGTTTTAATATTTATCTATTCCATGATTGGCAGACAAATGTATATTCAAACAAACCGGAGAAATGAAATGAATGGTAATGGTATTCGAAGCTCGATTTCAAGTAAGATGACGAAGATTGCCTTCGCCATTTCACTAGTGTTTGCTTTAAGCTACATTCCGGTGTTTGTTCTCCAAACAACGCGAAAAATGATCGCGGAAGAAGACTTAAGCATCGGTGCCTTTTCTTTTCTTAAAATTGCTGAGCGTCTTTATGTTGTTAATCATGTGGTAAATCCGTTTATATATGGTATTTTTGATAATCAATTCAAGCAACATTTCAAAGAACTTGTCACTTTTAACTGTCCAATTTGGAGTTCACGGCAAAGTACAGAATCAACAAAACCGTCTTTACCAATGTCGTCCACAAACGGATCGATATCAACAACTTCCATGGATACATGTGAAAGCAGTGTAAGTTTAAATGAGATTGGAGCAAAATGCTGACAAATGTTAAACATTGTTACACATTGTGAAATAGTTTAAACTGTACGAAAGTAGGTACAAAGTGAGCGCTTACCTTAAAGATTATCTTTTACGTGGGACCAAATCGGATTACAAGTATGACGAGTATTCGTTTAAGGTTTATCAAAAGAATTAACAATACACCAAACAATTTACTCTGAGTACAGGTAAACCTGTACACCTGGAAAAGTTTTTATGCAGTATGGCATTAACTAGGTAAAAAAGAAATATGTGCATTGTAATTTTTTCTTCAGAAAACTGAACATTTACATGGAATAGAAGATTCCTTTTATCAGACTGCGGAAGGTGCCAAAATGAACAAAAACCCGAGTTTCAGCTGATATGGTCCACTCGTTTACACAGTTTAAATCACCAACTACTGTTCAGATGTATATTGTCCATTTATTGTCTAATTAATTAATACGAATACATTTCAATACATTTTTTAAGATAGATAATATCTTAAACATTTTTCCAAACACATGGGTTTTTTTGCATCCTCTGTGGCAACGAAAAAAGAAATCTCGAATTTTATGAATACTGAAATGCATCTAAAATGTAATGATCTAGTTCCTGCAATACCTTAAACATGTTAAAACTGTTCAAGGTAAACAGGTTTGTCTGTACAAAGAGTAGTAAAATTTGGGTGTATATTGTGGTTATATTAGCACAAGGTTTGTTTTAAAAATTGTTTTACATTGTCTTATCGGGGACTTTTATAGCTGACTATGCGGTATGGGCTTTGCTCATCGTTGAAGGCCGTACGGTGACCTATAGTTGTTAATGTCTGTGACATTTTGGTCTCTTGTGGACAGTTTTCTCATTGGCAATCATACCACATCTTCTTTTTTATATATCAACCAACGTGTGTGTTCAATCGATTTAACTTTGCTATAATATGAAGACACTTTACCTCAGAAAGATGAATATGTCTTAAATGATTACTGTATGTATGTTGGCTCATGTGTGTATAAGATGATATTATTGTAATGACCTTTATATAAACTGAATATACATGTGATAATTATATTATGCTTTTTTTTTTATATCATTGCAAAACTTCTTGAAAAAGTTGAATTTCAAGGACTGTATTTTTTAAGTCATCATTTTTAACGAACATGTATACTCATTTATTCTAGAAATTTGAATGGTTCCTCTTTATTATGAATTGCAAAGTCTATTTTATTTCATTTTTCTTACTTAGGTGTCACATGTGCAGCAGGATCTGCTTATCCTTTCAAAGCCCCGGATGTCAGCCCCGGGTTAATATCATTCAGCTGAAGGTTTTCTATGCTGTGTTATTTGTATTGTTATTTGTCTGTTGGTCTTCTTTTTTTTTTTTGGTATTCTGTCATGGCATTGTCAGCTTATTCAACTTATAAATTTGAATATCGCTTGGGTATCTGTTGTCTTTTTTTAATTCTTTTTTTACAATTGGAGATACTTTTTGATTTTTAATTTAGTTTCTTGTGTATAATTCGGAGTTTAGTATGACGTCCATTATCACTGAACTAGTATACATATTTGTTTAAGGGCCAGTTGAAGGACTCCCCAGGGTGCGAGAGTTTCTCGCTACATTGAAGACCCATTGGTGGCCTCCGGCTGTTGTCTGCTCTATGGTCGGATTGTTGTCTCTTTGACACATTCACCATTTTCATTCTCAATTTTATTCTGTTTTGTTCGGGAAATATATCCTAACAACCTTGTCATCTGACATTGATGTAAAATCATGGTTCTCGAAATTCCTATCCTGAATTACATTCTTCTTTTCTTTAAAGTTTAAGCAAATTAACGTACACATGTATTCACAAAACATTAAATAATGAAAATCTTTGATGCTGCTGTATGTTTATTCAATCATAGCAGCATTGTCTCAATACATCATAACACACTGAAACTCATTTTTAAAGCCAATAAGAGGAGTTCTTCCCGACATTACTGATTATAACTGTTTCCTTCTTATGACACCTATTGAAAACATTGATAACATTACAAAAGCAAATACACATTCTTTTAAAATAGATAATAACGATGTTAAAGGTGAAATAAACTTGATTATTTGCTATTAAATTTCTATTCATCTTTTTCAATATCTTTTTAAACAGGTTTTCCTTCTTCCTGGTTTAAATGACTCTCCCAATTGTAACCGATATTTTCTTTAAACCAAAGTCTTAACATTTTTATTTTGACCCTTTCTGGTTAAAGATATTACAGGCTATGTATTGAAATTGATATTATATGATTTCTTCCTTTATGACTTTTTTTAACCAATACTGTGTAACTATCATTCTCAAATTTTTCCGTGTTATTTGATCTAAATATTATTGTACTTTTATAAACGATATTATTTGATATGGAAATAATTGTAAACAGTTGAAAAAGTTTGTGTTTATTTACTTTAATTGCCTGCATGCTTTCGTTTTTCTGTTGTTTTTTTTTTATAGATATACTCAAGAGGTAAATTAAATATATATTCAGTTCTTTAAATACAACCAGTTGTTAATTTCAACATATTACAAGACACACAATAAACTATCAAACTCACTAAGTAGTCTATTGTTTCTTGAAGTCGTACTTAAAAAAAGCAGCATTTGTAAAAAAAAAATATCCAAAGTATTATTAGTATTAAAATGGGCGCCGTTTTGCCGGTGGACACTTTAGAAAGTAAAGGAGATTCGAGAGATATCAAAGAAACATTCAAAGAAGGGCTCGTGGATAATGACCGACGGTTTTAATCAATAGTCTTTACTTTCAAAGTGATTGAAATTATCATAGCTAAAAACTATGTCCGAAACAATGGCATCGTTACTTTGCTCAACTAACACCACTGTTTCGCAGTTTGGTCTAAAAATGACACCAGAGGTGATTAGTCGTACGTGTATATTTATACAAATAAGAAGATGTAATTTGAATACCAATGATAGGACTGTTCATCATAGACCTTGTCGCCTTATTAGAGTTTGAAACAGAAAACTGGCTATTTTGCGACACGTTAAATACTAATGTTCTACAATAATAACTGTTGTATGTTGCATCAAACGATTTCTCTTCTGACGTAAAAACTTTTTGGAACGTCTTTGTCTCTAGCACCCAGGTTATGACATTGAAAATGCTGGGGTTTTTTTTAATTTTGTGTTTAAGTGCATTTTTGAAAATGTTTTTAAATCCTTGTTATATTTCTATCTTGTGTTGACGTGTACATCCAACATTCATGTATTCATTTTTGATGGCTCTGTTATGGTTCGGTTGGATAATGAGTAGTCTAAACAATTTTAGAATTTTCTTCTTTACCATAAAAGAGGGACGAAAGATACCAAAGGGACAGTCAAACTCATACATCTAAAACAAACTGACATCGCCATGGCTAAAAATGAAAAAAGACAAACAAACAACAGCACACATGACACAACATAGAAAACCAAAGAATAAACAACACGAACCCCACCAAAAAGTAGGGGTGATATCAAGTGCTCCGGAAGGGTAAGCAGATCCTGCTCCACATGTGGCACCCGTCGTGTTGCTTATGTGATTACAAATCCGGTAAATAGTCTAATTCGGTAGGTCACATTCATGAAAGGGAAGGGGATTGTAGTTACGACGTAAGGAACATATCCGATATCATTTGTGAAACGGTTATTCCATAACGGTCATAATTGTCATGAAAGCATTGCGAAAAAGTTAAAATAAATTTCGAGATTGCATGTTACGTAAGCGCGTCACTGCTTGTGATATCTCGTTGTGTCTTTCTTTGATGAAATATGCTGTATGTTGTTTTGCAGTTTGCATGAAGTGTCGAATATTATATTATTTATTAGTGCGTTTCCCTGTGAATAATGTTCTTGTATGTGTTTGTGCTGTATTTCTGACACGTAGTGTTGTTATTTTAGCGATATTTGTTAACATTGTCATATAAGCGGGTAGTTTAGCTAGCCGATTTACTAGGTTTAACCCACAACATTTTTTCTTAAAATGCCCTGTGCCAGGTCAGGAATATGGCAATTGTTATTAAATAGTTCGTGTCTATGTATGCTGGTGTTTGTTTTTGTTCAGTATTCCTGTTTTTCCTTTGTTTTCCTCTTATAGTTGATATGTTTTCTCTCAATCATTTATGACTTTTGAATTCCTTTATTTGTCTTTTTTTATTATTATTTTATTTTGCCATGGCGTTGTCAGTTTTTTTTTTTCGACTTATGCGTTTGAATTTCGATTTGATATCATTAGTCTATCACTCATACAAATTTTTCTTTAACATTTTTGGTATATAAATATATATTTTAATGTATAAAATATTTGATTGGTGTATTAATACATTTGTGGATGTAAAGAACCACATTCAAAGTATATGTATAAACATGTAGTTAACATATCTATTTGTTTTTATGAATTTCAGTAAACAGAAAGCAACGAAACAAATACAAATATGTTTCAACTTTAAAACAAATGTCACATAATGATTAATCAAATGGGCCGATACAAATTCTTTATAAAGACCCCGAGAAAACGCCCGTTCAAAATTTTTCAAAGAAATGATATGGAGAAGAAAAGTTTAACGTTAAATAAGATGCACTGAAATTAAAAAAATAAGAATAGAATAAACTGAACTCTGACATCTATTTTTTCTAGTGATACCATAGACCATATATCCCTGATCCATAAACCTTTTTCATTAGGAAACTTAGTTAAGCCAAACAAATATAATTTTGATCATTCAAGGAAGACAAGGACTTGGCCAAGTGACATCTATCAGATGGGCATGCATACTTAACTGTAGAAAACTGTACGCTGCCTCTAGATGCCATTTACGTATTGGTGTTGTTTGGTTGGTGTATCAATGGCTAGTTTAACTTATTGCTGTTAACATATACATCATATCACCTTTTTGACAGACATTACCATATGGCGGTCAAACTATTATTCCAGCACACAGGATGTGGTGTTTGACTTGAACTTTTAAAGGAAAGCATGAGGCTTAACGTTTATTAAAATTCATTAAGCTCTCCATATGCCTCATCGTTGAAAATCTCATGGGAAATTAAATTCAATGTTTGTGTTTTATTGAATATTTTGGATGGTGTCTCAATTTCTTTAATTTCATATAAAGTGTTGGGTTTTTTTCCCTTTGCTTTAGGAAATTTTTTTTTTATTACGACAATTTAAGTTTGACCTAACAATACACAAATATAAACCTTTAAAAATAGAATAAAATTATACAGTTCAAAATATCTGATACACCCTCATATTTCCCCACTCAAGCCTTTAATCTCTATCTAAGTTACACATGGTACGAGTGCCTTGATCTTAATTCTTTCAGTTAAATTGATTGATGTTTTTCTTTTGTTTTTAGATTGTTGTCCAATATTCTGTCCATCTTGTGCTTACTGCTCATTAGTATCATTTTTAGATGATTTTCATTGGATTATTTTTGTTAAGCTAAGCAAAATGTGTTTGATTTCAACTTTTGACTGGTTAAGTTATCCCCTAAATGCAAAATGAATATTGTTACAAAACATGAACTTGATATACGTTTGATCTGGATCAATATTTTCAACATGCTCAGAGCGTAGTTTCGGACGTAGATTCCCTAGTGCTTCCTTTAGTTTCGTTTCGACGCCAACTGCACGTTAAAAGTCCTTTGAGGTGTTTCTTGAACCGCTTGTCAAATAGTCCGTATATAAATGGATTTGCCACGTGGTTAACAACATAGAGTCTTTCACCAATTCTTAACATTGCAAACTGGAAAGTGTTAAGATTATCCTCGTCGATGGTTTTCTCTGTAATCTGAAGTATGAACAATGGAATATAACTCACTGCAAAAACCATAGATATAGCAAAAGCAATTTTGGTCATCTTGCTTGAAATAGCCTTCTGTGTAGAGCTGGTGACATGGTTTTCGAGTCTTCTCTTATGCTGTATGTATAATTTCCGTCCTATTATCGAGTATATTACGATCAAAACAATGGTATAGAATACGAACAAGGAGAGGAAACCATAACTAAAAGCAGTAGAGTATATTGATGGGTTTGAAAGTGATATAGCACAGCTGTAGCCTGTTAGATTATATCCAACATTAATTTCCTCGTATTTCGACAGCCCAAAATGTGGGGCAGATAGGATGAATGCAATGGCAAAGCAACCGATTACCCAATAGTTGACGTTATCCACACTAATTTGTTGTCTCAATGGGAAGCATATCTTCCGAAATCTGTGAATAGATAAAAGTACTAAAAGGTGTGTTGAATACAATAAGAGGAAATACAGCATAACAACAAACACGACACACGCCCATTCTCCTTCAAATGAATAATAGTGTACTATCCGAGCAATGTTGAATGGTATTCCAATCGAACAGAATACCTGATCAGCCACTGCTAGATTCCAGACAATTGTTCGGTGAACACTTTTGGCATATTTCTTTCCGTAAATAACAAGAACTGTTAGATTACCAGGAACTCCTATTGTTAATGTAATCACAAGAAACACTATAGGCGCCAATAATTTTTGAAACTTCTCATCATTAAGATCACTTATAGTTAAGGTTGAATTAGCCATATTGAACTCAACCAGCGAAGAAATACAATTACTTTTTTAAATCACCAAATGCAACATGCAAACATGGCTTTATATCCCTAGGCTAGTATTAAATTAATTTATGTCCTGGTATTTAGGAAGAAGGGAATCAGGAACTATTTGTGATATAGATCAATAAAATTTTATTGTCAAAACTAGATTATTTCAATAAAAACCATTTTTATCTAATCAGAGGGAAATAAAAACAATGTATTATCTAATCTCATATGGTTTTTATGGACTATTTATATGACAAATCATGTATTATTTTCCTGAATGAAAATATATCTTCCCGAAACATGGTTCATGATAATCATTCACGTTTGATAAAAAAAAAAAAAACAAAAAACTGCTGAAACGGATCCGAAGAAGTCTCTGACCAAGAATGCTGCCAAGTTTACTTGTTCGTATGATTTCGGGCTTACGTGAACCATATTGTAATCGTCCATTCCATCTAAACAGAATACAGCGTACAGATACGAAGATAAGAGCATTTGATTCAAGTACAAACATTCGTTAGTGTATTTCTTTGTTAGATGTGTTTTTACTAATTACCCATCTGATACTTTAGTTCCCTTTAACTGTCCACATTCTTCGTATGCCTAGCTCACATTAATATTGTTTTATTTTTACTAAACGGGTAGGTTTTGTCATTGTTGTTTTGGTGTATAACGAATGCACGTCTTGCGTTTAAAATTATAAACCAGGTACCTTTGATAACTATTGTATATGCTCTTTTTTACCATTTATTTTTTTAATACATTTTGACATTTAAAAACTTTCTATTCACCTGACTTATTTTATGACTTGGCGAACAAATGGTCAAGCGTCGTAAGGAATGGTAAAGACAAATAGTTGTTGTCAAATACAATGACAGAAAAGTAAAAAAGAGATAATTGTGCAAACAAGCCCCGCGATGATTAAATATAAACGAAAAAAATATCATGTAAAAAAGTATCCCATAAGCTGTCAACCAATAAAAAAATCAAGATTATTATATAGATTACATTATATAGAAGGGTGCGCGGATTTAAACATAGATATAATAGAGCTTACGGAAACAGTAAAATGAAATCAACCTGCTGTAAATCGACATAAAAAATTGTCAACAAAAAACTGCTATTTCTAATTACAAATAGCGTATCAAAAAGAATTGGAAGGAACGTTAGGGAAAACCGATTCTTTCAAGGAAGACAATCTAGAAAATTTAAATCGTAAAGATACCATAAATGTACATTAATTTGGAGCAAAACGATAACAGTAACAACTATGGTATAAATGAACAGGTCCTTATAGATACATATAGTTATTTGAAGATAATCAATATAGAGGAGAACTGAACATTAAAAATTGGTAATGAAAAATGATTATTTTCACAACACTAGCTGAATTTTGTATTACGTCGTACTAGCTTACCGAGTACCGACCTGCTTGGCTTGTGATACATATGTGGACAAGCACTGATAGCGTGGCAATAAATTCCTGAACTTTTCATCATTAAAAGACAAAAACAATCAAAACCGCGGAGTAAACAAGAACTCACAAAAGCAAAAGACATTTACATCAACAGTTATGAAAAAATAAATAAGAAACAACACGAACTCCACTAAAAACCGCGAGTGAAATCAGGTGCTCCGGAAGGGTAAGCATTTTCGTATACGGCACCCGTAAAGATCAGTTAAGTTGTTAATTAGTCATGTGTAAACTAAAGAGACACGGGGGTGAATGTTTTGCTCAAACTCAAGCAATATCCACATAAAATTCATACATATCGCTAACTTAACGAGCAACGGATCGACGATGTTTATGGTAGTTGATAAATTGCATTTGTACATCAAAAATGAAGGTTAAATTATTAATTTCAAAAAACAATTGAATCTGATGAAGTAGCGAAAATAGGCATTGTGTTAATATATCACGATGCATCCCTATTGTAATTCTGTAGTCCATGTAGAAATATTCAAAAGGATATAAAACCTGCTGATTAAAACAGGAAGAATTATTTGACCTACGTTTTGTCGAGGCTATGTATTAACAATATGTAACAACTTCTTGTACTTGAACACTTGTTTAACTGATCCCAGTAATTCTTAAAAATATTGATTATAATTTTCTTGCGAAGGTGATATATACAAATATAGCCTTTGTATAGGTGTACGAATTGACCTGACATGAAGTATATAACTAGGACGAGGGCCAAGGTCGATATACGTTTTTTGGCTCGATAATCTTATGACCTCATACAAAGGTATATTTTATATTATTAATTCCTACCATGTTAGTATCAAGATCGTCATTTAGTTTGTTGGAACTTTATAGATATTAAATTGCTCCTTGAACACAACATATTAGTGTTATTTATTATTTTTATTTATTTTTATATCTTAAGTATTGAAGATTTTTTTTCTCAAAATCGATCACAGATATCATTTGTTTCAAAGTTAACAAAATCCTGAAATCATTTCATGACGTCACAAAGTATATCTGATTTTTGATATTCTAAAAATAAAGTGCACTATGCTTTTTGCCGGTCTACTTGTTTTTGTACCGCCGTTTCTCTCTACCTTCGAAAATATAGTTTAACATGTTGACTATCCTAAAAATCAATTTGTTAAAATTATACGAATTAATATATTATCAAATAACATAAGAAACTAACATATTCTATGTTATGATATGTTTATTATAAATGTCAAATGTAGGTTGACATCAATCTGTTATCACTGCTTCCAATTAATATCTGCTCGTATCTGTAGCTCTTCCGAATTAGATTTTTTATAAAAAGAAACTCACAACTGCTATAAAATACAGGAATATGCAACGAAATATATTCAAAACAAGATAAAGAATTCATCGCATAAAAGATAGACCTATTTCACTCCTAGCTCTCACCACGATTTCATTCAAATCATGGAGATCTCACGTCAGAAGCCTATATAGTTCAGTGGTTGTTGATGGTTCTTGACTGTCATATTTGTTTTTCTTAAAAAAGATTTTTTATAAATTAGGCCGTTGGTTATCACAATTGATTTCTTTCCTATTTTCATGTAGGGGCCTGGTATAGACGACGATACAGTATAGGATTTCTCATTTTACAAAGTTGTACGGTTGCCGTCAATTGCGTAAAACAACTTTATTTGGACTTTGGAGGATTGCTGTCTGATTGTGAATCATATCACGTCTCCGTTTTTTTTTTATATAAGTCCTTTAGATATTTATATATAAAGTAATATATGGGAACATCCCTTAATGTGATGTATGGGTATGTTGATTTGGTAAATCAATTACACTTTGGGAAAACATTTTCAAATCCTAAATCTGTTTGAACTCAGAATTTCCATTTCATTATCACACACATATGTGGTAAATGTAAACAGCTCCAGCTGGCCAATGTAAAGATTCAGACATATATATAGGCAACTGTGGTAAACTGATATTCAAATCTCGTACATCCATTAAGACGACAAATCACTGTAACAAATACAACTTTGAATAACGCATGAACTCTATAGGGTGCGAAAGCAAAATTAGAAAAGGAAAGGCTTGATACTCTGTGGATACACTTAAATTCACTTATTCTCTTCAATTGTTTCGGTTCTTATAAATCCTTGGCTTTAAGATATTTGACTTTGAGCGTTTCTGATAAAGGTGAATCCAGAAAAAATGCTTATGACACATGAAATGTAGTCTAACTTTTAAAAAAAAACTAAGGATTTTCTTATCCCAGGCATAGATTACCTTAGCTGTATTTGGAACAACGTTTAGGAATTTTGAACCCTCAATGCTCTTCAACGTTGTACTTGTCTGGCTTAATAAATATTTGATATGAGCTTCACTGATGAGTCTTATGTAGACGAAACGCGCGTCTGGCGTACTAAATCATAATCCTGGTACCTTTGATAAATATGTTCTCTCTTCCTATGAAGCTCTGGTCTTATTAACCTGTTCCGTTTGGCCTTCGCATTGCCTTATTCTCTTGTTGATACTTATGTCTATCGATGGTAGTTATACAATATTCCCGTCATTGTTTTCCTAATTCAATATGCGGGGGAAGCTAATAATGCAAACAAAAAAACAAACAGGATAATGTAATATATTCATAAGTATTCACAATGTATGATAATGGGTTTTTTCAATACAAATCTAAAAATATACGTCTTGCACAGCATAGATGTACAGCAAAGTTACACAAGTTAAAATCAAAAAGCTACAAAATGTGTTTATTTGATGGCAACAAAAAGATGCAAGTGGCTGTATCATATACCTAAATCTCAATCTACTATGTATCGATCGAAAATATTGAATAGGAACATGTGTAGATACCATCACACTTTTTCAATGGGAAATCAAACAAATCATGGTACATGAAATAGACTTTCATGGATCAGATAAGATTAACAAAAACATTATGCACAAATTTGCTAAGAAATTTGCCAATATTGCCCTTGACAACTCTAATGATATTTGAACCAGACAACATAAACGCAATTCCGAACTTAGGTAGCACATTACCCTCATTTTACCTCAGCATATAAAAACATTTTGGTAGAAAACAAACAATACACAAACAAGTAATACACGTATCACAAACTTTTGAAATATCATACAATACAACAAATCTTGTGGGGTAATTAAAATATAAAGTTTAAAATTAAATGTCTTGTTTTTATTAACTAGCTAAAGGATTACAAGTTTGGGAAATTAACTTCAAAACCTAAGTCGATCTAAAAACCCTCAAAACTGAAACATTTTATTCCAAACAAATAGTAAAATATATTAAAATTAGATAAATGCCTCATGCTTGAAAGCCTCTGTGTAAAAAAAATAAAACATTTCCGTGACTGTTAACAGCTGAATTAATCGAAATTATGTCTAAATTACGTGAAGAATTGTGCAACCATGTTATTAGTCAGAATAATAAGAGATCTATAGAATTCTATAAATGAAAAAAAATATATTGAAATTTGACTCAATCACTCAAATAAGGCACATGCTACAATATACTTTCTATTACATAATCAATGATAATTATAAAATAATAAGATGGTAGGAAACTGCTCCATTCCAATCCTTCAAAAATTAATAGTTACTTCATTATTGGAACATACAAGATAACAGTATGTTTGTCCTATGTAATTTGAAAGAAGATTAGAGAAATTTTGAAATGAATGTCAATACTTTCATGAATTCTAGAACAAACTATATGTTTTGTCCGTGTCGTTCCTTGACTATCAATTGGTATTGTGTTTGAAAACTGTAACGGGTTGTTTTATTGAAAATAATCATCAGTAAAATTCGTGAGAATATTTATATCATTGATCAAGCCGTTGCCTTTCATAAGTTACAAGGATATTTATACTATAAATGCCCCCCCCCCCTCATAAATGTACTCGAGACAATTATGTTACGCAACACTATTTTTAGACTGCTCAAGATGAATTTCTATAGCAGAAGTAGATTCTATAGTACGGCTATTTATTTCGCCATTAATCAAACCGCATGTTACAAGTTCTTTGAAATGTTTCTTGAACCTTTTGTCAAATATCCCGTATATAAACGGGTTGGCCACGTGGTTTACAACATAAAGTCTTTCACCAATTCTTAACGCTGCAAACTGGAACGTGCTGACATCATCCTTTTCGATCGTTTTTGTTGTAATCTGAAGTATGAATAGTGGAATGTAACTAACAGCAAAAACCATAGATATAGCAAAAGCAATTTTGGTCATCTTACTTGAAATAGCCTTCTGGGTAGAGCTCGTTATTTGATTTTCGAGTCTCCTCTTATGCTGTTTGTATAATTTCCATCCTATCAACAGGTAAATACAGATCAAGACAACGGTGTATAATATGAACAACGCTAAATAACCGTAACTAAAAGCAGTGGAGTAAATTGTCGGATTTGATTGTGATATGGCACAGCTGTATCCTGTTAAGTTATATCCGACATTAATTTCTTCATATTTAGAGAGAGCAAAATGTGGAGCAGATAGGATGAATGAAATGCTAAAGCAAGCAATTATCCAATAATTGACGTTATCCAAACTTATCTGTTGTCTCAGTGGAAAGCATATATTCCAGAATCTATGAATGGACAAAAGTACTAATAAATGTGTTGAATACAACAATAGAAAATACAGCATAACAACAAACACGACACACGCCCATTCTCCTTCAAACGAATAATAGTGTACTATCCGGGCAATGTTAAATGGTATCCCTATGGTACAAAAGATCTGATCGGCCACAGCTAGATTCCAGACAATAGTTCTGTATACACTTTTAGAATATTTCTTGAAATAAATTATAAGAACTGTAAGATTCCCAGGAATTCCAATTATTAAAGTAATCACGAGAAACACTATTGGTGCCAATAGCTTCCGGAACTTTTCATCATCAAGGTCCTTTATTGTTATAGTTGAATTAGTCATGATGTGAATTAGAATAACATGGGCACATTAATATAACGTGATGAAATTGAAAAAAACATGGGGTGTACGTCTTAACTTAACACTTCATACAATTTGCATATTAAATGCAAATTATCTCACTTGTTTGTTACAAAGAAATGAGGAAATATTTGTGCCATTTTAAATTACACAAAGGGGTATCTAAACGAGGTAGTTCAAAACTCAGAAATACAACAATGATACAATGATCAAACAGCGGAAATAAACAGTTTGTTTATAATTCTTAGAATACATTCTAATGTGATTTTGTTCAGTTCCATGAAAAAGTGTATTTCGAGATGGGATACAGAAATAAGCGGATTACATACAGGAAGAATTATTAGACCTACAGTTATATATATATCTGTGTTAATTGTCTACTTGTGCCACTTGTTACTATCGTTCATGTAATCTCAAACTTAATGTTATCATACAGTGAGAAATTAAAAAAATCTGAAATAATAGGTATATTTTGAATAAGAATGTAGGACGACATGAAAACCTTAGAACTACTTAAGGCTAATATCCAACGTCTTTTCTTTACCCCGAAATTTGATTCGGGTAGCATTGGTTTATGTAGAAGCTCACGCCTGTAATTGAAACGTGAAACATGTCACAAAATTTGAAACAAGTTATGAAACACATCGCATTGGAGCGTTATATCTAGTGTGAACAATATTTTATTATGAATAAGTCGAATTACAATATTTTTTCACATTCTCAAATAGGATTCAAAACACAAACAAACAAATGTAAGATCTATTTTAATTCCTAGTTTTCACAGAGATTTATTTCAATTGATGTATAGGTCAGTCCATGCAGATATATCATATCTCTATAAAAATAAAATTATTTGAAAACAAGAATGTGTCCATAGTACACGGATGCCCCACTTGCACTATAATTTTCCATGTTCAGTGGACCGTGAAATTGGGGTCAAAACTATAATTTGGCATTAAAATTAGAAAGATCATATCATGGGAAACATGTGTACTAACTTTCAAGTAGTTGTGACTTTAACTTCATCAAAAACTACCTTGACCAAAAACTTTAACCTGAACTTCGCCCTTTCATTTTCTATGTTCAGTTGACCATGAAATTGGGGTCAAAACTATCATCTGGCATTAAAATTAGAAAGATCATATCATGGGGAACATGTGTATTAAGTTTCAAGTGGATTGGACTTCAACTTCATCAAAAACTACCTTGACCAAAAACTTTAACCTGAACTTCGCCCTTTCATTTTCTATGTTCAGTTGACCATGAAAATGGGGTCAAAACTATAATTTTGCATTAAAATTTGAAAGATCATATCATGGGGAACATGTGTACTAAGTTTCAAGTGGATTGGACTTCAAATTCATCAAAAACTACCTTGACCAAAAACTTTAACCTGAAGTGGGACGAACGGACGGACGAACGGAGGCACAGACCAGAAAACATAATGCCCCTCTACTATCGTAGGGCATATGGGAACGTTCATTATGATAATCAACGACAAATTGGAATTCATTTTCATATTCTTATCTCTCTGATTTCTTTACATTTTCACTTCATTATCAAACACATATGCGGTTAAGTAAACACTCTGTGTGTTCAGACAAAAATACAAGCAACTGTAGTTTCTGCTGGTGGACTATCAGTCCCCGAGGGTATCATCTGCGCAGTAGTCAGTACTGCGGTACTGACATGATTTATAACAAACCCTTCTAAAATTGTCCGTTGATAAATTTTGAAATTATAAAGAAACAAAGGTTTTAACTCCCTCAGGCAAAGTTGGCCTTAGATGGATTTGGCTTGTTTTTTTTTTTTGGGGGGGGGGGGATTTTTTTATCATATAGCTCTACAACTGTTTCAGTATTTATACATCCTAAGCTTTGAAATTTGGCTTTGAGCGTTCCTGATGAAGGTAAATCCAGAAAAACGCTTCGGACGGATGAAGTTATTGAACGTGGTGTTTTCAATTTTTTACTGATGTTCTTTTTCTAATCTTCTAAATCGATCAGGAATCAAATCAAGTTAACTTCAAAAGAAGCGAAAGGAAATTGGAAAAGGTGTGAAACGCTACCTCTTTTTCTACTACTGGCTCTGTGTCTACCTTTTTCTAGATATATTTAAAGCAAACAGTTAATTATACTTATTGAGGCGAGTTAACTTGTTCAGTTTTCAAAACCATGCAAGTGAACGAAAGAGTGTGCATTAATGAGTAAGTTACTTACATTTTGGTCATCTGAGTTGGTCCGTAAAAGGTTAATGATGTTGTCATGTTTGTTATCTACGTAAAAGGAGCCTCGTGACTGTACTATTATTACTAGAATTATCTGTTTGCCTTCAATAAAACTACAATCTAGCATTCTAAAAAGTCATATGTAAGATTTTGGTGTTGCAGAATGAAAACTAGCAGTCATGTGTTTTCTTTGATTGAACAGTTTGTAGCCGAGTGGTCTCGTCGGTTATTGTATGTGTCGTCATAGTTTTATTTTATTATTGTTTTTTTATAATGATAAGGCCCCTGGTGGTTTATTTAATATTGTTTCAATTTATTTCATTTTTTACACGCTGTTGTCTGCTCTATGGTCAGGTTGTTGTCTCTTTGACACATTCCCCATTTCCATTCTCAATTTTAGTTTATAGCTTATTGAAAACATACATTTGTTAATCTTTAAAAGTATAACGGTGACGTTCTGTTTTATCCTCTCTTGGTCTTTGGTTGTTGGTGGATGTTGTTTCATTGCCAATCGTACAACATCTCCTCATTTCTATATCAATAGCTTTATGAAAGCTATACATTGTACATGCTTTCTGTCTGTACAGAATTTATGTATCATTGTCATTTTGTCAACTATTCTGAAATCGGACTCGGACTTCTTTGAGACCGAGTTTTACTGTGCGTATTGATGTGTGTTCGGTTTTTCTATATTCGCTAGAGATATAGGGAGAGGGTGACATATCACAAAACATGTTTAACCTTGCACATTTTGACACCTGTCCGAAGTCAGGAGCCTATGACCTTTGTTTAAAGTCTTGAATGATTTTTAATCAAAGTTTATTTTTATATTTTGAGGTTTAGTATGACTTCCATTTTTCACTAAACTAATACACATTTTTGTTTAGAAGGCAGCTGAAGACCGCCTCCAAGTGCGGAGTTTTCTCGTTGTGTTAAATACCTATTGGTTGCCTTCGGTGGCGGTTTTCTGCTCTTTGGTCGTGTTGTTGTCTCTTTGACACTTTTCCCATTTCCATGCTGATTTTTAAACGCACGCACAAACACCACAACTACAACAATCAGTTATGCAACCCTTAATCATTGTTCTAACTGTGCATTGAAAGGAAATAATAAGATTCCCAAGCACATCTAGTTTTGACCTATGGCCAAATGTAAAACTTGATTGAGATGTGCTGGAGACCAAACGATTGAACAGCCAATTATTTAAAAAAAAATTTAAATCAAAAAGATACAAATGTTTAAACATAATAGCCAAATAAAGGCAACAGTAGTATACCGCTGTTCAAACAATTTACATTGTCTAACCGACAAAACCTTGCAAGGAACCCATATACCAAATAATATAGTTTTAAAAAATCAAATGAAAAGAAAAAGTTTTAAATCTATCATTGAATGATGAAAATAAAGTGAAGGACAATGTACATATGATAAAACTAGGACTGGGACTCAATTCATCATGCAAAGTTACCTAAGCCAATTCGGCTGTCCTCATTAAATATTTGTGGAGGCTGTGCACTAAAACATTATATTTTTGACTTTTCAAATACTTAATCTCTAGCGTACTACGTGAATGTAAAATCACATTTTACTTTTGAACTATTGTTGCATATATTCATTCTTATTTCATTCAATCAAAATCTTGTCCAGTTATATTTACTATTTGTTTTTTTCTAATTAAGGTCTAGCAAAATAGTCTATGAATAATTTTGTAATTGCTCACAGCGTTTATTTCCGTCAATGAAGAATCAGAGAATATTATCTTTGAAATATCGTATATATATATATATATAGTTCCAAGAAACCTTTATCTCCCTTGCAATAGCTGTTGACAGGGTAAAAGTGTAGTGTTGACGGCAATAGTAAATCCAGTTTGTAATAAACGGAACTTGTTTTTTAAATGTATATTTTTGGAATAAAAAAGCTCACTCCTCATATAAACACGTAAAATAAAAAACAAAATCTAATTTGTTCTGTATACTGTCTTTACATCTTGTAATCGATTTCCTCAGTTTCATTATAAGCTGTGAATTGGTTTTACAAAGTCGATGATGTTTCAAAAACAATTGAATCACATAACTAACCTTACATATGTGAAGACACCAACGACGACGACGACGGAATATAGGATCGCTTTGTGGCTTCCGCATTTGTCGTCTCTGGATCGACAAAATTGAACCTGACAGAAGTCGGTTAAGCAATTGTATTGTTAAACTGCTCTAGCTGAACTTCTGTTCCGGTAGTAGAATCTCTGTTGCTGTTTTTGGTTTCGTCATGGCGCCAACTGCACGTTATAAGTTTTTTAAAGTGTTTCTTGAACTGGTTATCAAATATCCCGTATATAAATGGGTTCGCCACATGGTTGACAAGATAAAGTCTTTCTCCAATCCTTAACATTGCAAACTGGAAAGTATTTAGATCGTCCTTATTGATCATCTTCTCTGTAATCTGGAGTATAAACAGTGGAATGTAACTCATTGCAAAAACTACAGATATTGCAAAAGCAATTTTTGTCATCTTACTTGAAATAGCCTTCTTGGTAGAGATGATAATTTTCTTTCTGATTCGTTTCGTATGCTGTATGTATAATTTCCGTCCTATAATCGAGTATATAACGACTAAGGCAATGGTATATACAAAGAACAAAGCGAGAAAACCGTAACTGAATGCGGTGGAATAAATTGACGGATTGGAAAGTGAAATAGCACAGCTGAAGCCAGTTAAGTTATGTCCAACTTTGATTTGTTCGTATTTTGACAGCCCAAAATGTGGGGCAGATAGGATGAATGCAATGACGAAGCAAGCGAATACCCAGTAATTGACGTTATTCAAACTTATTTGTGTTCTCAATGGAAAGCAAATCTTCCGAAATCTGTGAATGGATAGAAGTAGTAATAAGTGTGTTGAATACAGCAGTAGGAAATACAACAAAACAACAAACACGACACACGTCCATTCTCCTTCAAATGAATAATAGTGTACTATCCGAGCAATGTTAAATGGTATACCTATGGTACAAAATATCTGATCAGCCACTGCTAGATTCCAGACAATAGTTCGGTGAACACTTTTAGCATATTTCTTGCCATAGATAACCAGAACTACGAGATTCCCAGGAACTCCAATTATTAATGTAAGCACGATAAAAACTATAGGTGGTAATAAATCCCTGAACTTTTCATCATTAAACTCGCTTATTGTCATTGTTACATTAGCCATGATGATTTAAACACACACGTTTGGTTGATAATGAAATCAGTATTGCATACATGTGCTGATATTGGTGTACATTAATCAAAATAATAGTCACTAGTATTCGATATTATTCACAAATTTAGAAAGGAGTAACTATTTAAGTACATACTATAATATGGTTTGGAGTGTCAAAATTAGGATACGACACTTTAAATTGATGATTAAACAGCGGAACTTCAAAATTGTAAATCTTATATCATGTGCCTCGTATGTCATATCGAGATTCATATTTTCTTAAATGAAACAAGTACTTCCCTGTGTAATCATCGACTTACTGAAGAATGGGATACAGAAACTGGCTGTTAACAAAAGATTCGTGCGTTGCGAGTTTATCTTATGATTCCTGGCTTACGTTTACAGCATTTTTTTACCAGGTCATCTTTAACTCGATACATTTTTCTGATTAATTAATTTACGGGAATTTTATATCGCCCTCTTAACATGAAAGTATTATCAACAGCTTCCTGTTATTATCATACGGATGACAGCAACGACCAATGCAATCACTAGTTGTAGCTAACGTCATCTGAGTTGTCGGACGATTCAATGAATAAGTTATGAGTTGCACATTCCCATCAGAAGTTATGATTGTAAAAAGAGGATCTTCGAGCGACCTTAAATACAAATAAATATTGATTCGTTCCTTTTTTTAAGCTTGGGATAAAATCAAACCTGATAGTTAATCGCATGCTTTTTTAAAACTAGTATAACATTTGATGGTTAGACGTTGCACGCTTGTCGAAAAAATATATAGTTACTAGGAAAATAAGGTCACGTTAAGATCCTGCATATCGGGTTGTCATCAGTGTTTAATAAACTTCAATAAAAAAAGGTTGGTTGGTAGCTAGCAGTAGGGCTATGAGAATTGACTCCCATTTTTCTACATATTGTTTTAATGTTTTTATGTTGATTGTTAACATTCTGTATTATTTCAACTTATTTGGTGGGTTCTTTTTCGTATTCATATATTATTACATTATCGGTGGTTTATACAAGTGTTGACCATCGTGTGTGGATAAATATTATAAGAGGGTCAAAATTTATAAACTAGTAGTATTGCAAGGATGCATGTCGTTTCGTAACCTGGTCGTTTCGTACCTGGTCGATTCGTAACTACGTTGATTTGTATCTGAGACGTTTCGTACCTGGTGTAATTATATATGGTTATAAAGTGTTATTTTAAAATTAATTAGTTTAAATGAAACAGTTAAAGTTAATTGTTCATCTAATAATAACAATATTGTAAAAATGTTTTTAATTTAATTTTAAAACTTTCTTAAATCTTTTAAATTATTGGCCAATTGGCTAATTGGTAATTACGCTCGGTGACAGCTTTAATGTTTTTTATGACAACTAATGACAGGTAATAAAAAGTAATTATAGTAGGTGTAAAGTTGATTAATGGCACACGACCTAAAAATATTTTTTTTCTACTTTTTTCTACCTGTTACATGCAATTGCATAACCCTCCTCCTTTTTCACCGGGCTGCAATTGGCCACAGACGACTATTTATCCAAGGTTTTTGGACATAGCGAAGAACTACTTGAAGACGACCAGCTGAAGCGGTGTCCATTAGCTGGTTAAAGGCAGTTCTGATATGCTCCACTGGCAGGAATGGTAAGGCCATCAACTTACTTAAAAATTTAAAAGTGTTGCCTTGGAATTGTATGAAACTACTAATATGTACATCAATAGGTCTTTTTATTATTTTTTAAGTAACCTACGACTCATATTATTATTATATATTGATATAAGGTTACAAAACGTCTCAGGTACGAAACGACCTAGTAAGTTACGTATCGACTAGTTACGAAATGACCTGCACCCTATTGCAATTCCATATTGATAAGAGCAAGAACAAATATATTAAAAAACTAAAGAGTTAAAAACATTGAACATTGTAGCTAAACGTTCTCATTTATAAGTTGTCCAATTACACAACGGATGATTCGTGTTTCTTCTTCAATCAAAGGTGCAAACAATAGTTAAAAAACTATTAAGGTCAGAAAATCAAATTCAGGGGAAAAAACAGTCAGCACACAGTTTAATGCATGTAACGTTTTTAGTATTATCAGTCATTCGAGGTATGTTTTATGGTTTATTATTTTATACATTTGAGGCAGAGCGTAGAGCATAAGTGAAGAGGTACAAATAAAAAAAATACACATCTGGTGGTGTTAAATAGGTACTGCTAAGTTATTGTTTTTGTATCTTACCTTGCTTATAATTGACAAAAGCTTAAACTGTAAATATAACCAAAAAATAATCACAAGTCATAATATTTTTAACATGATATCAAATAAAACAAATAAATGTAGTATTTTTTACACTATAATACAGTGTTATGAAGAGATTTGCCCATGTTCAAATCTCTTACATAGATTAAGAAGATACAAAACAAAGTAACAACAAAACTTGAGAGAATGAATAAAGTAAGTAAAATATTCATTTAAGGACAATATAATGTTCACTTTTAGGCATGGTGGCCATGTTGGTTGATGAACATTCTTAGGGGGAAATTATTTTTTTGTTCTAAATGGTTCAGTCATTTCAAAGTGGAGATCTTTGATAAAGTTAAGGTTTCAAAGTGGGGTTCTTTGACAAAGTTAAGGGAGGTGGCCAAGGTATAAACAAAAAGGATAGCAAAAGCAACACCGTCCTTTGGTCAGATATGCTTCAGAAGATGTTTTGTTGCAAACGCAAAAAAGTAATAGACAACCAGATGCTCCGCAGGGCACAGCTTTATACGACCGCAGAGGTTGAACCCTGAACGGTTGGGGCAAGTATGGACACAACATTCAAGCTGGATTCAGCTCTAAATTTGGATTGTGATTAAATAGTTGACACAGCATAGGTTTCTGACACAGAATGAATGTGGTCTAATGAACTTAAAATTTTTGTTTTGCCTTTGAGCAATTCCCTATGCTGTTGAATATCTAAAAAAAATGGAAAAAAATATTCTTTTATTTATGAAATCTGAAATGAGAAAATTTGACCCCCCCCCCCCCCAACTTTTTTTTCACATCCCCCTTTCCCTTATTCCAAAACTGATCTCAATTCAAATTTCTAATGGCCCCTAGCAATAACTTCTCATTTAAATACATCATAAAATATTAAAATGTAAAAAAAGTACTTGTTATCACTGAATGGTAAAGATTGTTTTAATTTATCAGTTGGTAGTAAAAGTGAATATATATTGTATATTGTATAAAACAATGATTTAAGTTGATTCAACTACTATTCTGGACAAAGAAAGATAACTCCAATTGAAAATGTGTTGCTATTGCGCAATATTGTGCAATTAGATATTTCTTGCTATTGCGCAATACTGTGTAATTGAAAATACTTGCCATTGCACAATACTGTGCAATTGAAGATTTTTTGCTATTGCGCAATACTGTGTAATTGAAAATTTCTTGCTATTGCACAATACTGTGCAATTGAAGATTTCTTGCTATTGCTGAATACTGTGCAATTGAAAATTTCTTGCTATTGCACAATACTTAATATAATAATTTTGGATCCTGATTTGGACCAACTTGAAAACTGGGCCCATAATCAAAAATCTAAGTACATTTTTAGATTCAGCATATCAAAGAACCCCAAGGATTCAATTTTTGATAAAATCAAACAAAGTTTAATTTTGGATCCTTTGGGCCCCTTGTTCCTAAACTGTTAGGACCAAAACTCCCAAAATCAATCCCAACCTTCCTTTTGTGTTCATAAACCTTGTGTGAAAATTTCATAGATTCTATTTACTTGAACTAAAGTAATAGTGCGAAAACTAAAAATGTATTGCCCTATGGCGCCTAACAACGGACAACCCAAAACATAACGCCCAAACCTGTGTTAAATTTATAGATTCTTCATTATAAAGTTTCAAAACTTATTCGCATCGATAAAAAAATACGCAACACATCAAAAATTCATGCAGCTTGACACCAAAATTCAGGAAGCTCTGATTTGCAGTTCCTGATAAAAAAAAATATACTTAACCTTTTGTATAATCAGTGACAGCAACATATGTTTATATTGTCTGTTTAGAATTTCAATTAGGAACTATGCTATTCAGTGGTAATTTTTCCTTAACATCTTACATAGTTATGATTTGCCATACATTACTGTGACTAATTGGACAGCAGTCCATTACCATAGGAATCCGATGTTCAGTAGACTTTTGTTGATATGGTTCAAGAATGTTTCTCGTTTCTTGTTTTTTATATAGATTGGACCGTTCGTTTTCCCGTTTGAATGGTTTTACACATGTTATTTTGATGGGTCCTTTATAGCTTGCTATTTGGTGTGAGCCAAGGCACCGTGTTGGAGACCATATTTTGATGTATAATGGTTTACTTTTATAAATTGTGACTTGGATGAAAGGCTTGTCTCATTGACACTCATCTTCTTGTATCTAATTATTGAACAAAAGAGGGTCTTGGACTCTTTTTTTTAAAAATATGATAAGCAGTAAAAATTTGGGTCCAATAAGTCCTCACCACACCATCATAAACTATAGTTCTTTACCATGTTTACTAAGTTTACCAGCAGACATGGTCATCATGCTCTAGTGTGCCAGACCATCACAAGTTAGCAAACCAGATACTATATACTGAAATCAAGCATGCCGTACCAAATATTACATTATTTACTTTAAAATACCATAAAGATTCACCTTACAGTCAATTTTAAAGCTCAACCAAACTGACAGGAGATTCTACATCAAGTATTCAAAAAGTGTATAAATTTTAAATTCCAGCAAAGGCAGATAAAAATTTCATTGGTGATTGGAATCAATAAACAAATTACATCTAAATAAAGCAAACAAAATGAATATATAATATGTTTTTGGAAAAGAATTTATCTTTACAAGGCAATAAAAATGTAATTGTGTATTCAGGCAAAATAAACATGATTCTTTAATTGGCTGGCTTGACATCTCTGACCTGATACTGATAGAAACTTCTCATATCTATAATATTTATTTTATGTTTTACAATATCAAATAATTATGAAAATGGGGATTCTGGTTTTTTTTAAATGCCAAACACAGCGATTCCTTTCTACAAGGATCAAATCACTGAAATCATTCTGATTAAATTTACTTTTGTCCTTTTAGATCTTCTCTTGTGGTTTCTAAAGATGTCAAACATTCATATGACAGATGTTTCCTATAATATGAACTTTCTTCACCTATAACATGTTTGCTGCCATTACTATTGTGTAAACCACTAGTTAACAATCAAAATGATATCGCGCCAGCATCTAACTATCATGCAACATTTCTTTCCTTTGTCATTAACAATATTATATTTGCCTTTTGTCTTGATAACATTATAATACGTGCATTTTATCTAGACAACAATATGATATCATTCTTATGTCTATTTAAACATTTGAAATCATCATTGCATCTATTTAACAATACGATAACATCCCTTTGTCTATCTACAATATGATATCATTCTTGTCAATATTCAACAATATGACATTGTCTCTGTGTCAACAATGGTCAATTAAACAAATGATATCAACCCTGCTTCTACATGTACCAAACAAATATAATATCATCCCTGTGTCTATCTAACAATATGATATCTTCCTATTGTAGTCATAATATGATATTGTCCATGCTTCTAGTACAATTAATGATATTGTTCCTGCTTCTAGTTAACAATATGATATCTTCCCTTCTTCTGTCTTATTTGATAACAGTACATCTCTATACCATAAATGTTCACAGATAATATTTAATATTTGTGCTACATCATTAAAGTCTGTTTTTCCGTCATTATCTGGAATGTTTCTGATTTTTAAGATCGGTATTTTCCAATTTTGTTCAAAATCTCTAATGTCTCTTTGTGTTATTTCTGTATGTGCATGCTGATCAAATCTTTTATTAGTTAAGGATATGTTTTGTTATATATTCATAATATACACCTCTTTATAGGTGACATATTATAAAGGTAATTTATAATAAGCGAAAATTACCAAAAAATCTCAAACATAAAAGAGGGTATTTGTTTTTAGATACAAGCAATTTATTCAGACAGAAAAAAGAATTCTTGAAATTTTTCATATGAATAAGGAAACCAGGAAGTTGATGAGCCATGAATTTATTGACACATTAAACAATGCATGAAGCTTGATATCAAATTTTAGGAAGCTCTGATTTGCAGTTCTGGAGAAAAATGTGATAAAGTAATATACATGGCCATAATGTGTGATAAGATATAAAAATTCAACAAACAGAAAGTTGACCAGTGATGAACGTGTAGACAAATTTAGCATGCTGTAATAAAGCTTGCTACCAAAGGAGAAAGTTAATGAAAGATTAAAATTGGCCCTAATATTTTAATGTTTTTTAATCAGTCCAAATGATTACAAAGGATTAGGTCTGGTAAGGGTCGATTTTGGCCTCAAATTTCAAGTTAATCAGACGAAAGATTTTAGACACTTTTTAAACACTTAAGTGTCTATTTCAGTTGATTCAATTAGTTTATGTGAAAGATTTTAACTGATTTACTCATTAAAAACGCTACGAGTCTAACTTAAATATGAAAAATCTATCAAATATGCCCCAAAATGTCACTTTTCAGATGGTTTTTGTCAAAAATGAAAGTGGCCGCATCCATGTTCATCCTAAACCTTTATATATGTTATGTATTATCATCAAATACAACTTACATTTCAATATTAAGAATGAACACAAATGTGGCCACTTTCATTTAAGACAGAAACCGTCTAAAATTTAACTAAAATGCGTAAATTGTGAAGATTTCCGTAATTTAGCATGACTTAATGATGTTAGTACATGATATATGTGCATTGTATTGTCAAAAATAGCCCATATTTATGAAGAAGCATTATACTTTCCGATAAATAACTAAAAGTTTACATTTTAACAATTTTGTAAAACTGCTATATTTTGGGGCCAAAAAGGGGTCTTACTGAACCTACTTCTTTTACAAATCAAAAATGCAATTTATCCCTTTTTTTAATATCAAGTCTTCAACAACTATCATGCTGTCCTAAAATAAAATTCTTTCGGTTTGTGTATATTAAACAAAGGATACTTTGTTCCCATGATAATTTTACAAGATGTGTCTTTGGGTCCACTAAATCTTCCAAAGTTTTGTGGAATGTCATCAAAACTACTCTTGTCGACAAATGAAAATAGATACATAGTACAGTCACACTTTTCTAAACATGCCTGCAACAGAAAAAAAGAAAAATATATTTAGTTTTAACCATTATTTTCATTTCTTTTTAGGTATCAGCAAAAGAAAAGCAGAAATTATTTTTCTTTACATAATCAAAGATGATATGTTAATTTTTCTCAAAAAATTACAAAAGAATCTAAATCAAAAAGAAATAAAAGAAAAACTAGAAAAAAGCAAATCATATTTACATTATGATTTTCAAAAAACTAATAACAAAATCAGATGTTTTCACAAAAAAATAACTCTCAACTTAATATTTGAGATGTAAAATAAATTTTGTTGCATATTATATATAATGTATATCTCAACTTTTGTTAAATCTTATAATTTTTTCAATTTGTGAATTTTTAACAAAAGTAAAATGTTAGACAATCAAGAAATTAACGAACGCATTAAAAATTAATTATCTGATAAGATTATAAACTCATCATAGATATCAGGATTGAAATTTTGTATTTGTGCGAGTGTTTGTTTCCTATACTCATCAGTGACGATTGAATAAAAAAAAGTTAAGATGGCCAAATAAAGTATGAAGTTGAAGAGCATAAGACCAAAAATTCCTAAAAGTTTTGCCAAATACAGCTAAGGTAATCTATAACCATATCAATGATAATTCATGTCAACACATAAATTAACTCCTTACCGGTTGAATATGGTCAAACTTTTTCAATGCCCCTTCACCAGCATCCCATAATTGTAATTTGAACATTATCACTTTGTTGAATTGCTGTATTTTTCCTGGCCAATAAATGCTGGTTGTCTGTATTCCTTTAATGACAATGTATTCATTAGTTTTAAACATTAAAATTCAGACAAAAATAGTTTGATAAATGCAACAGGGATTAAAAATGAAAACCATTGTCTGGCTATGATATACTTGTAGTACTTCAAACAGAAAGTAACAAAACCTTAGTGTGCAATAATATACAATGTACCATAAAAGGTGTATTACACTTATACTGCGAATAAAGCATCAAATTAAGAGGCTGTCCAAGCAAAATATCAGGCAAATCCTATGATATGGGTGGCACAACATAATTTTTTTCCCACTGCATTTTTGGTTCCAATGCAATGTTTATATCATAAAAGGATATATATGTCAAAGATACTTTTGAATCAACAGTGGATGGCTCAGAAAATGATTTTAAAGTTCACTAACAATGCAACAAAATTTTGTATAAAATGAAGAGTTATCTCCCCTTTTCAATGACTTTTCAGTGCTTTCTATGTATTTTTTTTCTCTTTATTTGTTGCAGTTAATAAAAAAACAAAATCTATCTTTGAGAAAGAATGAATTCATGATATGAAATAGATGAAAAAATTTTGAAAAAAATATGTCATGTGCCATCCACTGCCTGGTTTTTCCATGGACACCCTCTTAATAAGTCAAGAGTGGCAAAAATATATTTTACACAGATTTTTAAGTTTTCCTTTACAATAAAACGATTATTCTATGAACCCACAAGCTCATGTAATATAAGAATCTACTTAATATTCATGCAATAACTCTATAATATAGTTTTCACTTCCTGAAATAGAGTTTGAGCAAAGTTGTATTTTGTGGAGTAGTCTAAGGTTAACTGAGAAGGACTGCAATTTTAAACTATGAGCAAAGCCCATACTGCAGAAACAGCTTTAAGGCATGAAATGAAAAATATAAAACAATGCAAACTAGAAAACTAACGACCTATTTCATGTACAAAATAATGAACAAATATACATATATATTTTACACAGCAACAAAAAACACCCACTTGATTACAGGCTCCTCCAGAATGTGGAGGAGTTAAAATGTACTTTTTGGATACCAAAATCCTAAATCTCATTTCAACTGTTATTGTTATGACAACATTATACCTGCTGTCTCACTATGACTGGTAGGAATCTGGTTTCCTGATAATTTTGCAATAGTGCTTGTTTTCCCTACACCACTCTTCCCAACTAGAAATATTTTGTATGTTACTTCCTCGACCTGAGCAGGAACACTGGGTTTTTCTAATAGACCTGTAAATGAGTAATGATGATTTTATTATAATATATTTTAATCAACAAATACCATGTAAAAAGGGAGAAAATGAGTTTCCCATCAATTGAAATAAAACATGCAAATATTACAAACCCAACAAAAACTTATGGCAACAGTGAAAAAGAGTTTACATGCATATCACATTTACATGTTCTTGTTACAGAGAGAAAAGATATTCAAAATATAATTGTACATTTAATATGTGTGTGCCTTCTATTATAATGACAGGCATCTACATTTTGTACCAAAGGGACAAATAAATCCATTATCATGATTATGTTTAGTTTTATTTCTGTCAAAGGATTATAAATAAAACTACTCTTCAAACAGTTTATAATATGCTATCAAATTTTCTTTGAATATCTGGACTTTCACCAAAATGAATAAGAGAATTGGGAGTTCAATGCAGTCTCATTGCAGACTTAACAAACAAGGGTATTCTAGTTACAACATATGGCTTTTGGTTTGTCTCATTGGTAAAAAAAATTAAAATTAAATTCTACTTGTTGATTTTTTTTAATGAGAAGTTACCAAAAGTTTTCCTAGTGACCAGGTTCTTCTGAAGTAATGATGTAATTATCTCCCTTCCTTCCTGTGACCTATACCATTCATGATTTAGATATGTTCCTGGAGACAGCATTATTTATTCCTGTGAACATATATAATACAATAAAATTTAAAGATGATGAGATCATTTCTTGTTTTTTTTAAATATATACTCGATATAAATATGCAAAGTTTCAACTGTAAGCATGTAAGCTTGTTTTTTAAATACATAAAAAATGAATATCCGCATAGACTTAAGGATGTACATGTACTTACAAAATGTAGGTCAAGGTGAGGTTTTAGAATTTTGTGTTAAATGTTCAGACTTTTGGGAAATTTTCCATATGATACAAGGTAAAATGTCTTGCCCAATAACACCCATTTATCTTTTCATACAAGACTTAATAGCTCATAAAAGGTCATTCAACAAAATTTAAGCAGATTCTTGATTTTCTTTCCTTTGATTTGAGACCCAAAGATAAGGTAAAAGTCCAAGACAGCCTTTTCCCAACCATATTTTATACATCAAATGTCTCTACAAGGAGCTCCATGACCTATCAATATTTTTAGCTTATTTTGATCCTTAAGGGCATACGATACAGTTATAGGGGAGGTAATGACGTTGCTAAAGTAAAATGTTATTTCGCGACGTCAAACTGTGAAATATCGGGAAAAGATGCAATTTTCGACTGATTTTTATCATTCAAACTGATAAAACTGTAAATAGTGCAATTTTTAAAATTTTGATAATTATACAGCAAAAAATTACATTTTTTTCTCAATTCTTGACCATTTGATAAATTATAATTATTTCTGAATAAAAAATGCATAAATTTTCATGATACTTATAAAATGCAGAAATTACAAATTATTTAACAAAAAACAAATTGTGTTTATCTTTTAAAACAAAAAAGTTATGTCTTTCTTTCGAAAGGAAAAATACGGCCACAAATCCGAGTTTTGAGCAAATATATAAAATTTCGACATCATTTAACTCAAAAAGTAGCACATAAAGGTATATTTTTTATTACATATTTGATTCAATCAGGCAAAAAATAGCCTATATGGAAATTTTCATCAAACTTTAAATACGGGATCAAAACTGTATGGTATGCCCTTAACTAATAATCTTCTAGCTTAAAGCATCAATTTTAAATTCTAGATTTATTTAATTTTACAGAGTACATCCTTAAGGAGGCTCCAGGATACAAAAATCTCAGGAAAATTTTAAACATTTTTTTTTTCCATACAAATTTTATTTATTACTTTATTTGTTTTTACTTTATCATATGGTTCAAACATCAACCATAAAAATCAATTCGTTTTGGCCCCAGATGACTTTTAAAATGCATATATATATCATTGAAAAAGCTCCAAATTATCTTCCTTTGGTGCAAAAATGCCATCTTTTTTAACTCATCTGTGACCTATATTTTTTTGATTAATAACTTGGATTAAGCTGTACTTAAACTAAACTACAACATTTAAGAGATTTCTGTAATTTAGTTCTTTTTTTATTCAGATATATTTCTCTTATTAGTCTAACAGAAAAAAAGTACCTTTACAAAAATGTATGCTTTTTTCGAAGGCAGATTGTGAGCTTACATGTAAATGAACGGTGCCCCCATTTTTTTATTTTATTTTTCTTTTAAGTATACTATAAAGTTTATTTATATAGAAAAATGTTTCAACCAGTTGAGCATTCTGCATGATTGTTGGTTTAATGCTGCTAAAACTTATCTGCAAAACAACCTTAGAATTGCGTATAATTTTTTGACAATTAGTGATACTAATGAAAAGGACTCATAGTTTTCCCTCTTACTGCTTCTAACTTTCTCATGATTAAACGACATCTTGCGTAATGGCTTCATTGTTTTTTATTTAGTTTTTCAGTGAAGAAAAAACACATCAATAACTATTTGTATATCAGAAAAACAGCTCTTTTAATAATGCTAGCAAGACATTGGTTTTGTTGACTTTTTAATCAACAAAGATTTGTATAGGTACTAGCTGGGAACAGTATATCTACTGGGAAATGAATCTGATATGCTTTTCAGTATAAAGTTGGTAAAATCTCGGACGCTCCGAGACTTCCCGAGATTTATGGATTTTGGTAGCGTCGAACTGAAATTTTATAGGAACTGCTCATTAAATAAACCACATAACTCTAATCGGAAATAAATACAAGTTTAATCATTTAGTAGATCTATGTATTTAATTGTCATATAAAATTACAAAAAAAAACCTAGATTTATTTGATGTGGAAGTGCTTTATAATAGTTTCGGAATTTGTAAATCATGGCGGCAATGGTCACTATTTTTTTTATTACCTTGTTTGCATTTTACACAAATCTGTGATGGAATGCTTGTGATTTGTCAAATTTGAAGTGGCAGAATACAAGTTTGATACATTTGCAACACGATAAAACTAGATTAAATTACATTTTATTGACATTATTAGAAATTATAAGGATAACAGCAAGTCCGTTTAAACACATGTTCGTTTCCGTATCGTATCATTATTAACTTTGGCCCCGACGATAAAATCGACTACAATCAGGTAGTGTCAAGTCACGGTAATATATATGTTCCTGGTACTAGTGACTTCTTAAAATTTAATCAATAGAAAAGAAAACTAATGAAAACAACAGTCCGAGTCATAGAATGTTGAGAAAACCCTAAAAATAATTAGAAATAGAAAGATCATTTATACATTTTTTGAATAGTTTTAATATATTTATATCAAATATAATTGGATGCCTAATTGACTTTAAATAGGTGCCGATTTGAATAGATGCCGATTTAACCAGGTGCCGATTCGACTTTTTCTGTGCCTGTGGGTCCCGAATTGACCGGGTGCCGATTTGATTTGTACCCGTAATGCCTGCCTCATATTACCTGCCTCATATTTTTAGAAATACTGAAAAATAAACTGGTTTGATCTTTGGAAATTTATGCTAACTACAGCTTACTTGGGTATACGATTAAATTGCATTTGTTTCAATTATCTAAACTGTTTTAAAACTTTCCTGAATCCATGGACGCTGACATTTTGAAAATGCTAAAACCCAGAGTGCATAAATTTTTCTTGACTCTGTAATTAACGCAATTATATTTTATTTTCATGTTTTATAAGAAGAAAACATCAAACCAGAAAAATATGGAAACATTAACATGTTTTGAATAAACGTACAAACATTACGTTTTCTAGAATGTGTAATTGGAAAATGTTCCTGTTATTGATTAGTTCTCATTGACTCCAAGGGTGAAGGTTAACCGGTCTATTATGTAAACAGTAAATGTTGCATAATTAAAATAATGTGTATTACACGATTAATCGTTCATTGACACTTAAATGTTGGCATGAGGCCTTATTTGTAGAAGGACAAATAAAAAGTTTAAACATTTAACAAATGTCAAAAGAGAGGTAAGGAACGAATCATAGTAAAATGTCAGTTGACTGTGTAAAAGTTGATATGGAAGGTAGGCATAGTCAGGAGCCTCTGGCCTTTGTTAGTCTTGTATTATTTTAATTTTAGTTTCTTGTGTACAATTTGGAAATTAGTATGGCGTTCATTATCACTGAACTAGTATAGATTTGTTTAGGGGCCAGCTGAAGGACGCCTCCGGGTGCGGGAATTTCTCGCTACATTGAAGACCTGTTGGTGACCTTCTGCTGTTGTTTTTTATTTGGTCGGGTTGTTGTCTCTTTGACACATTCCCCATGTCCATTCTCAATTTTATACTTCATTACTGAATTTGTTTTACACCACCATATAAAAAAAATGGTAGGATAGTCCAAATAATTTTGACTCTGGCAAGGCTTTTTTTTCTGGGACACCTTCCGATGACATAACGCTGAATCCGGGTCTGTTCACCCTGATTCATGTTCGCCCGAGTACCTGTTCGCCTTGATACCTGGTTCGCCCGAGGTCCATTTGCCCTGATTTTTATTTTTTTTTAGTTGTTGTCTAGTCGCATTATTTTAACTTAATAAGTATTTGAACAAAATATGTTAAAGTTTGTATTTATATTGCCGCAATCAATTTATCATTTTCCCTTTGATTGGCAGAGTAGAATACTGGTATACAATGTATTTATCTTTATCAGAGACATATAATACAATTATATGTCTCCGTCTTTATTGATATTTGTTAACAAAATAATGTATTCAGGCAATCACCAATGTAAGCAGTATGACTAGTTTTAGAGTATAATTAAATGAACTTGTAAATCCGTTTCATAATTTACAGTTCGTACATCATTGTTTTTATTGATTTCAAGCTGAATATTTTATCAAAACAAAACGTTTGTTTTTATTATTAATCCATCAAAAGATCCGAATTATTTTGTCATTGAACAATGAATGATCCTAAACAAGCCATAAACTTTTAAATATTTCAATGTTTGAAACTTTCCATAAATTTTAAGAATATACATGATATATATACCATAGAAATATCTGAATGAGTTTATTCAACTTCAATGCCTTGAATATTAATATTTTTATAGTAGGGCGAACAGACTCTATGGGCGAACGAACTCAGAGCGAACGAACCTAGGGCAAACATGTTATTAGAATTTAGGGCGAACATGTTATTAGGGCGAACGGTCCCGATACCCATAACGCTGAACCATTTTTTACGTCTGGATTTAGAGAGCAAATTTTTGGGAACTTTGCCACAGGTGCCTGAGGATAGGATCCTGTATGAGCCCCACATAGTCCCTCCCCCTTATTATCATAAATCTCAGATTTTTCGATATATATCACTTATTTGTACCATATATAATATATATATACTAATATACCATATTTATACTTTAAATATGCATGTTTACTATCAACGTGAATCTCGACTATCGCTCTGTAGTCAAGATTGACACGTTGATAGTAAACATGCATTATACGCTTTCGGGACAATCCAGCCCCACGTCGTTCTGGCCCAAGTCGATCCTTCCCACGTCGATCCGGCCCATATGTAAAGTCCATCCGGCCCCAAAAAAATAATTTATAAGTATAAGTATTAAAAATAAAGATATATATATTAATTGTAATTCATAAATGTTTATGATTTTTATTATAATATAAAAGGTGTACAAGATTTTTTTCAAGATTATTGGGTATAATTATATTATATAAAAAGAATTCAGACATCAACATTAATCAGCAGTAATTAGCATTTTCTTTCAATTGACTGTGATCCTAACAAGTCTTTCGTCTTGTGTAATAACAAATAGTTACATACACATGAACAGTACAAGCTGATCCTCAAGCTGATACATACAAACTTAAAATATATTGACTATATTCAATATTACACAAAAAAAAGTGTTATATAGAAGCCTCTGATGTTACCAGAAATAAAAATACAATTAATTATTATTATATACACCAAACAAAAGATCGAATTATAAAGACCTTGTTGATTACGTAACTTAAATTAATCATATTTTACTATGGAGCCGGATCGACTTGAGGCCAGATCGATGTGGGCCGGATCCACTTGGGCTGGATCGACTTTGGGCCGGATTGACTTGGGACTGGATCGGTTTGGGGCCGGGACAACCTGATACCCATTATACTCTAGATATGCATGTTTACTATCAACGTGAATCTCAACTATCGCTCTATAGTCAAGATTCACATTGATAGTAAACATGCATATTTAGAGTATAAATATGGTATATTACATGTAGTATATATATGGTACAAATAAGTGATATATATAAAAAAAAAACTGAGATTTATGATAATAAGGGAGAGGGACTATATGGGGCTCATACAGGAACCTGTCCTCAAGCACCTGTGATTATATGAGGGGAGCTCCTCAAACGTTTTCCCAACTTAGTTTATTTTTGCACCTTCTGCAGGAATGAAAGAAAATGAATAGCAAAATCAAGAAAAGTTCATAATTTTCTGAACCATAAAATGCAGGGGCGTAGCTGCCGTTAGGCACTTTAGGCACGTGCCTTCACATAATTTTTTCACAAATATTTTGTTTTTGTTAAAAAAAATAATAAACAACGTTATATGTAGATGAACTCCAGTGAAGTTGTCACAACTCTAATTATCGAATGTCATGTGTACACTAGTCTCTCGTCCTTAGTGAATGAAATTGAATGTTTTTTTATGTGTGTACCTTAGGGAGCTACCATTTGATTTTTATGGGGGGGGGGGGGGGCTAGGATGAAATTTGAAAAAAATAGGCAGGACAGGAGTTTTGAGTAAAAAAAAAAAGGCAGGATGTGACACTTGCAAAAAAAAAAAAGTCAGGACGACAATTTAGGTAAAAAAAAGTCAGGATAAACTAAAAAAAAAGCAGGACCGATTAGAGTGAAACATAAAAAGGCAGGACAGAGATTACAGCTAAAAAAAAATGCAGGACAAAATTTTTCATCCTAGCCCCCCCCATAAAAATCAAATGGTAGCTCCCTTATATAGAAACTATAAACTAGAACTTTGGTTCAGATCATTTAAATTCTATCAACAAAAACTTGAATGAACCTCAACTTAGACACATGAGTTTTTAGCTCACCTGGCCCGAAGGGCCAAGTGAGCTTTTCTCATCACTTGGCGTCCGTCGTCCTTCCGTCGTCGTTAACTTTTACAAAAATCTTCTCCTCTGAAACTACTGGGCCAAATTAAACCAAACTTGGCCACAATCATCATTGGGGTATCTAGTTTAAAAAATGTGTGGCGTGACCCGGCCAACCAACAAAGATGGCCGCCATGGCTAAAAATAGAACATAGGGGTAAAATGCAGTTTTCGGCTTATAACTAAAAACCAAAGCATTTAGAGCAAATCTGACATAGGGTAAAATTGTTTATCAGGTCAAGATCTATCTGCCCTGAAATTTTCAGATGAATCTGACAACCCGTTGTTGGGTTGCTGCCCCTGAATTGGTGATTTTAAGGAATTTTTGCTGTTTTTGGTTATTATCTTGAATATTATTATAGATAGAGATAAACTGTAAACAGCAATAATGTTCAGCAAAGTAAGATTTACAAATAAGTCAGCATGACTGAAATGGTCAGTTGACCTCTTTAGGAGTTATTGCCCATTATTTTTAACCATTTTTCGTAAATCTTAGTTATCTTTTACCAAAATCTTCTCCTCTGAAACTACCATGCCAAATTTTACCAAACTTGGCCATAATCATCATTTGGGTATCTAGTTTAAAAAATATGTCCGGTGACCCGGTCAACCAACCAAGATGGCCGCCATGGCTAAAAATAGAACATAGGGGTAAAATGCGGTTTTTGGCTTATAACTCAAAAACCAAAGCATTTAGAGCAAATCTGACATGGGGTAAAATTGTTCATTAGGTCAAGATCTATCAGCCCTGAAATTTTCAGATGAATCGGACAACCCGTTGTTGGGTTGCTGCCCCTGAATTGGTAATTTTAAGGAAATTTTACTGTTTTGGTTTATTATCTTGAATATTATTATAGATAGAGATAAACTGTAAACAGCAATAATTTTTAGCAAAGTAAGATTTACAAGTAAGTCAACATGACCAAAATGGTCAGTTGACCCCTTTAGGAGTTATTGCCCTTTATAGTCAATTTTTAACCATTTTTCGTAAATCTTAGTAATCTTTTACAAAAATCTTCTCCTCTGAAACTACTGGGCCAAATGAAACCAAACTTGGCCACAATCATCATTGAGGTATGTAGTTTAAAAAACATGTGGCGTGACCTGGCCAATCAACCAAGATGGCCACCATGGCTAAAAATAGAACATAGGGGTAATTCAGTTTTTGGCTTATAACTCGAAAACCAAAGCATTTAAAGTAAATCTGACAAGTAGTAAAATTGTTTATCAGGTCAAGATCTATTTGCCCTGAAATTTTCAAATGAATCGGACAACCCGTTGTTGGGTTGCTGCCCCTGAATTGGTGATTTTAAGGAATTTTTGCTGTTTTTGGTTATTATCTTGAATATTATTATAGATAGAGATAAACTGTAAAAAGCAATAAATGTCAGCAAAGTAAGATCTACAAATAAGTCAACATGACCGAAATGGTCAGTTGACCCCTTAAGAAGTTATTGCCCTTTATAGTCAATTTTTAACCATTTTTCGTAAATCTTAGTAATCTTTTACAATAATCTTCTCCTTTGAAACTACTGGGCCAAGTTCATTATATTTAGAGATAATTGTAAGCAGCAAGAATGTTCAGTAAAGTAAGATGTACAAACACATCACCATCACCAAAACAAAATTTTGTCATGAATACATCTGCGTCCTTTGTTTAATATTCTTCACATAGACCAAGGTGAGCGACACAGGCTCTTTAGAGCCTCTAGTTTAATTAGTTGTTGTTAGTTTTCAACTAGCTTTCCACTTTGTCTTCACCCGACTTGCCAATGTTGGTTGTCCGTTTGGTTGTGCAGGATGTATAAATACGTAGTCACGTCTGGTCAGAATGGGGACATTTAAACTGATGCCTAGATGTAGAGAGAATGCCACTCTTTGAGGACTTCGTAGTTGGTCTACTGAAAGGCAAAGTTTCTGCTCCTATCCAATAATCCCTAATTTTTCCAATGCATGGAATTTTCAAATTTCCAGACCTTCGTCCTGTACAACACCTATTACAGGACTAAGTTCCCTGTTGTGTTTATTGTAAAAAATCAATTTGGTTTTTTTTTGTTCTTAACTTGCATAAATATTTTACACTGGATGTTTAAAAATCAATCTATCAACTAGCTTCCAATAGTTTTGAGTACTCTCAGATCTACGTGTAATGACCACAATTATTCAAATTCCTATGCAGGTAGGGATTTTACAGTAAAGCGGGATATAAAGAAATACGAATTTCTTGAATTTTGTTACGTTAGTATGAACAGAACAGAACTTTTGCATTAAAGGGAAAATTCACGATTTTTTACTTATGGTTTAAATATGTTCATTATGACATAATATATATATTCACAAAGTTTTATCGCTATATGTGCAGTAATAAAGGAGAAATTCAATAATTAATGAAAAAATATCAACTACTTCCTGTAGGTCGTGACGTTTTCTCCTGATTTTTGCATGCCGGGATTTAAAATACAATCATTAAAAGTCTTGGTTTTTAATCATATTTTAACGTAATCGTAAGCGCGCCGATGACTTATGCTTTATCTAATAACCATCCGATAATAAGAAGATAAAACGCACAGACGTTCAATTGTACTCATTCGTGAGATAAATTATCTATGTTAAACGTATATATTCGAATCATTTTTGTAGACAACACAAAAAGTTATAAATTTATTTTTAATAAATGCATTTTCGGACTGATAAGGTGAACAAATTAAAGTACAATAATCTGTAAAGACAATATGTTGGTGTACTATTATTGACCTTTTACTATCTCTGCTATGGCTAGGTTTATACGATGTGTGTATTCACGGTTCTGTGGCAATACTCGTAGATGGCTTGTTGAAAGGTAAATTGTTATTTGCACTTCGGTATTTAACCACGCCTCTAGGGCACACCTTGCCAGGTGTGACTGTCTATTCGGATCAGTGGTAGCATTTAATACACACATTAAAAATACATATTCAAGTTGGTGACAAATAAAAATTGGTCGCCGTGGAATTATTTAATTATATTTGGTGCTATCATTTATTTGAATTCAAATAAGTTAATTTACTAAGAAATACACAATTTTCGGTTAAAGACGGGAAACTTAATTCATATGTCAGAATGAAATGATATACAAGTCTTGTCCTTGATTTATGTCTCATAAAAAAGGGGGACTTAGAAATTAGAAATAGCTTTACTAAATCATTTTTATTTGTCTTTATTAGGCGAAAAAATGTACGAGAACACTTACATTTAGACTTTTGAAAGCCATGTATTAATTAATATATGAAACTATCTGAAGATAACTCTACCGAAGCGGAATATAATATGTACGAATAAAGAAAAAAATATTTTTGTAATGGAATCGAAAAATTACGAATAGATATTCTTTTCAAGTGTGATAAACGTCAACCAAATTTATTCATAATGGGGAACGTCCTTATTAAAATCAGACAACTATAATAATCGTCGTCTCCCAACGTATATATATACTTAAATAACTATTTGATCAACGATGTTTAAAATTAAAAGACAACGAATTTAATGTTATCTTTCCCTATTTTTGAATGTTATTATAAGTCTGTTCAACTTGCAAGAATACCCCTAAAGCGGACAAATATCCGACAAGCAGTTTATTCTTTAAATTGCTGTCATTGAATATCAAGAAAGAAAATAAATCCCAAATTGATACTCAATAGTTTTCCTAGAAAATATTCACATTCCTTGGGGATTATTAGTGTACGTCCAGTTGCATATATTTTACATGAATGTTGGAACAATTGTGATGATGACGAATTTCGTCCTTTATTCGAGAACAATTTAATTGATATATAAATCTGTGAGTTTACTATGTTCTTAACTTCGATGAACCAAAGCAAGTTATAAATTGACCTGTATTTAAATCAAATTGTTTCTTTTTTTTTCTTCTTCTTCTTTTGGTATACAATAGTCTATCGAATTCGTTGATTACATACTGTTGGCATACATGGACTAGTCTATTTACAAAACTTTTACCACAATTTACACAAAATGTATGTTTCTTTCTTATGTTCAATGTATACATGTATACATATTTTAAATTTTAAATTGCGCTACTGACTATAGTTCCGTAACTTTCTACCAGGCGTATGTATACACGAATCGTCGACAAGTGCGCACATTTTTTTAGATCAATAATTCTGGTATGTTCCAATCTGTCCTAAACTATTGACAACGAGTATATATTACATTTTCCCAAATAACCCTTGGAAAAATATGTAAATAGATTTGTATTTCTTCAATTTTTTTTTTTTGTATTATTTTTTTTTTATAAATAATATTCTTTACACCAGAAATGTTATTTATAAACAAGCGTATGAGTTCAGTAATGACTAGTATATTATATCACTTTCGGACACGCAAGACAAAAATGTGTATTATACATGCACCTGATAGTTCAAAATGGAAAGTTATAAGTAACGGTCGTGTACACTGATCAATACCTACAGAAGTGAAACGATGCATGAACTTGCAAGCCCGCCGGACAGGAAATCGATTGAATACCTGGACGTGTCACCTTACACCCCTTCCAATACCTTTGGGAGTAATACCTTTAGCCATGCTGGTGATCAGATAAGGGAAGATCCGAATTTATTTAAATAAAGTTTATTACTTGAAAGAATTATGAACGAATTAGATTTTCGAAAACAATTTCCACGGAACACTTATTTATCATTTTATGATTTGAACTTTGACTTTTTAACTAATTACAATATTATCAGTTTAAAAATAACAGACTATATGGTTATTTAAAAATATAAGACCATTTTCCGTATCAAGTTAGTCAGTCAGATAAAACGAATGTAGGACAGAAAGTCACAGGACAAAAAGTCACAGACAAAAAGTCACGGACAAAAAGTCACAGGACAAAAAGTCACAATTCATTTTTTCTGATTATTTTCTTTGAATAAAAAACCCTTATTTCTACAAAAATATTTTTGTATTTTTCTTGAACTATTGTATATAAACCAACTTTGTAAATAAAATTCATCAAAAAAATATTTAAGATGATCAAATAATTGTTAAAAAAACATAGTGTCAAAGTTGCTTGGCACTTAAATGGCTTCATGGTGCCAAGAAATATACCTTTTGCATGATTAAAATTAAATAAATTTCCATTTTTCAAGTATAGTGACACATTTCCTCAACTTTAGTATGAATATATGTATTAAAAAGTAAATATTTTAAGATATTCACTTATATATTCAAACAATTGTCAACAAATTATTTGTGACTTTTTGTCCTGTGACTTTTTGTCCTACCAAATTTGTGACTTTATGTCCTGTGACTTTTTGTCCTGTGACTTTCTGTCCGTTTACCGATAAGACAACCGTACGATTGACAAGATATCGACACGCAATTACGACTACATCGTTTACTGTAGTTTTGTTCCTTTGTGGTTTATTGACATATCGGGATTTTTCATCGGAGAAGGTGACAAGATGGCGGAGAGTAGAGAACTGATACTCAAAATTTAAAATCGATGGTGATCTCTTATTTAGCGGAATAAAACTTTAATATCTATAAATTTGAGCATTTTTATACAGAATGGACATAATATCAATTTTTGATTTTTTTGCGAAGTTTCCCTTTAAGCATCGACTATGTGTGTATGTGTTTGTGTGGCTAGGGTGAACAATGGTGAAGGTTTAAGAATCAAAAGATTGATGGTTGATGTCTTTCCATCCAAAAGGATAGTGTTTTTATTATAGTATTAATGAATGGGTGTTTTTATAGTGGCCCTGTTATATGTCCAAGGTCTGTTATAATGGTCGAGGAAGTCTGTAATGGCCCGAGGCAAGGCCGAGGGCCATTACAGACATCCGAGGCCATTATTACTGACCGAGGACATATAACAGAGCCATTATAAAACACCCATTTCTTAATACATTTATTAACCAACTAAATAAAAGTGTATGTGTTAATATACCAAATATCCAAGATATTAAGTTGACAGAAGTTACGTGTTGAAAAACAGGAGGAACAGTGATCCCTATATATGGTTCTTTAATGTTGATTGTTGGTTACTAAATTAAATAAAATACAAAAAAAATATACTCTTTACAACTTAATTTTATTTACTTTATTAAAAACCCTAACTGTGCTTTATACAGACAAACCGGGCATTAATACAGGGCAATTACAGAAAAACAGGGCCATTACAGAAAAAAAACAGGGCCACTACAGAAAAACAGGGCCATTACAGAAAAACAGGGCCATTACAGAAAAACTGGGCCATTACAGAAAAAAACAGGGCCATTACAGAAAAACAGGGCCATTACAGAAAATATGTTATTTTAATAACCAGTCATTTTTGGCAATAATGTACTTTTGCAAAACCCCCCTGAACCCCCTACCAGGCTCTGTCCTAGACCTGCTGGGGGCCTTCAGCGGCCCCCAGACCCCCTGCCGATTTGTGCCTACAGTTGAATTAATACCTAGCTACGCCCCTGAAATGCATTTGAAATTTAATAATCTAGGTCCAGCCATACCTTGAAACTTTTGTAGGTGCACAGGTTTTTCTGTACTCATAGTAAAATTGGTGGCGTAAATACGGCCATTTTAGCCAAAAGGTTATGATGAACCTTAAACTCCGTAAAATTTGACAGACCCGAATTTCTGGATAATGTAAATCAAACGTTCTGGAAATTCGGGTCCATTAAAATTTACCCAGTTTAATATTTTACATTCACTGGAAGTGACGTTTCTTGGGAGTTCTGGGATATCAAGTTGAAAGCAAAATAAAAGTCCAGATGTAAAAAATGGCTTCAGGGTTATGACGTCGGTGTCCCAGAAAAAAAATATATAGATGTCATAATTATTTGGACTAGGGGTAGGAATGCCCTTTAATGTCAGGCATTGATTTCAAGGGCATCGAACGCTCATTTTTCGGCTACCGCTAGCATCAAATTGATTAATATTGGATTTGTCAGAGGTCTCAAACATGTCTAATAATTATCGTTACTGCTATTTGTGGGGAAAAAATAATGCGATTCTACAAAATCAGTCAATTTTTTCTTGTCTAAAAGAAAGTGTATACATTTTATTATCATCTACCAAAAATTAACATGATTAACGTTAACTTCATTTGGCAAGATATTTTACTGTTATTTGTCATGAAGAAATACAAATGCCCGTGATATACCATGTCTGGAAACAAATTACTGTGACATATTATCCCCAGGATAAAATATCACAGAGGAAGAAATAAACAGCTACACACATACCTTATAGATCAAATGAAAGGACTTAAATTGTTGACTCTGTCTGGATACATGCATGAAGTCATATATATATTATGTATTTTTGAGATTATTTACAATGACCATGACAACACATCATATAAACAAATTAAACATGCTAATTGATAATAAATTGTCAAAATTAGGTCATGTACTGACATTTAGCCTTGACTTTTATATTGATATCCACATTTTAGTATATTGGGCATTTGTCATGCTTGTTTTGCAAGTCTTTATAAATTATTTTTGATGTTGTAGGTGCTGAAAAGATGACGAGTAAAAAGAGAGTTCTTATTGTTGGAGCTGGGGCTGCTGGAACTGCAGCTGCTTACAGTTTATCAAAACATCCAGAGAAATTCCAAGTAGAAGTCTGGGAAAAACTATCAGTACCTGGAGGTGTTGCCTGTTCTAGTGATATTAAAGGAGATGCCTTTGTTAATTATGGGGTACAAGGAGGTACACCGTCATACAGAAATACTTTGATAATGATGAAGGAGTTTGGATTTAAGACATCACCAGTACATATGATGATATCCTTTGGAAAAGGGAAGACACATTGGACGAACTATGCAAAGTCACCCCTGACGGAAAAGTTGAAAAATGAAATCAAACGTTTTGAAGATGTCTTGAAGAAGATCAACAGATTTGAATTCTTTTATATATTTGTTCCAATGTACAAAGTTTTAAAATGGAATGGATTTTCTGAAGATTTCGCAAATGAAATGGTATTTCCACTCACTGCTCTTTTCTTTGGAACAGGAAACCGTACTCCATATGTGTCGGCTGCAATCATGGCTAGAGTATTTTTAGATGAAGACCTGCGATTATTTGATTATGACTCAGAACTTCTGTTAAGTCAATCCCCAGAAATGTTTGCCTTTCCAAAGCTAGAACAAATGTATGAAACCATCTTAAGAAAAAGTGGTGTGAAAATCTGTTTGAATCGACCAATAACTTCTGTTAAGAGATATGGGACCCATGTCACTGTGATTGACCAAGATGGGAAAACTGCTACATTCGATGAAATCCTGTTTGCATGTGATGCTGAAACAGTTCTCAAATTATTGGAAAACCCAACCTTCTTTGAAAGAAAAGCACTTGGCAATGTGAAATATTATAATGATTTAATTCTAACGCATGAAGATGATAATTACATGAACAAACATTATGAAGTAAACAAAAACAAAGATCAATACTTTGTCAGAACTGATCCGACAGACCCAGCCAAAATAGAAATGTCATTCAATCTATCCAACTACCAACCACAGCTGAAAAATTCCAACAGAAATATATACCAGACAATATACTTAGACGATAATTTGAGAGAGAAATACTGGACTGTAGATGAAGTGAAGAAGGATAAAGTCTTACTTGAGACTTGGTGGAGACAGTTCTCTCATTCCTGGACTCATTTTGCATTCACTGTCCCCTTGATGAGATATCTCCAAGGGAAGAAACACACATGGTTTTGTGGTGCTTACACGCTGATTAATACTCACGAGATTGCAATGATCTCTGGTCTTGCTGCTGCTCATCGTTTAGGAGCACCATACCCATTTCATCATGATCCATTAGCTGCCAAACAGTTTGATCAGTATCTATTAACCATACATGGCAAACCAAGGAACTTTGGGTGTAACAAAATGACACTATTGAGTTGTATCCTAGCTCCATTGATGGCCCTTTTTGCACTTTTTTCCCTCTTATTGAGGTTTTGTTTCATTAGAAAGTCATAGCTTCTTAATGAGAAGATATTGTAATAGTCTATATTATAGTTTAAAATGTATAGTACAGACAGTTGTATGAACATTTACACAAGTGTGCTATACATGTATACAAAAATTAGCATATATTTATACATGTCATCTAGTTGTACTACACAAGTGAAGCTGAACATGTACAAATGTATGTTTGTGTTGTGTAAATACACTTCCTATAATAATATATTGCATTGCCTTCTTCAATCAAAACCTAATAAATAATTGGTACTCAAATTGGTTACAGCAACAATAATTAATAAGTTTTTTTCTGTATTTCAATATTTTTGAAATTCTTAAAGTTTTTGTTTTTTTTTGTAAATGTTTATTAATAAATTAATACAATAATCATTTGACATTTCTGTATCATAGTGCATGATAGTTTCAAGGTGTATGGATTCTGTTTAAAGAAATTGTTCTAAGTTAAACTTTAAAAGATTTTTCTGTACATACATGTAATGCCATCTTTATTTCTGACCAGGATAGTAAAACAAATTTGGGTTGTATAGGGAGGGAACTGTTTTGTAATTATAAACCAGCAAGTAGGACGCTACCAGATCCAGAAACCATAATCTAAGGGTCCTTACTTATTATGATATTTTCTGATTTGAGCAAACCAAAGATTAAATAGATTGGTTTGTCAGCAAAGAAACTACATGTATTTTGATATTTCTCTTTTTTGGGTTTTAAAGTTTAGTGTATATGTTTGATAGCAGTGTTTTTTTTGTTGTTCATATTTTACATTATTTATTGTTTGTTGTACAAATTAACAAGTCTACCTCTATATTTTCTTAATAAATACAGGTTCAAAACTTGACTTTATTATTCAGATCATTTATTTTGTTCCTGCATCCTTAATAAAGATTATTTATACACTCTCAAAAACAACCAGTTTTTTCAATCTCTTTTCGCTTCCAGACATTCCTTCTTCCATTCTCTTTTCTACTTACATTTAGTTCACAGAAATAGACATGATAGTAGGCATTGTTTCAAAGATTGGAAATGACATAGACTAAAGGAATGTGTTACATTCATACCTTTTATCATTAAGTTAATCCCTTAACCCTTTCCTCCATAATGAACGCCACCCCCTTTACTCCATAATGACACCTTTCAACGCTTATGTAGTGCCTCAGTTGAAACGTATTGCCTATGTAAAGACTTTATCAGACTTAAAAAATGGTATCTAATATAAAAAGGATACTCATGAGAATACCTGACTGGAATTTCATTGATGAAATATTTGTTTTTCGCAATGCATTAATACTTTAAACCTGATGATTATTTTTTATTGAAAAAATCCTATGCGAATCAAGTATGTAAAAAAAAAATTCCATGGAGGAAAGGGTTAAATTACTAATAATTCTCACATCTCAATGTTTATAGAAGATTAATATGCAAATGGTTTACCGTATATACAAAAGACATTAAGGCCCAACATGTAAAGTAGATTGCCAAGACCTGTGTAGGTCAAATTTGCCTAAGGGAGTTACAACCTTTGCTGAGGTTTTTCAAATAGAAAATATGTAATTGTAACTAACACTTTCAGAATGTTATTTCATGTATATATAAATCACATCTTTTACTGCAAAACTGGTTATGGTTCTCTATAGTACTGTACAGCAGCATAAAGTTTGAAGATACCAAGGAATAACAAGAATGTGTCCATAGTACACGGATGCCCCACTCACACTTTCATTTTCTGTGTTCAGTGGCCTGTGAAATTGTGGTTAAAATTCTAATTTAGCATTAAAATTAGAAAGATTATAATGGGATAATGTGTACTAAGTTTCAAGTTGATTTGACTTCAACTTCGAATTCATCAAAAACTACATACCGGTACATCAAAACTTTAACCTGAAGTGGGACAGAGGGACAAACGGATAAACAGACTGATAAACATAATGCCCCTAAGTGGGGCATAAAAATAAGTGCACACACTCAAGTGTCTCTCCTGCTTAACTTATCAGGACTAATATTATGTTGAAAGACTGTAATATGATGGCTTTACTACAAGTTTCCCAAATAACTTAACATTATCAATGATCCATGTAAATGAGGTCAAGGTCAGATAGATATTTTACACTTTCCAATCATACCATACACCAAACATAGTTTGCCTAATAGTATCTGATGAGTGCATTAAACCACAAATTCTTAATGTTGACTAATGAACCATGAAAACAAGGTTACTCAGAAAAACACCTTACAATCATGCATTCCATAGGAACAGACCTAACCACAAAAACTTTCTTGGCCAATAAACTTTGAAAATGAGGTCCATGCGAGACGAAAACAGTCAGTCCACATTTACACCTCACAATGAGTATAAATGACCTATTGCAGTTAAAAGGAATAGGATATAAATAACCTGACCATGAAAAATTAACTTATGATCACTGATAATGAAATGAGGTCAACTTAGGCAAGACCTGTCTAACACAGACATGTAGACCTTGCAAGGATCCCATATATCAAATAGTTATCCTATGCTCATACTGGTACACGAGTATTTTACAAGAAAAACAAGAATGTGTCCTCAGTACACGAATGCCCCACTCGCACTATCATTTTCCATGTTCAGTGGACCGTGAAATTGGGGTAAAAACTCTAATTTGGCATTAAAATTAGAAAGATCATATCATAGGGGACATGTGTACTAAGTTTGAAGTCGATTGGACTTAAACTTCATTAAAAACTACCTTGACCAAAAACTTTAACCTGAAGCGGGACAGACGGACGGACGAACGAACCGACGGACGGACGGACGGACGGACGCACAGACCAGAAAACATAATGCCCCTCTACTATCGTAGGTGGGGCATAATTAATTGCATTTTTCCAAAGCCGTCACTGAACCATGAAAACAAGGTCGAAAAAAAGGAGATATGGCAAACAGAAACTTCATTACACAAGCAATCTTTCAATTAAAGCTTTATACAAACAGTTCATGTCATTGTACTGGCTATGTCTTGCATTCTGTGACTATTTTTCTTTTTTTCAATTAATTTTGTTAGTTGTACATGTTGCATTACAAAGTTATGTTTCATTTGATGCTGTAAGCTGAAATTATGTTTTTAGTTTTCTTTTGTGCATTGTTTCACATGTATTGAGGACTATTATAGCTTTCAAACTAAACAGTTTGGATTTTGCTCGTTGTGTTGAGATTATATGGTGATAATTAGTAGTTCATAACCTTGTCTTTTGATCTAGAATTGAAGTCCCATTGGTAATTGTACTTCATCTAATTATATTTTTTATCAGTCGTGGGGTATCAGTCGTTACAGCATAAAATGTAATATTGTTAACCATATATATAATATACATTGTAACAGAGTTTAATTGATATACCGTCATAACCCCTCCAAAAAATTCTTATTACAGTTCATTTGATGGTCATCAGTTCTGAAAGATAAAGGTGAACACAAACGATTAAGCCATATTTGAGATTTGGCATAAAAATTGCCATAAATATTAGACTTATAGCACTGACTCGATGGCAGCAGCTGGCGATAACCATTTAAAGCTATGTCACTTGTATAATATCATAATCTGTATGAATTTGAAGGCAAAAAATGGAGAATGTGTCCATTGGCCACAGATGATGCCACCACTTGCATATATAACTTTATAACGGGACAAACTCAAGAACAGCAAAAGTGACACTACCCAAATTTGTACTTGATCTGAGTTATGAAGTAATAAGCATTGTGCAAGTTTCATAAAATTTGGGTAAGGGAAACTTAAATTAATAGACCAACAAAACGAAAATGTAAAGGGAATAATTATATGACTGCAAAAGTGATAACACCAAAATTCAAAATTGATGTGTTTTGTGGTAATAAGCATTGTGTATAAGTTTCATAACATTTTGTTGAGGCAAACTAAAGTTTCAGAATGGACACCAGACAAATGTAAAACATAATCGCCCTCTCTATTAGGATAGGGGCATAAAAATAGTATTTAAGAAGATGCAGTTATACAGTTCAACACAAAAAAAAAATCCAGTTTTCCAGCTTTTATTACAGGTTATTGTTGTAACCAGTATATAATTTATTATAAATTGCATAGCTGTTATCTGCATAATGATATTTGCATAAGAATTTAATACAAAAACACTTTTCTTGTCTCTTTTATGTTATAAAAATTGAAATTAACTGTTAATTGTATGTATGTATAGCAAGAAAAATTGCATAAAAACATTGAAAAGTGAAAAAGTGTAAGTCACTGAGAGGAAAAACTACATGCTTTTTTAAAGCCACTACTTACTAGCAAAACAAAAACTTGCTAAATACTGCTTGCACAAAAATCTTCTATGATGACTTGAATATGTTATTATAATAACAATTAACATACTTTAAGGCTGAGGTTAAAAAATCATTTCACCGAAAACAGTCTCCATAAAAATATCCTCAGAAAGTGGATGAAAATTAAATGATACTATAATATTTACATATTTTTTTTAGGCTTATGGTAATTTTTGCAGTGTTTACATAATTTTGCATACTTTTAGTAGTTTATGTAGATTGAGGAAAAAAAATTCATGCATGTTTGTTTTTTTATTCCACAATACATTTTTCTCAAGAAAATTGCAAAATAAAAAAAACAGAGCAACACAATAACAAAACTTTGTTTTTAAGCATATCAATTCCACCCTTTTAACTATCAAATAGCAATTTAAGTCGGGGAAAGGTCTCCTTCATACATATACACAGTATCATACAATCTTATATGCTTATCTTATATCAATCATTCAAGATTAATCTGACATTCAATGTTCAACGATTTCATATACAAACTTGTACATTTTTGTACCACACAAAATATGCATTCATTGCTACATATGTACCAGAAATACACTATTAGATAAGTTTTGATTGACACAATTTAAGCAATTCACCATGGTAAAAGCTTATATGCACAAATTCCAACATAATCAAATAAATTCACCTTGTTTTACCGGTACCAGCCAGCCACTAGAGGTAAGAAAAAATTGTTTTCTGTACTTTGTTTAGCCATACTTGATTTATTACTATGATCATGATGATCTAGCAAGAATCTTTTGATGATTTGTTTTACCACATTTCAATTTGGTTTATTAACCATTTACCCCTCCTACATGGTGGTGAAGGGGAATAACAAACTATTAAAACCTGTCTTTACCAATGTTTTGTGCTCAACTAATAACATATACATTTAAAAGATAAAATCCTTCTAAGTTTCAATCTTATTTTACCTGTAGAATTTTAGGGCCAACATAAAAGAAATCAATGAAGGATAAAAAAACTTAATTCAAATAGTTTGGGATGGGGGGTCAAAATTGCTGCAAGTTTTTTTTAATTAACATCGATTTTATATATATTCTTATTGGTCAATCAATATTTCCCAAATTAAGTTAAGAGGAGGGTAGGGGGGTCGGTGAAAAAACTATATGAATTAAGTTTTTTATCCTACATTGAACTTTTGATGTTTTCCCTTAATTATATCAGGTATTCTTTTGTTCAGCGATTTTATATGATCACAACCATAATTTACAAAACAGACTTTTTCACAAAAATGCATTATGACTTTCTACAATGTTTCTAGATTATTAATGAAAAATTAAATATATTAAATACATGATTAGAGGTCCTTATGAATTTTATATAAATATGTATCACAGCAAACAAAAATGTATAAAGTGCTGTAAATTCAGAAGTTATTGCGAGGTTTTTATTATTAATGCGAACAATGCGAAAGAGTTGTAAACACAATAATTTAAACTCGCATTTTCTCAAAATCGTAAAAATTAAAATCGTATTTAAGTATAAACTGACAAAATCGCAATAATCAATGCACGCAATAATTTCTGAATTTACAGTAACCATTAGTATTAGTATTTTAGCACTATAAAACAAACATTTAGAAAGCACCATGAAAATCTTTATTAAACATAACATTTGAAAACAGAAATTTTTCTAATTCAATACGTTTAATGTCCAGTAGACAATATATTGGGGTTTTCTAACACACACTTTCATCTTAAAGCATCTTTGAAAATTAAATTGTAGAAATCATTTAGAAAAGATTTTAAATTCAATTGATTTTCAATTGTACAAAATCTTCACAACGCATGGTGATTTTGTACCAAAAAAAGATTTCTTTCGAAAATAAGAAAGGAACTTCTTAACACCACCAAAACTTCTTTGCTCCTCAAATCAGTCATCACAAATCTCTCTACTAAACAATAACAAAAAGAAGTAATGAAATATAAGTTATATCAATTACTGAGGATCTTACAAAAAAATGTATAACATCACGAATACTGTTGCAATAATATGGGACATCAATATTTTTCATTAGATGATACTGCATAGCATAATTAAAGGGACAGTATTTGATCTTTTGAAATGGGTAATACAATTATTTCACATGTAGATATTTTAAAAATATCATAAACTACACTTGGCATCTTCACAGACACTACTACAAATGTATATCACAGTTGGGTTGATTTTAGTCACATGATCAGGGAAAAGTCACATGACTTCCTGAGTATCTTTGATTGAGAATCTTTGGAGTATCTGAATCATGATATTTGTTGTTCTACATACAGCTCACATTAACTAAAGAAGTATGTTGAATTCTGTACACTATTAAGATCAAATGTACCTAAAATAGAAAATTAAGAAACAGGTCAAATGAATGCAATAAATGTTGTCTAATATGGTGCTTGTTTTTTGCTTTGTAAACATGGCCAAGTTCTAATTCAAATAAAACAATGGGAACAAATATTTGACATCACAATTGAATTATAATTAGAATGACAATAAAGATCAAAATATACATTTCTCCGGGAGTTGATATATATTCAATAATATCTTTTAAATAGTTTCTGCTTATGGTAAGATGAGCAAAAAGCATGACCTAAAACATTTATTTAGATTCTACTGGAAAATTCAGAACTTTTTCATTCAAAGAAGACAGATAAGACACTATTCAAAAGGCATCCATTTTGATTTGATAGAACAAATAAGACAGATAAGACACTATTCAAAAGGCATCCATTTTGATTTGATAGAGCAAAGAAGACCTAGAAGACACTATTCAAAAGGCATCCATTTTGATTTGATAGAGCAAAATTGTTCTGTAAAAGCTACCATTTTCAATGCAAACTGGTATGTTTGTATTTGCACATTTTTAAATCGAAAATGGTTGCCATCTTACTAGCTATGAACAGACATAACACAGTTGACCCGTGTTGTATCAAGCTAAGTTGACTTGAAATTTCTGAAATAGGAGTAATTTATGTAAATTTGCTCCATTTGAGTATCACTGGTAAATAATATTGGTTCCTCATAACTGTGAACTAATCACAATCTCACATGTAAAATACAAATGTTATTTGGTTCTATTGTGTTTTGTATACCAGGGCTCACACTACTTCAGAATTATAGGGAGAAGTGACTTCTCTTTTTGAAACTGATAGGGAGAAGTGGTGAGATTTGAAAGAGAAGTGCTCATTCGCGCGGTGTGATACAATGTTTGGATAGTATAAAGGGCCATATGTAAATAATGTTCTTTTTATATTGTTCAATTCATATCCGAGTAAAAAAATTACAATTAAAGTAACATTTAACATTAAAAGTTGTTTAAGCTTGTGAGAAACTACCAACTAAATATCTAGCACTAAAAAAAAAAAAAATTATTTTAAAAAATGTAAAGAAATTATAATATATATCAATTACAATTTAATTAAAAATTATCTTGTGTATGACATTCAGTGTTTCTCCTAAAAAATATAAAAGTTATTAAGCTGGGCCATAATATATTGTTATTAGTATAATAGTCTCAGAGTTCAGCAACTTTAATCAATAGTTTGAAACAATCAATAAAAAAATATAGGGAATTATATACACCAATCAATTAGATGTAACCAATAGTCTCTAAATGCATGTGGAATGCGTAATTTTCCCCTTTGGGATCAATATTCTTCTGTCAGCTGTTCCATCCGTGCGTCCAGAGTAATTATTGTAAAAGTACGGATTTCGGTCATAGCTTGTCCGGTTCAGATCCGGAGTTTAGAAATCGGTCAATGGCGGACGAATGCAAGAAAATTTACAAAAATAAACGATGTTTGACAAGTTATTTGGAAAGGAACATGACGTTTTTAATGCAATAAATGGATTAAAAATTTACTGGAGGCAATTTTTATCATGTTTAAATGAAGTAACAAACTTATTTTGCCGCCGAAATTGAGGTTGATGTACGTTTTCAAGTAACAAGCACCGGAAATGCACGAAGTGATAAAAAGTTGTATTTTTATCAAATAACCTGCTACACACTGCGAAGACAATGATTCAACCTCTTTTCAAAATATAATGAATCGTTTATGTCTGAATTTCTTAAATTATCAACAAAAAATTGATGTTTCATCAACTTGGTAAAAATTGAAAATGTCCAATGACGGAAGCGACTGAAAGCGACTATCGTCAAGAACAGGGCGACTTGTTTTCGCTTTTGGGGGTCGGGGAAAGCGAAGTGACGGTCGGGAAGGCGACTTCTTCGCCCAAGTCGCCTGGTAGCGTGAGCCCTGTTGTATACTGTTGTTGGTCTTTAGTCATTTTTTGCAATGGTTTTGTCATTTTGTCATTGACTTATGAGTTCCAATATCCATTTGATATTTTCCTCGTCTCTTTTAAACTGACCTAATTACAGAACTAATACATCATTGCTGCCTCCAAAAGCAGCAAACTGCATAGCCTCCTTCACTTTATCAAAGCAAAATAAAATCTCATTTTTTCTGCACAGAAGCTGAATTATAAACCTTCATGGAAATGTTTAATATTACCTTTTGTTGGCACTCTACTTAGGCATTCCTTCAAAAGAGCTCTCAATGTAATGTCCCTGAAACAATAAATACAGGGATATATAGCTAAAACCCTAAAATAAAATTTGTGAAAAATGAAATGGCCAGTTTTAATTGTACAACATAAACCTGTCATGAAATTTTTACAACAGGCACTTACAAAAATATTTTTATACTCTACAAAGAATTCAAGATATATAACTGAACTCATCCATTTTATGATAGAAATATGTGTTAAATTAGTTAAAAAGCCTCATTTCATAAATCAACTGAACAAAATAAAAGACCATAAAAATTCCTTATTTCAAGTTTTACTCTATATAAATATACATACTTTGGAATGTCACCAAATCTTTCCAGCATAAATTTGGACAAATCTTCCAGAATAGGTTGGCTATGTAAGGCTATAAATTGTTCTCTACATATCTGCAATGTGAAAAGGTTCAAGATAAAAGTCCTAGCTAAGAACAAAATAAAGCCTGTATCATAAAAAATATCCTTAATGTCCAAGAACAAAACACAGCCTATTGATATGTTAAACGAGAGAAAGAAAATTTGATTAGTAGGGGTTTGTTCGTCTCAATGAATCTTGTTGTGTCAAAAGTCTGACGAGTCAAAGTAATTTCTCAGTCCTGATAAAAACCATGTTTGATCAATTCATAATATATGCGTATGGGCTTTGCTCATTGTTGAAGGCCATATGGTGACCTATAGTTGTTAATGCCTGTGTCATTTTGGTCTTTTGTGGATAGTTGTCTCATTGGCAATCATACCACATCTTCCTTTTGATATATAAGAGACCATTCAGAACTCATTTTGATCCATGAGTGATTTCATAATTTAATGTTACTGACCTTTTTAAATATTTGTGTAGACTATTGATTTTATTTGTGCATGATTTGTATCTGTACTTGTGTGTTTGATTATTATAAAGGCATAAAAATTGAGAAAGAATACACAATCATTAAGTGTCATATCCATTAAGGCAAACTGTTTAAAGTATCTAATTTACACAAATCTGAGACTGTTTCATGCATTCCAAATTAAAGATGACATGCTCAACCTTGACTTTTGTGGCCGTCACATTTTCGCTTATTATTTATTACCTTTTTATGATGCAAAACAATTATTTTCATTTGGCTCCTGTGTCAAAATTTGAAATCCAGACACAAAGAACCATTCAAATCAAATTGTGATTGAAAACTTTTACTGAACAAAAATACCTACAAATATAAGAATTAGAAGTGCCTCCCCTCAATCTGATCATCCAATATCTTTGTATGGAATCACCCAAAGTACAAATGAACATTTTGAGTAAATTCTATAAAGTGATAAAATACCTTGTTCATTATATCTACATCACATGGATGTGTCCAATAACAGTCATGTACAGAAACATAGGTTATACCAGCTCTGAAAATAAAAACAAACAATGTCATATAATACAAATAAACAAAAAAGGTCCTTAAAATCTGTTTCCAGAATGTCAGACTGAAAGACAGACATGAGTAAGACTGTATGAGTAAGCCCATAACAATTAACTTACATGTAATTTAATGAATGCTTGAAAAAATGTTAAGTAATGTATAAATCTTTGAAAATTATATTAAGGTGGTACCCAACACCTTTGCAAAAATTAATTTGGCTCGTTTAATTTTCATAAAATTTTACTTTGACCCTTTGACAAAAATATGAAAATTTTGAAAAATTTGAACCAGCCATTTTATCAGAAAAAATACACTGGTTACATAGCAATTTGACAAAAACTAGTTTTGATCATTTAAAAGCTTTATATTTCCTAAACAACACATCATGATTAAAACTTTTAGCTGATTTTACAGAGTTATCTCCCTGTAGTGTTAGGTACCACCTTAAAGCTTCGTAAAATTGCCATCAATCCAACACATTGTACACCTGATATTTCTTTAAAGGCTCTTATGTGTAGCTTGGAGAATATTCTTGATGCAACAATGTTACAATACAAATGATTACTGGACATACTATACTGTAAATTCAGGAATTAATACTTTATTCTTCTTATTGCCAAAAAAAGCGAAGGGTTATTATCCCAATAATTTAAACTCACATTTTGAAACTTTTTTTATGTGAATTAAACAGGATTTTTTCTCAATCTTGCAAAAATTAAATTCACATTTTAGTCTAAAATGACAAAGTCCCAACAATAAATGCCTGCAATAATTTCTGAATTTACAGTGTATAATATGTTGTTACTTAACACCTGTGTTTGTTTTATTTTGCATATAAATCTTTGAAAGTTTGTATGATATAAAAAAAAACTTGTTTGTGTTAATAATCTAATATGAAGTAAAGTACTTAATCTAAATCTAAAATATAATTGTAATTTTATTTAAATATTGTGACTAACCTCCAACAGTACAAAGCTGTTAACATCATATGGACAGAGTCTAAGGAATGTATATAATTTGGAGGGAATCCATTCTTTTGTTTCTGACTATTAGGCTTGCTAAAAAAAAATGATAGAACTTAAATTAGTTTCTGTCAGAAGGAATCTATTTCACATTTCTAGTCTATCACCAACTTTAAAATTATGCATTCAAAATTTCCAGTAGATTATCATATTTTAAAACATGCTTCCAAAAGATATTTTAAAGTGTCTTTCTATGTTGTGATGTTATACTATTGTATCAGAAAAAGAGAGAAGGCTTGGTACCATAAAAACGTTAAATCCAGCTGCAATTGTTTGCAGCTGTCATAAGTCAGGTATCTGATGTTCAGTGGTTGTTGTCTGTTTATTTGGTTCACAAGTGTTTCTCGTTTCTCGTTTTTATATAGATTAGACAGTTGGTTTTCCCGTTTGAATGGTTTTACACTACTAATTTTTGGGGCCCATTACAGCTTGCTGTTCAGTGTGAGCGAAGGCTCTGTGTTGAAAGCTGTACCTTGACCTATAATGGTTTACTTTTACAAATTGTTACTTGGATGGAGAGTGGTCTCATTAGCTCTCATACCACATCTTCCTTTATCTATTTAAATCTTCAATTGCCATGGTACACAAAAACTTATCAACAGGAAACTTTACATACCCATACATAAGCATCAAATATATGAAATATTAACTCTATCACTATAATCACTTACTCAGGTCTATCAAACTCAGCTGATAACTTGGTTATTCCTTTTAGATTTACAGTCTTCTGTTTAAAATAAGGCTGGAGAACAGGTAAATCAAGGGGAGTAACCCATTCCACAGGTTTATTACAGGTCTTAGATATCATATCAGCACATTCTGTGAACCAATCCTGTAAAACATTCAAATGATTCATTGGTTTGTGGTTGACATAAAGATAAGATTAACAGCAAAATTTAGTTTAACATACATATTACAAAACTTTTGAAATGGTCCTTTACCAAAACTAGAGGCTCTAAAGAGCCTGTGTCGCTCACCTTGGTATATGTGAATATTAAACAAAGGAAGCAGATGGATTCATTACAAAATTGTGTTTTGGTGATGGTGATGTGTTTGTACATCTTCCTTTACTGAACATTCTTGCTGCTTACAATTATCTCTATCTATAATGATCTTGGCCCAGTAGTTTCAGGACAATAAAGGACAATAACTCCTTAGGGGGTCAATTGACCATTTTGGTCATGTTGACTTATTTTTAGGTCTTGCTTTGCTGTACATTATTGCTGTTTAGGGCTATTCCATTTAAACATAGCTCAACCCCAAGGAAGGCACCTGAAATTTCAAGGTACCCCCCATAGAAGTGATATTTTTCAAGTTCGGCAATGGTAGAGAAGTTTTTTTTTTCTGTTCCACCACCACCAATAGAAGTGGGGTTTTTTTACATGCAGACACCTCCTACAGAAGCAATTTTTTTCTTTATAATTTACTACCACCAACAGAAGCAAATTTAAAATTATCAATTTTTTTTTGTAAAGGCAAAATTGGAGGGTATCAAAATTAATTTAATTTTGAGATGAGAAAGGTTTTTTTTTACAACAATCGCTGTCAGAAACCTTTTGCTGGGGATATCATGTTGTTTTGTTATATATACTGTATGTACCTATGTTTCTGGGATGTGGAATGGCATAATACACTGTCCGAATTGTGTGAAAGTCAAGGGTACAAATTCACTATATTATTATTTTTTTCAGAGGAAAGGAAAAAGTTTCAAGATCCAATTAATGGGAAGAAGCAAAACATAAATTATTTTCAATTCTAACGACAGAATATTGCTGACATCTTAAACTACATTTTGTAAAATTATTTTGTCATTTTTTTTGTAAGGCAATACAAAGTATTCTGTTCAAATACTCCATGTATACCTGTATATTTTTGTTATCACTTGTTCAATGAATTTATGCAACTGTTTGCACATCATGATTGGATTTAATTGGAGTTGTTTGTTAAAATCACATACCCCTGGTTGCAATCAGGGATGGATCATTGATTTGATGTTGGGGGCAATGGAAGGCTGATGGCTTCTAGGCCTAAAAATAGGGAAAATGGGCTAAAAAATAACCAGATGCTCCGCAGGGCGCAGCTTTATACGACCGCAGAGGTTGAACCCTGAACGGTTGGGGCAAGTATGGACACAACATTCAAGATGGATTCAGCTCTAAATTTGGATTGTGATTAAATAGTTGACACAGCATAGGTTTTGGACACAGAATGAATGTGGTCTAATGAACTTAAAATATTTTTTTTTGTCTTTGAGCAATCACTATGCTGTTGAATATTAATCCTATCAAAAAAATGTTTGAAGAAATTTTCTTTTTATTTATGAAATCTGAAATGAGAAAAATTTAACCCCCCCCCCCCCCCCCCCTTTTCTTTATACATCCCTCTTTCCCTTTTTTCAAAACTGATCTCAATTCAAATTTCTAATGGAGTTTGCAACAATAACTACTCATTTAAATACATCATAAAATATCAAAATGTAACAAAAAGTGCTTGTTATCACTGAATGGTAAAGATTGTTTTAATTTATCAGTTGGTAGTAAAAGTGAATATACATTGTGTATTGTATAAAAACAATGATTTAAGTTGATTCAACTACTATTCTGGACAAAGAAAGATAACTCCAATCAATTGAAAATTTCTTGCTATTGCACAATATTGTGCAATTAGATATTTCTTGCTATTGCGCAATACTGTGCAATTGAAAATATTTGCTATTGCACAATACTGTGCAATTGAAGATTTCTTGCTATTGCGCAATACTTAATATAATAATTTTGGATCCTGATTTGAACCAACTTGAAAACTGGGCCCATAATCAAAAATCTAAGTGCATGATTAAATTCAGCATATCAAAAAAGCCAAAGAATTCAATTTTTATTAAAATCAAACTTAGTTTAATTTTGGACCCTTTGGTATTTAATGTAGACCAATTTGAAAACGGGACTAAAAATTAAGAATCTACATACACAGTTAGATTTGGCATAACAAAGAACCCCAATTATTTAATTTTTTATGAAATCAAACAAAGTTTAATTTTGGACCACGATTTGGACCAACTTGAAAACTGGGCTAATAATCAAAAATCTAAGTACATTTTTAGATTCAGCATATCAAAGAACCCCAAGGATTCAATTTTTGTTAAAATTAAACTAAGTTTAATTTTGGACCCTTTGGACCTTAATGTAGACCAATTGGAAAACGGGACCAAAAATTAAGAATCTACATACACAGTTAGATCCGGCATATCAAAGAACCCCAATTATTCAATTTTTGATGAAATCAAACAAAGTTCAATTTTGGACCCTTTGGGCCCCTTATTCCTAAAAACCTGTTGGGACCAAAACTCCCAAAATCAATCCCAACCTTCCTTTTGTGGTCATAAACCTTGTGTTTAAATTTCATTGATTTCTATTTACTTATACTAAAGTTATTGTGCGAAAACCAAGAATAATGCTTATTTGGGCCCTTTTTTGGCCCCTAATTCCTAAACTGTTTGAACTAAAACTCCCAAAATCAATCCCAACCTTCCTTTTGTGGTTATAAACCTTGTGTTAAAATTTCATAGATTTCTATTCACTTTTACTAAAGTTAGAGTGCGAAAACTAAAAGTATTCGGACGACGCAGGACGACGACGACGCCAACTTGATAGCAATATACGACGAAAAATTAAAATTTTTGCGGCCGTATAAAAAAATAGTGGAGGGGTGGGAGCACACATTTGTAAAAAGAGATCCTTGTCCATCCCTGGCAACACACTGAGGTTTGATAATAAATATTCATAACTTGAACTTTTAATCAGTATTAAGGCAGTCTTTCAATATTAAAGAGATCTTAAAGTTATGCATCTTTAAATTTCTACTTGCACAGTTCACAATCATATAAAACTGAAGCAGCTGTGAATGTGTAAATTGAACTTTGACCTTGAAAATCAAAGAGATTGCTACGTATATTTGTGTTAAATAAAAAATCTTGGAATGTTGCAGGAAATTTATCAAAATTTGCATTTATTTTTTTGAAACCAAATTGCCTGTAGATTTTACTAACATACTAAGTCTGAAAATATATGGTTGATAGGTACTTTTGTGTTAATAACAGGTCTGAGAGCGTTGCAGGAAATTTACCAAAATTGGCATTTCACTTTTTAGCTCACCTTTCTTAAAGGCAACACAAGGAACTCTATAATATGACAATTATTTTCACTTCAGTATAATAATGGGTGTCCAACAAATATGAAGTAAATATTTTATAATTTATCATTTTCTTGCAACAAATGATACATGTGAGGCCAAAATTTAAAAAAAATGTTTGTTTGCAGTAGCCTGACCGAGCCGATTGAGAGCCTCCCGACTAAAATTTTTATTGAAAAAAATCGTAAATTTTTACGATTTCCGGATTTTTTTCGTTTCTTTTCCGTATCCGGTTGCCTTTTTCTCTTCTACTTTAATCCCGGTCGCAAATGCGCTTTGAAGATTCCTGCGTATACACGTGGTTCAAAGCGGTAAACTGATTCGGATGTCAGATGTTTTGGTTTGGCTGAAATTGTCAAACAACGCAAAAAAACCACAAATGATTCTCTCACCACTCATAAAACAGCCCCCCCCCCCCCCCCCCAGAGAAGCATTTTCATTCAAGCTAACAATATCCATGTAGAGATGCATTTTTTATTAATACACACAGCTGGATAGAAGCAATTTATTTCAGACAACAGCCAGGGATAGATTTTTTTTCTTTGCCGTCCGTGGGTATGAGCTATGTTTAAATGGAATAGCCCTTACAGTTTATCTCTATCTATAATAATATTCAAGATAATAACCAAAAACAGCAAAATTTCCATAAAATTACCAATTCAGGGGCAGCAACCCAATAACGGGTTGTCCGATTCATCTGAAAATTTCAGGGCAGATAGATGTTGACCTGATAAACAATTTTGCCCCATGTCAGATTTACTCTAAATGCTTTGATTTTTGAGTTATAAGCCAAAAACTGCATTTTACCCCTATGTTCTATTTTTAGCCATGGCGGCCATCTTGGTTGGTTGGCCGTGTCACGCCAAATATTTTTTAAACAAGATACCCCAATGATGATTGTGGCCAAGTTTGGTTAAAATTCGCCCAGTAGTTTCAGAGGAGAAGATTTTTGTAAAAGTTAACGACGACGACGGACGACAGTGATGGGAAAAGCTCACTTGGCCCTTCGGGCCAGGTGAGCTCAAAATGCACATGATGTCCTGTGAGTATACTGCAAACCCATTTATCCCAAATATTTAATTTCACAGAGATTCATTTCATATATTTTTTTATATTCTCTTGATGTATTTATATAAGTCAAGACCATAGTTTTACATATTCTACACAATAAGTGAATCCATTATTTTGCTACTATTGAAGGTGAATTATAAATGGCTCCATAAATTTGTTGGCTTACAGTATTTCGATTTGTTATTAAACATTGACTGAAAATTCAATCCTCAGTGTGTTGAAATAAATTCATAGCATCATCAAACAATAAGTGACTGCCTGGAAGATCAGAAAATAGTTTCTGTGTACAATTGTACAAAGTTCCCCAGACCTTCAATAAAATCAATCCAAACCTTTAAAATAGACATTGCATACCAACCTGTATCATTTTTGTAGATGTGAACATTCTCTGTAGACAACTGAAGGTAGCCTCTGTCAAGTAATGACTGGCTTTCCATTGATGTTTCTCTGGAAATTCTGGAATGTCTTTTAACTGTCTTAAAATCTGATATCTGGCGCCATAACGTGTCACACCATATACTGTGGTCATAACTGTCTGTTTAATAACCTGTGAAAATGATCAAACAAAAAATAGGCTTGATGCATGTTGATCCAGTTTAAAATTTCATAAGTTATTGGATAACTGAATAGACTTTTCTTTTATACAATTTACATTTAAGGAATGACTGTAATATTTTTTCTGTCTATGAAGAAATAACATAAAAAATTTGGTGCACACCGAATACACACGTAGCAGGTTATTTAACAGTGTGCACCACATTTTTTATGTTATTTCGAATAGACAGAAAAAATATTACAGTCATTTCTTATAATTTAATTCTAAATTCCATTTTAAACCGTAGAAAACCATGAAAAAACGTTGATGACGTCACGGTCACATGACTAAATTATGTCTATGGGCTCATAACAAAATAACGTCAGCCAATCAGAAGACGTGTTACATCCAAAATTAAATTATTTTAATATAATCATAATGAATTTAGTAAGGGTTCCACTTAAGTATTTTGGATCCACATAAAGGGTTCCACCTAAGTATTTTGGATCCACATAAAGGGCTTCACCATATTTGACCATGATGAGTCAAACAGTAGGTACAAAAACAATGTCAATGTTATAGAAGTCAACATTAAACAAGAATATGTCCATAGTACAGAGGTGTCCCACTCGCACTATCATTTTCTATATTCAGTGGACCATGAAATAGGGGTCAAAACTCTTATTTGTCATTAAGATTAGGATGATCATATCATAGAAAACTAAGTTTCAAGTTGATTGGACTTCATCTTCATCAAAAACTTCCTTGACCAAAAACTGGAAACAGGACAGAGGGACCAACAGACAGATGCACAGACAGAAAAAAAACATATTGACCATAAAGTTAAAAAATAACAAAGTAAGATTAATCTTTTTTAAAAAGATAATTGAATCAACTGATAAACAATGTGTAACCTTGATCCGTTGTTGGACTCAACATGTCAGAAAATGAAGAGTGAAGTCAGATTTTCAGGAGACTTAGACTCGTTTTAGGGCAATCCTGTTTACTATCATACTCATTTTTTCCTTTTCAAATACAAAAGTAAATGACGTAATAATACCTTTCTACGAACAAATCCCTCTAGCACTTGTGCAATTTCATCTCCATTTGCTGCATCTGTCAGTCTAACTTTTTCTACCTGAAATAAATGAATGAAAACTTTATAAAGATCAATAGCAATGCTAAATCATTGTTTTGAAATTTTTTGTGATTGTTAATGAACATTTTAACTTCAGAGATAAAGATATCTAATGACAATTCATAAAATTGACAATGGTCAGGGATGAGATTGACTTCTAAAGAACACAAATTGACTTCATAAATTATAAAGTATTCTAAATTTACATCAAAACTAATATACATAACTTTTTCAAACACTCTATCCCAAATATTTATTTTTAAAGTTGAGTACAATTCAAAAAATTTACTATTTCAAATGTTTAGCTTCTTTTCTTACCAGTCTTTAATGGTGTTAATTGCCACATATTTAGATCTTTCTCATAATAACAAAAAAATATTATATAACAAATTTTTGAGAAAAAATATCTGTGCAAAAAGTTTATACAACTAGTAACTTTAGTTGAGTATATGTCAACAGACTAAACTATACAACTAGTAACTTTACTTGAGTATAAGTCAACAGACTAAATTATACAACTAGTAATTTTAGTTGAGTGTATGTCAACAGACTAAATTATACAACTAGTAACTTTAGTTGAGTATATGTCAACAGACTAAAATATACAACTAGTAACTTTAGTTGAGTATATGTCAACAGACTAAATTATACAACTAGTAACTTTAGTTGAGTATATGTCAACAGACTAAATTATACAAGTAACTTTAGTTGAGTATATGTCAACAGACTAAATTATACAAGTAACTTTAGTTGAGTATATGTCAACAGACTAAATTATACAACTAGTAACTTTAGTTGAGTATATGTCAACAGACTAAATTATACAACTAGTAACTTTAGTTGAGTATATGTCAACAGACTAAATTATATAACTAGTAACGTTAGTTGAGTATATGTCAACAGACTAAATTATACAACTAGTAACTTTAGTTGAGTATATGTCAACAGACTAAATCCAGTCTATCATTACTAAGTCCCAAAAAAGCACAATTCAGCAAATCTATTGACTTCTTTATGGGGATAGTTTAGGGAAGGTTTCAGTTCCAACCGTGTCATGTAAAACTATACTCTCCGTCTAACTAAAGCATGTAAATACCTACCAATTCAGCAACATCACTATATACATCTTTAGGAGCTTCAAATGGGAACAAATTAACCGACTCTGCTCCTGCCTTGTCACGTCCAAGTGCTGCATAATGTTGTAAACCATTACAGGAACCATCCTATAAAAGTCAAAGGTTTATCAATACATTTTGAACCTGTTGTTCAGTGATTGTCATTTGTTGATGTGGTTCATAAGTATTTCTTGTTTTATTATTTGATTAGACCATTGGTTTTTCTGTTTAAATGGTTTAACACTAGTCATTTTGGGGCCCTTTAATGCTTTCTGTTTGGTGTGGGCCAAGGCTCTGTATTGAAGGCCATATAATGGTTAGCTTTTTACAAATTGTGACTTTGATGGAGAGTTGTCTCATTGGCACTCATGCAATAATTTTCTTGTATCTATTTCTTTGACTGTTTATCTGTGCCTTCTGAGATGTTAATATATGTTTACATTATAAAATGAAACTATATGCCCTGAGAAAATATAACTAGTCAACCATGTTGCAGCATTGAACAGGCACACATAGGTTAAATAATTTTTAATCTGAACTTCCTTCATGTAAGAGGCATTGCTAGTTTTTCCAGTGGGATATTATAAGAATTTCGAAAAATGTGTGTATCTATAATAAATTTCTTATTTTAGCTTCTTAATTTCAAACATGAATTCTAATGCTATCTCGAATAAATAAATATCTCTGTCATCTAATAAACAGGTAATCTTATTTCTTATGTTAATGTCTTATATAATTTTGGTATATCATTTTCTACGACAATTCTTATTATTGAAAATAAAGTAGAAGGCCAAGTTGGAGGTTAAGTAAAATAAAGAAATTGTAGCGGAAAAATTTAGAAAATTCTTTCAAAAAGAGTATATATTCATCTTTGTTTCAACAGCATTTGATTTGCAAAATGGCTAGAGTCTCCATCTATCAATGAAAGTTCAGTGTAACCTGTGTAATCCGACACTTGGGGACCAGAAAAAATTGCTAGATTAAGCAGGGTGTTGGAATGTTTATTTGAATATTACAGTATATGTTCCTAACAGAATAAATAGTATAGAATATTTGTTCCAACAGGTACAGGTATTATGACATTGTTTATAACAAAGTTTCCACTGGAACTTCTGTTAGGCGGAACAAATATATGTTGACAACACTGTATATGGTGACCTTCATATTTTGTTGTTGTGCTTTTCCATTAATGTCTTTTTCTAACAGCATGATATATTTCTTACCTGATGAACGGGAAAATGACAGATGTATTTCTCTATATCAGAACTCCTGACAGCATTAGCTATTTCCTTACAGGCCGCTAAAGTCTGCCATGGTTCATCTGAAGCTTGCCACCATCTGTTTCCCTGTAAGTAATTCAATATACAGTCAAAACTGCTATAAATATCACCTCTATAAAGCAAACACCTGTCTTGTTGCCATCTTTTCCTCCTACTGTAGTAAGATCTATGCATCATTTGAATCATTATTGAGGGGAGTAAAAAAGGAAGGGTATCTGCACGGAAGAATGTGAAATAAAATTGCCATTTCATGGTGAACAAACAATTAAAAATTTCCTACACGTTGATCTTTTAACTGATTTCACGAAACACGTTGAATAACCAACCTTTTTTTTTTTTATTTCAAATGCATTTCACAGCTGCACGTGAAATAAAAATGGCAAACATGTTACACGAAAATAACTCTTTACCACCCTCATTATTCAAAGGTCACCTCTGGTATAAAGTCATTTTTTCTAAAGTCTTTACTAACTGGTATAATAATGGTGTAGTTTTTGTTGTATGTTATTATTTCAATTCTTTTAACATTTTGTTGTGTAATAGTTTATAGCAACATGAATTTTTAAGAATATGTGTTAAATCTTACATTCATTGGATTGTCAGCTGAATCTAAAATTTCATGTAACAATTCATCAGCATAAGCAAGTCTTTCTTTGTTGGACGATCTGAAACAGGATTTTTTTTTTTTTTATGTAAAAATCACTTTTAACACATAAAACACTCATATCAGCAACACACCTACAATTATTACCAGCCTACACATGCAACACTTCTCACATTCATAAATCATGTTTTAAGAGTGCTAATCAAAATAATCTAACTGATAATCCAACCTAACATGTGCGTTAAGAAAATTAAATTTCCATTTATTTTAAAAAAAGACAATCTTACAACCATACATCTATTTTTATGTATATTATCATTATATTTATCTGATAGAGTATATATAAAATAAAACATTACAGATTATACTAGATTTCATTAGGCCAGAAAATCTTATATGTTGTGGTAAATTTTTTTATCATATTTGTCATTTAATAGCCTTACACATCAGTGTCAATATAATGGAATTTGGTGTGACATTCATACAAGCAAGAGGTTTAGCTATCTATACAACCAGGTCAAAACCACCATTTTCTACAAAAAAAATTGCCTGTACCAAGTACAAAGTCAGGAATAGGACAGTTGTTATTCATTTGTTTGATGTGTTTGAGCTTTTGATTTTGATATTTAATTAGGGACTTTCCGTTTAGAATTTTCCTCAGAAATCAGTATTTTTGTGATTTTACTTTTTACATACCTCTTCTTCAAACCAGTAAGATTGATCAGATGTATTTTAAGCCAATCAAGTCCTTTCTTCCCTAAAGGTTTACCCTTGGCAAAACATAGTATACTTCTAGTAACATCATCTCCTGAAATCATAAAAGCTAAAATAGACCATGTTCTGTATATCAACAATAACAAGAGGCTGTCACAACGACAGCAAACCGGATTTATTAACATTTATTTGTGTCCTGGCAATATCACAAGAACCATTACTGATGAATGGTGAAAATGAAAATCGTCAATATCAAATTTGACCTCCATTTTGTCATCAGTATCAACATATTAAAATTTGAAAAGCTTAGATTGAATGGTTCATGAGTAAATGCAACAACATGAATGGAAACGCCATTTTACGATCTTTCAAGAACCATAACTCCTGAACGGTAAAAGTCAAAATCGTCATTATTGAACTTGACCTCTTTTTTGTCATCAGTAACAACATATTAAAATTTCAAAAGCTTTGGTTGAATGGTTCATGAGAAAATGCACGGACACGACGGGAAACACCATTTTTCAATCTTTCAAGAACCATAACTCCTGAACGGTAAAAGTCAAAATCGTCATTATTGAACTTGACCTCCATTTTGTCATCAGTAACAGCATATTAAAATTTCGGAAGCTTTGGTAGAACAGTTCATGCATAAATGCACGGACACAACTGGAAACTCCATTTTTAAATCTTTCAAGAACCATAACTCCTGAACGGTAAAAGTCAAAATCGTCATTATTGAACTTGACCTCCATTCTGTCATCAGTAACAACATATTAAAATTTGGGAAGCTTTGGTAGAACAGTTCATGCGTATATGCATGGACACGACTGGAAACTTCATTTTTCAATCTTTCAAGAACCACAACTCCTGAACGGTAAAAGTCAAAATCGCCATTATTGAACTTGACCTTCGTATAGTTGTCAGTAATAACATATTAAAATTTTAAAAGCTTTGGTTGAACGGTTCATGAGTTAATGCACGGACAACATTTGATTGCCGCCCGCCCGCCTGACCGCCCGGCCGCCCGCCGTACATCCCCAAATCAATAACAGACATTTTTGTCACAAAAATCCGGTTAAAAATGATTAATGCAGCTATTTAGAGTAGAATAAATGGGTGGCATACATACTTCTTCTGACCTTATCGCTATTTGGGAATCTGCGACTTTTTGTCTTAGAATCTGTGACACTTAAACTATTGAAGTCATAATACAATCACTTTTCTTTTTGGCGTCAGTCATTTTCTATTTTACAGAAACCTTTTTGATGTCCAATAATGTCTGTACCAAAGCATATAAGTTTTATTCATAACCATAAATAATTACAAAGCTTACCTAGATGATTAAAATGAGGTGGACATGGATAAGTACGACCTCTAAAGTCAAGGTTATGTGGGAACCAGAAAATATCGTCTTTATACTGAAAATAAACAGGAAAATCAAGGTTATGTTGAAATAGAACCAAAAAGAATTTTTACCAATTGTGAATTCTTCAAAAAATTGTAACATAAATTGGTGGAAAAACCCTGAGTTATCATCATATCTATGAAAAAGGCATACTTTTTGAAGTATAAAAGTCCTATAATTCTTAAACAACATATCTCTATTAATAATCAAACTTAAAAAGGATCTAGTTGTCATCGAACTAATCTTTCTCTAAATATTTTGTGAGAAGCATTGCTTAGACAGAATGACAGGCATATCCTAATTCATATTTTAAAGCCATTATTAAATAATAGGTTGTTTATTGCTTTACATAAAATGTTCAGTAGCAAATATTTCATGAATATTTATGATAACAAGCTCACACTTATTTTATTGATAAGTTACATGGAGTTTTAATTTCTATTGGAAAACTAGAGCATTTTAAGCAGGTTCACATGTTTGATCTTAAGATAAGTCAATATCATTCCCAAAGAATTGCTGCACAACTTCTTCATTGTGCAGGAGCATGGTATTCCTAGAGTTTTGCATTAAATTAAGTACCTTTTTATAACAGAAATATTCTAATACAATAAGTTCGTGTACCTGATTTGCAATAGAAAGTTTATACAGTGCACTACACCACAGACTATTCATTTCAGATTTTTGTTGTTTTAGATGACCTCTCTTTATCTTTATTTCATTCTTCTGAGCAGGGGTCATGTCACTGCAAAAGTAAAAGTAAAATATTGGTTTAAATATTCTTCTAAGAAATAGTAAAATCATTTCAATAAATTGAAAACAATGATGTCCCTTGGAAATTGAAATTATAATATGGAAAATTGCATGAAAAAATATTTCTTGTAGATTTAAAAAAAAAATATATATCAATGGTTCTTACCAGTAAAGTCACTTAAAGGGTTTGAAAATCAACACTAATCAATTATTTTTAGGAATTATGTCCCTTGAAAATGCAATTTCCATGGCAGATTGCTTTGTTAATAGTTAGCACTCTAAGGCCTAAATTTCTTGTAAAATTTTGAATGAAAGAATTTATATTCTATAATAAGGGAGAATGAAAAATAAAATGCTCAGAAGAAACATGAATGTCCAAAAGGTAACAAACGCATGTATCATTAAACAAAAAGTAACTGATCACAATTTAAAATCTCTTAATAAGTTATAACTGAAACTTATAAACAACAAAACATCTATAGGCCATATATCAATCATTTTTTCATACAGTTGCTTGGTAATATTCTATAAATCACATTAAACAGATACTTACGGAGATATTTTAGGTGGTGCAGGACATTCTGATGGTGGTCGGGGTATGTCTAAATTTTTATCTCCCTTTTTGTTGAACAAGTCTATCACAACTTCTAACATCTAACAAAATATTCAGGTATATTAATTATAACTGTTTATCAAATTAGCTAGTTTATTATTAATAGTATATATTATCAGAAAAATTAAAATAGCGGAAAAAAAATTAGTTTGTTTTGCTATGGTTTTCTCTAAATTTTCTGTCCAAATAGTAGCTTCGGTTTCAGATGTAAAATACAAACCCTTTTTACTGATATACTTGTAAAAGACACCATGGAGACAATTCAAATACACTTTACAATGTATCCTTATTAACTAACTTTACCTAAGATCAAAGTTTGACAAGTATAAGGATTGTAAATAGTGAATAGAAGTGCTTAAATCTTCTTTAATACTCAACCTTGCCATCAAAAAGTGGAAGAAAAAGAAACATACAAAAGAGCATAAAATTTTATAGTAAAATCATACATACAAATTCAGAGGAACAAGAAGAAATAATTTATTGATACAAGGAAGCACTCACAATAAAAAGTGCAAATTTATTTCTTTTTCAACACTTCCTTCTCATAACATTTTTGCAAACAATTTATCTACTTACCGGTTTGTTGATGATCCATGGACACATGTCAAGTATATTCAGAGCATCAAAAACACCATTTAACTTGTGACTTGGTACAGATTCAATGACAGAGAAATTATTGAACATGGATCTGTCAACCATTCTCACAGTTTTTGCTGAAAATGCATTATTTTTACATTTATCCGATGTTTCGATGATGGTCACCCCTTTTACATTGACTTGACTGTTAGTGTTGCTCTCCAACTATTGCAAAATTCAAAATTCTGAATTTATAAAACAAATTGCAATTTGGTCAGGATTTTAAAAAATAAGTTGCAATAGGTGGATAGCAACACTAACAGTCATTTCATAGTAATTATAAATCAATTAATAAAGTTGACTGGAAAAAACAGTTAAGTATTGTAATAGATTTCCTTAATATATTCCAAAATAATATGGTGTGTGTGTGTATGTGATACTGTGTGATCAGCCCACATTATAATGGAAAAATTTGTAGTTCTAAATAGCATCACGATACTATAAGCTATTGCACCGTATTTGTAGATTCTTTTTTTAAACGCGAGTGTTCGTAATTAAAGTTGCAGTTCAAGGATGTTTTTGTTCCTATAAATGCAACTGGAAATTGTCCTTCCCTGAATAATATTTGTATCTAAATTTAAAAAGAAATCCATAAACTTTCTTAGCCAATAATTAAGAATTTCCATTTATTTATGAAATACATACGTTGATTTAGGAGGTAGCCTCCCCTGTCTGGTAAGTGCCATGGTATAGGTGGCACTAACATAGGTAGCTCTGATGTCTCAAATGGAATATCTTGTATATAGTTACCATCATGTAATTTTAGTACAATTGGATGTGGCTGAAAAAGTAACAGCATGGGTTCAATGACAATAGAACATTTGCTTGTTTCTTGATCACAACGTATGCAGTTAAAACTTTTAACTGGTGATAGGATTTTACGAAAATCAAATACGCAATCAAAAGAAAATTGTTTCTAAGCTGTAGAGATTTCAGAATGTACATAAATTATCCACTAAGTCTTAAAAAATTAACACTAAAACTAAATTTGGTAAAATGAAACAACTCAACAAAATCCAAATACAACATGAAGATACTTATTTAACATACCTTAACTTCTGCTTTAGATTTGCCTTTATATGATCGATAAACGTAGTAAAAAGCTGGAATCTCATTCCTGAAAATACAAGATTAAAACAATAAAATGATGGAGTTTTATTCCTGTAAAATACAAGAAAAGACAGTAAATTGCTGGAATCTCATTCCTGTTAAATACAAGATAAAACAAGAGGCTGTCACAACGACAGCAAACCGGATTTATTAACATTTATTTGTGTCCTGGCAATATCACAAGAACCATAACTGATGAATGCTGAAAGTGAAAATCGTCAATAACAAATTTGACCTCCATTTTGTAGTCAGTATCAACATATTAAAATTTGAAAAGCTTAGATTGAATGGTTCATTAGTAAATGCAACAACGTGAATGGAAACACCATTTTACGATCTTTCAAGAACCATAACTCCTGAACGGTAAAAGTCAAAATCGTCATTATTGAACTTGACCTCTATTTTGTCATCAGTAACAATATATTAAAATTTGGGAAGCTTTGGTAGAACAGTTCATGCGTAAATGCACGGACACGACTGGAAACTCCATTTTTCAATCTTTCAAGAACCATAACTCCTGAACCGTAAAAGTCAAAATCGTCATTATTAAACTTGACCTCCATTTTGTCATTAGTAACAACATATTAAAATTTGGGAAGCTTTGGTAGAACAGTTCATGCGTAAATGCATGAACACGACTGGAAACTCCATTTTTCAATCTTTCAAGAACCATAACTCCTGAACGGTAAAAGTAAAAATCGCCATTATTGAACTTGACCTTCATTTAGTTGTCAGTAACAACATATTAAAATTTTAAAAGCTTTGGTTGAACGGTTCATGAGTTAATGCACGGACAACATTTGATTGCCGCCCGCCCGCCCGCCCGCCGTACATCCCCAAATCAATAACCGACATTTTTGTCACAAAAATCCGGTTAAAAAGTAAATTGCTGGAATCTCATTCCTGTAAAAAAAACAAGATAAAAATCCAGATTTCACTACCAGTTTTTCATTGGAATTCTTATTTTTTTAAAGATTTAATTATAAGTACTGTAGTTTCTCATTGTAAAATCCATTCTCTGTTCTTTTATTCCCCTTTTGGTGCTGTCAAAGGCTTCCTTTCCCTTTTATTTCACTTTTCCAATTTGTAAGAGTAACTTAAATATGTTTTATATAAAAACTTTAAACAAAATTTCCTTAATATAAAATCAAATAATTCATTTCTTTTAAAAAAGGAAATAAGTACCATTTAACAGTGAAGCCTCTTAATGGTTGTCATATATCATACTCTTATGATTTGGTTATTTGGAAAATTTGCATTGATGGGAAATCTTTGGATATTTTGCTGAATTTATTCACAAGTTTTACAGACTTGGAACCATTTACAGCTGATGATATTGTAAATGGTATATTGTTGAAGATTGAATGTTTTGGTTAGTTTTGTCATAGGGGTACTGTCTCACTGATGTATATCCCATACTTGCTTTTATTCACGTTGTCCTCTGGATGTATTTAGAGCAAGACTTTGGTTAGCTTGCTTGCTTTGTTTGTATATCGTACAATTGTGATTGGAATAACGTTCAGTCAAATTTAAATAATATAATATACAGGTTCAACTATGCCTCTATATATTGTTTGAATATGTCAATCTTAACTACAAATCTTGGTTAAATGTTTATACAAACAAAGCAAGCAAGCCATCCAAAGTTTTACTCTACAAGCATTAGGAAATTAGCTGTAAAGTATAGTTGGTTTAGTCTCTATATGATTTAAAGTTTTACTAGTACTTACTTGGTATGTTCCCTGCCACTGTGTTCTGATCCGTCATCACTTAATACACTACCATCTATGGTTAACTTGTACATTATCAACTCATATAAAGTCTTCCCAATCTAAAAATACACAAATGTTCATTTTAAAGTGTGGACTTTGAATAACTGCCTAAGATCATACAGACTGACATCAATAAGTCTAACATACAAAATACATGACTGAGCTGGACAACCAAATATGATGATAGAACTACTTTATATACTTTGGTAAAAATTGGTAAGGGTTCTGCGAAACCCAGTGTCTCGCCTACTTTTTCTATAACCGCAGGCTTAAACAAAATGAAGAAGAAAAAAAAAAGAAAAAAATTCTCTCGATACTATCTTTTGATTGTAAGAAGCTTCTGTCCAAGTTTGGTCAAAATCCAGGATAGTTTATGAATCTAATAAATGTATTAAAATTTTTGACTGTAGACTGTATGCAATGTTAACCCTTAGACTGCTACGCGCGACTATTGTCGTTCCGATAAAGCAGTCCGCTACTGCTACGCGCGACTATAGTCGTTTTATGAACTCGTTTGTTTACACAGTTACCATGGAATGGGCGGAGTCAATATTCATGAGATTTACGGCAGATATTATTTGGAGAAATGGCCAACACGTTCAGAAGTTTTTCAATGATAACGATTTAACAGCGGCAGCCGATTAAACGGATTTGGACGAGAACAGAAGATATAATAGATGGAAATAGAAACATTCTATCAAAACTGCAAACAGAAGACTTTTAAAGCGAGAAACACGGGGGTTCCCAGACCTTGTTCAAAATGGATGACATGAAACAGGATTTGCGATGTTTATCATTTCGCCTTTCAAATGTGAATCAATATTGACTGACATAGACAGATTGGAACTTTAAGTTTGTCAAGATTATTTATTGATGAAAGCTATAACAATGAACTTGTCGTATAAATATATTTATACATGGAAGTAAAAGTCGGCGCAGTGAAAGTCGGTGGAAAATACCGGAAAATATTTGCATAAAAAAGGCTGTTGGTCCGAGAAGAAACTTTTTTTTCTGATAATCACAATGGAACTAGTTCTATAAAGAGATTTTTAACTATATTGGTTTAATTCTGAAGTCATGGATACTTTTACATTGATGGATTCGTTAATAAAACATGAAAAAAATAAGTTTACCTCTATTTGCACCTGTACAGGTAAAAAATGACCTGAGACTCACACAAAAATAAAATAAATAAAAAATACAGAATCTAACAATACTTTTTTATATAACTTTTATTGATGAATATTCAATATTTACAAAGATACAGCAATTGTAAGTGAACATGTTTATTTCATCAGTGATTAAAATTTTATTCAGCAATACACAAAAGTACAATAGAAATGAATGCAGCAGTCTAAGGGTTAACTGGAAGAAAAACTAAGTCCATTTATAAGTGAAATAAGGAAGAAATGGATTATTTTTTTACAAAATTTACTTCTGGATACTTATGATCACAAACAAGCTTCTGTCCAAGTTTGGTACAAATCCAGGATAGTTTAAGAAAGTCATTAAAATTTAAAAAAAAAACTTTAACCACAGAGTGAATGTAATGTTTCCTTGTAGAAAAACTAAATTCCATTTATAAGTAAAATACAGAAAAAATGGAATTTTATTTTAAACAATGAAATGAAAAGTTTAGAAACATTTAAAAATTGCAAAATTTAATAATCACTTTTACTACTTACTTTTTTCTTCAACTGGTCAGACCATCTTTTCATGGACAGATCCTGTAAGAAATAAACAATATTTATGATATAATTCAAATATTTGATGTAAATATTGAATATTTTCTCAAATAAATACACTCATTTGCTGACTTTGAAACTTGATGTCTTTAATACTTGTCTTTAAAAGTATTAAGTCAGAATTTGTTTAAAAATCCACACAATGACAACAAAAATCTAAATCTGGCTATTTATTGTGAATTGTTTCCACTATTGTTATGCTGAGACGGTTTAAAACTTGAAATGTTTAGGTTTTGCTCATTGTTGAAGACCTTCACTAACCTGTACTGATAAACATCATTCTTGGAAAGTTGTCTTATTGGCAATCATATACCATCACCTTATTTTCTAATTTACAGCAGATTCCAACGAGTATGAAGCTATATGTAGATTCTTTGGTTAGCTTCCTTGTTAGCTCAACCATGAAATCATTATTAGGTAAGGTACACAAGCCTTTGGGTGGAGTCAATAGTTAAACAGAGAACCAATCAGAACTAGTGACAGAATATAAACATTGTAAAACTTGTTTTACAAGTCAGTTTAAAAATAAGTTCTCAATCTAAATTTAAAATTTATTGATATTTTAAAGTATAAGCTAATTCACAAGCATGTCGTAGGTGTGTTTGATTAGCCAATTTTATTTCAATCAATTACTCAGTTCATTTATAAATCCAGTTATGTGTATGTATAAGGTTAATGGCCCCTTCTGTAGCCTTTGAATTACGAATGTTTCAAACTGCAATAATATAAAAACATCAAAGATAATGAATAATAGAAATGGGCCATTTTGTACATTTACAATGAAGAAACTTCGATTAAGCATTATTATTTGTAGTTTTATTGCATTTAAAAGTTAAACGGGATTTTGTGGCAAATAAACCAAGATTTTTGTAGGAAATCCACAGATATTTTTGTTAAATTTTTTTAAAAAGCATAGATTACTCACTTGATTTTCTATGATGTGCTAGCGTTTATTGTTTACAAAAAGTCCTAGACAACCGTTAATGTAAATTAAAAAAATTCGTCCGAAGTCACGAAATTCGAGCGCACCCTAGAAGGTGTACTTGAATTGGTCCATATATATTGTTTAAACCAATATCTAAATTTATAAACTGGTTTTAATGAAATCATTTCTAGCACTGCTTGCAAAAGAAACCTCCATATATCAAGTACTAAATTGCCAACTATGAAAGTGCAAGGGGAAATGCTGTGGATTTGCTATAAAATTTCCATTTGTTTAGCATTGAATCAACACATAGGTACATCATCCTTGAACAAAAAATAAACCGTAACTCCGCTTCTAATTTATTGTAATACATAGATTTTTTTTTAAATTCAATCAAAAACTATAAGAAATGAAATTTAATTTGCAAAGTTGTTTAGGGAAACCTGTTTGTATGAAACATACATATTATAAACAGGCCATTGATATGAGTGTTTTCATTGGATGATGAATTTGTGCTATGCTCCTCCCAATTTTGAGGTAATAATCATTTCATGGTTGAGCTAACAAGGAAGCTAACCAAAGAATCTACCTGTAGCTTCATACTCGTTGGAATCTGCTGTAACTTAAAACACAAAACTCATGTTATTGACCGAATTAACAGTACTTACAGCAGATGGGCCATCTATATATTTTTGACCTAGTTCTTGCCAACATTCTCTCTGGTTGTTATAAGGGAAATCTTCTCTTGTATACAACTCAGCAAAATCATTGTATTGCTTTAATATCTACAAAATAAAATAGTCATTTTTCAAATACTAAATCTTTCAATATATATATATAAAATGGTCATTTTAAAAACTTAACATCTGTCTACTCTTTATAAACAAATATTTTCTCATATTCACAACTTAAATGTATGCTGTAATAAACTAAGAATGTGTTCAAAGAGGTAACAACTTATGCCTGTGCCTGCATACAACACTATAAAAGGGGAATAGCTCCAGAATGGTTAAAGTATATCCATCAAGGGCAGATAATCAGTTTTTGATCACAACTTCTTTTCTTTCTTGAAGGCAACACATCTGCAAGTTGTGATGAATAATATTAAAATGTTTCATTACCCAACTCCATTGAGTTCAAAAGTAACTTTTTTTTAAAGATAAATGTATGCAGAGAGATGAAAAAGTTGAACCTAAATATTTGGCTGTGTCCTTCATTCTAGTGTTCCCTTATCTAAAAGTTATATCTAGAGGAAATGATTTGCAATCACTATAAGTGGTGATAATGTGAATTAGGTATGATTATTTTTCAAAGGCGAATTAGGTATGATTATTTTTCAAAGGCGAATTAGGTATGATTATTTTTCAAAGGCTAATAAGGTATGATTATTTTTCAAAGGCGAATTAGGTATGATTATTTTTAAAGGCGAATTAGGTATGATTACTTTTCAAAGGCGAATTAGGTATGATTATTTTTCAAAGGCGAATTAGGTATGATTATTTTTCAAAGGCGAATTAGGTATGATTATTTTTCAAAGGCGAATTAGGTATGATTATTTTTCAAAGGCGAATAAGGTATGATTATTTTTCAGAAGCATCTCACATAACTCCTGGCATTCTAAGGATTTTTTTCCGCCAAGGCATTAGCATTAAGTAATTGTAATCATTGTACATATTTTTTTTGTCACTGCTATGGTGATGTGACTGTAAAACAATAATCATTTAATCATCTTTGCTTTAATTAGTTGCTGTCAAGTATTGCAATCCTATCATCTAGGTGATGTTCAAGAAGAAGACTTATTACCTGGTCTGTAATTCCATGTGTATCTTTGAACCTTATGAGACACATCTGATATATTCTTTTACCAAATGTCAGCCACAGATAATTTGCAGACGGACTGTATCCACCGGATCCAAGACATAAACGTTCCACTTCCTAAAATAGAAATCATTGTACATTACTGTGGATTCATTATTATTCGTCAGATACCAATTTTCATGGATTTTTTTGGGTACAGGTGAACCACAAAATTAAATGCTAAATAAATGACAAATTTCCTATAGACTTGTGTGAAGGCTTTGGCGATACTACGAAATTAAATATCAACTAATATGTAAGTTTTCCTTCAAACATGAAAATTGGTACCCACGAAAGTAGACAAAAATACAAAAATATGATTATTTCTATAATGCTGCATAGAAATTTTTTTTTTTTTTTTTACAAAATGCAATTTTTTTCCAGTCTGTAACATAGAGCTCTTTGTGCCAGGTGAGCTTAGAATATGTTTTTATTGACCTTCATGTTCTTTTTAAAAGTGCATACTAAATAAAGCCCTTAATTCATGTAATTCTACATTGTTCTAGTGTTGCAATGTGAATGTGTATGCATCAAATTTATAATTAATAAATATTTATTACCAATTAACAAAGCACTACGTTTAAGGACACATTTCCACCTCTGGATGCATTTTTTTTCAGTTGATGGAAAAAGTCTCATCGACTTATCCCCAATTTCTTTTGATTCATATTGACAATTATTTCAAATCAGTATGAATAATTCTATAAAATAAGTTACGACCTTGTGTAAAATATATGGAACTCACAGTCATCATTAGGTCAACATATTCTTCTGGTTTGAACATCTTCAAAAATGGACTGACACAAACATCACTGCTACCTGAAATTACAACCATAAAAGAACACATGGAGATCTATTTCATATAATAATTCAGTATATTTCAACATTTGGATTGAAATTCTAGGAAGAAATTTTAAAATTTGTATTTCTGAAATACCCTAAAAATGAAGACAACAGTACACAAAAGTCTAATTGCATGAATGTAAAAATTGTGCAGATTTTTTTTAGTTTAGGTAAACATATTTATTTATAGTGGATTGGGAAACAAGTTATAGCATCTTATATTAATCCCTTTCCACTTTGCTGCCATATAGTGGCATTAGCCTGCTCTTTTTCAAAATCTATATGACTTTATTTTATGTGCAAAAGATATTGCTCTCTTTTAACACGGGTCAGCCCTTTATTGTCCCCTTCCAACAGACTAACATCCTTCCTCAAGATTTTTTTAGCATAGGCTTTTAACTGTCCATGATGATTATTTTTTTCCAAAACCAAATTCAAAATATGCTGCTGTTGGTATTGTAAATCTGTGTATTTTAAAGAAAAGTCATACATGTATTTTGTTTCCTTGAATTTTATGAACCTACACTACAGAAGGTGTTGAAATAAAATAAAGGAAAGTATATTGCGTATTGAAATATTCCATTCACTATATACATGTAAACCTAGTTTTACTAACAAACCTCTATACTATATAAACCTAGTTTTACTAACAAACATCTATAAACAAACATCTATACTTACCATTCTCTGACTTAACTAACCGCTCTATTTCTTTTTCAAAAGCACACAGTAAAATATTTCTCCAGTTCTTTTTCAATTTTTCCAATTTATTTTTCTGAAATAGGTTTTGTATTATGAAAGCATTACACAATAAATATATAATCTACATTAATGCAGCACTATACATTGCCAGTTAATAAACAAGAATATGTCCATAGTACACAGATGCCCCACTGGCACTATCATTTTCTATGTTCAGTGGTCCATGAAATTCGGTTAAAAACTCTAATTTGGCATTAAAAACATCATATCATAGGGAACAAGTGTACTAAGTTTCAATTCGATTGGACTTCAACTTCATCAAAAACTATCTTGACCAAAAAATTTAACCCAGTGTTCTCCCCAGGCCCTTAAAGGACCACGGGGCCGCGATGTATAATTTTCTACCGCGGTGGTATCGTTCTTGCCGCGATGTATAATTTTTCTCCGTGGTGCTAAATTTTTTGGTAAAAAAATCGTAAATCGGTACTTGTTCAACTTTCCGTGAGGTTTAAAATTTTACATGAAAATTGACCAGTTCTAACCAGTTTAATCCAGATCTGACAGGTAGATTGTTTATACCAGGTGATCGATTTACCTTTTGAGGTTAACCTTGATGATTGGATTTAATCGATGTACATGATTCTTTTGTGTTTTAATTAATTAAGAGATCATAATTTTAATAACAGACTTGTGAGGGACAAGCCGACATTTGTTAATGAACTCTATTACGCCAGTCTTGAGTCAAAATAATTTGCTTGTTGGAAATTAATTGTGGAGTTACTTCCCCTGATTTTGCTTATCACAAATAAATGCTCCTCAAATATAATTTCTCATTGAAAATAAAAATAAATTACAAATTGAATGCAAAATTATATTAGAATGTTACATTAAGGATAAAAACTTTCTTAGAACATACCAACAAAAATGTTTTGAAAATTATTTTTTGAGAATCATACTTTTATTGATGCACAGACATATTATATTAAATCAGTAGATATTTCAATTCTTGAAATAAATAACTGTGCCAGGGCTGACAAGCCTACTGCCTCATTTCTTTACCAGAAAACTTGTGTATTCCTAATGTTTACAAAGAAATGTTTAAAGGTTTAAAGGTTTTGATCTCTCAAGAGATGATATTGAATTTGATCTTAGCACTGAAAATGTATATGATCAACCCTTATTTTGTAATCCAAATGTGTTGTTCGATGGAAAAACTGTTATATGGTATGATTTTATAAATGCTGGAATTGTTCAAGTAAAAGATATATGTTATGAAGTTATAGAGGGGTTTTTACCAGAAACGGCTATAGTTGAGATGATACAAAATGTAACTAATCATTGTGATATTAACAGTATTGTAAAAAGATATAATACTTTAAAAGTTGTATTGCCTAAAGAATGGACAGAAATTATTCATAAAAATATTCATAGGAGAAATGTTTCTCGCTCTATAAATATTAATGTCATTTTCAAAGATAAATTGTCAGAGTTTTCTATGTGTTCGACATAAGAACTGTATTTGTTACTTACTAGTAAACTATGTCAGCATCCTATTTGCTATAAAAAGTGGACAGAAGTTTTTGAGATTGAAGAGAATGATCTTTGTAAAGTATGGAAAAACGTTAATTTCTATTGGAAACCATCTATTTTAATGGATCTATATTTCAAAATAGCACATTATTGTATTTTCACAAATTCTAAACTTATGACTATGAAACTTATAAATTACAATGTATGTGATGTATGTGAAAAGGAAGTAGAAAATATCACTCATTTATTTCTATTATGTTCTAAATTAGTAGAATTTCATCTGTTTATGCAACAGAAGTTGTCAGTTTTATTTGATAATGTTGATTCTGACAAAATTGATAATTTAGTGTATGAAGAGGTATTTATGTTTGGTTTATTTGGATCTATCAAAGGCGTAAATGTAAGTTTTGTCAATTTCATGTTATCTGTAGCGAGATATTGTATCTTCAGAAGAAGGAATTTACTTAAAAATTTAAACAGTAATGTTGATCTTATTAGACTATTTAAATACACTGTAAAACATTATATAACTTACCTGTATGAATATTTGTGTGATGCAAAATGTATGAGAAATGTTTTTGAGAAACACTTTTTAAAAAATAATATTCTGGTACAAGAAACCGAAGGTGTCATAACATTTAATTTCTAATTATTGTGCTGATTATATATATGTGATTATACTTAAAACATTGCTTTGTGATATTTTTGTGTAATATGTAATATATCTGTTGTATATATATGTTGAAGAATTGAATAAAGATAAAAAAAAAAAAAAAAAAAAAAAGCCTACTGCCAAAATTATATCAATTGAAATATAATAAAATCCAAAACAGGACTATAGCTAAATATGAACTAGTGGATAGATATATTTATATAAGTACTCTAAATGTCTGGAACAAAGTATTAACTATAAAAATAATTTGTTGTTGTTTAAAAGAACTCGGTCTAAAACTATGGAAAATAGTTTTTAATCTACTGATGGTTCTGTATCAAAATTTAATCTTGTTCAAAGTTAATTGTTATGGTGAAATCTAACATGGGGAATGTGTAGTGTAACTACAAGTATCAGGACAAAATGGCTTGATCAAAATATAAGAAGTGACTTTAGTTTAAAGACTAATTGTGCTTTCTTTTATTTATTCTTCAAAGATATTAAAGTATACAAACTGTTTATTGATTTACTTTTTCTACCAATAATTTTCTGACCCAAAGTCCATACAACACAGTACCACAGTTAACAAAACAAAGGCAAAAAGGTAATGACAAAAACTAACAAGAAAAAAATAAGCGACGCAACGTGACACAAAATATTGTAAAATTCATTTCGTCACGCGTTACCCTGGTGCTATCCAAAAATCCTGGGGAGAACACTGTTTAACCTGAAACAGACGATTGTGAAATCTGAATAACTTACTTTTCTCTATATGTATAAAATTAATATTGATTTCGTTAGATATTTTCAAATGTAATTTAAAATGATTTAAAAGTAGCTTCATAAAAGATCAACCATACCATTTCAATGTCCATCTCTGTCAAGGGTCGTTTCTTCTCTATCGTTTTTACATATATAACATCATTTTTCTCAAGGTCCATCTGTTTTTTGGTCTGCTCAAGAAGATATTCAGGTGTGACAACACCATGATAAGGGTTCATTTCTTGTACCTAAAATTACATGTATATCTTTCATTTCAAAATTTGACACTTTCCTGAATTTATCCAAACTTATACCCAAAAATATCAGTCTAAAGGAAACAATGCCGAAAAGATGGTATTCGGTCTATTATCAAGTTTTTATATAAGTAACTATCCTGCTGTATTTAAGACTTTTTTCTTTTATTCTTGCTGTTATGCGTTAATAAAAGGTTTCAAAAATGTTATGTAAATCTTAACATGTTAAATGCAATGTTCCATCTATAAAAGAAATAGAGAGTCAGTATATTTTATCTAATCATAATATTCTTAATCTAAAGTAAAATATTTCTTCTGTAGAGAATTTGCAGAAAAAAAAGAATCAATAATTCACGATACAGGAGATTTTTCATTTTATATGCAGGAAATTGTTTACTTTTGTATAAATAATCACTTTTGTACAAACAAAACAAATAAATTTATTTTTCATTTTACAAATTATTTCTTATTACTGAATGTGATTTTTTTCTATTTCACAGCCAGAACACAGCAAACTTAACAACCACTTATCACTCATTGCATATAACAGAATGATTGTTCACAAGAAATTTTTGAAGTTATATATACAACTCCATCATTTTAGGCAAAGATGTGGGTAAATAACAACTTATTCAGTACATCTATTTACATGTTACTATTGTTTTAGAATAAGCCACTAAAAAATGACTTTATATTGCAGATTTTAAGACTTGCCTGAGATACATCAACTTGTTCATTAAGAGACTGGAGAAGAGGTCCAGAATACGGCCGTGGTCCCTCTGGAGAATTTGGTACAAAGTCCTCTATCAACTGATTTAAAGCCTGAAAAGATATGGTTTCATAGTAAAAAAAAGGTATAAGTGGCTCAAATTATATCTCAACTAAAATAAAATCATCTATCAACTAATTTTAAGCTAAAATGTGATGTTCAAAAGGGTCTCATTGGGGGGTTCCGATCCCGGATCCCGCTTACTGTTTTGTCAGATTCCCGTATCCCGCTAACACTATGTACGTGAGCAATTCTCATTTTTTTGTCATTTCCCGAGTCCCGTTAGACCTCGTTTTCTGTTTTCCCGACACAATAATATGACTTTCAAGTGTCATGCTTACAAAAAATCGGTAATCCCGCGTCACGCTTAGACCCCAATGAGACACACTTTAAATGAAATAATTGTATGAAAAAAATAGTTTAGTATCTGCCATTAATATGAAAGAAGATAGATTCATAGAAAAGACATACATTTTTTTTGGCAAATTAGTACATAAATATGTATAAACAATATGTTTGTATAGAAATAATAACAATGAAATTATTAACTGCAAGGGGAGACAACCATACTAAAAACACATCTAAACACAATTATTTCCTTTTAAAACCTTTCAATATCTATTATGATGATGAAATCGTCACTCAGTAATACTAATAGAATTGTGCATATTCTTTTCCTCATTTTTCTAAGTGTTGCAAACTGTAATGCAAAGATCATCACATGTTTGGAATTAAAAGCAATTTTGTTATTTCAAAGAGTAATCCTCCAAAAGGATCAAGAATATAAGTGCATTTTCAAAAGATTTCATTTGACAAGTAGGATTATCAATATTAAACTGAAATCAGCATTATCTTTAATATAACTCATTTTTTTATAACCACAAGTGTGCACACGCTGAAATATCTCGCCTTCTTTTACTAATCATTGATATTATGTTGATAGTCCTAAGTATAAATCTTTATTATAACTGTCACATAAACTTAACATTAACCAAGATAACTAAACAAAGACTAATGAACCATGAAATAGAGGTCAAGATCAGATGAACTATGCCAGACAGACATGTACAGCTAACAATGCTTCCATACAACAAATATAGTTGACCTATTACTTATAGTTTAAGAAAAATAGACCAAAACACAAAAACTTAACACTGTGCAATGAACCATGAAAATGAGGTCACAGTCAAATAAAACCTGTGCGACTGACATAGATCATAAAATATTTCCATACACCAAATACAGTTGACCTATGACATATAGTGTTAGATAAAAAGACCAAAACTCAAAAACTTTACTTTGACCACTGAACCATGAAAATGAGGTCAAGATCAGATGACATCTACCCGCTAGACACAGTGATCTGGAAGGATTTTTTCTCTATGGGCCCAGGGCCCCTCAAAATTAAATTCAAGGGGCCATTTTAAAAAATAATGGGCCATGTTGTCAAATGAATGGGCCATTTGAATTGACTACAGTGAAAAAAGTAAAAAATGTATATCTCGGCAAAGAGATGGTGGTACTTACCTTTATGATTTTAAATAATATTATAGATATTGTGCCTGTGATTTTGTTATTTCAATTCAACAAAGAATGTAAAATATTTTTTTCCAAACCAGATAATATTTAAGATATCCTTTATTTACAATGTTTCTACTGCTAATGTTGTCTTGTTCATGTGCATGGTTTTTTTTTACATTAAATTTGGGTCTTCGTCGATACCATACTTATTCCCGACGTTCCGTATTAAAGGACGTATTTGGCATTTCCTCTGCACTTCTTGTATTATTATTACTTCATCACGATGACAACAATAACAGTAGAGAGTATCATTAATTGATAAAACAAAACAACAATTCGCTGAAGGCATGTTTACAAAATGTCAAAACAAGCCAAAGACCAAAAAGTGACAAGGACATTTAGTCGCCTTTTATGGTGACAAAAACTATATTCATAAAAAGGCTTTGGGGTTTTGAATCGAAATAGTAGCAAGCTGAATTAAGTTAAAAGATAATAATTAGAGACAAATCTCGTCTGTACTAGCCAAATTTTACAAATTTAAGGTTGTAAAAAATCATATCATGAATGATGGTTAATTACGTTTTTTGGGTAATCAGTTACACCCCATGGTTCTATTATTTCCATAGGAAAACACCCGAGACGTCCCAAAAATATATAGGTACTCCTATCATTGGAGGAACAGTACACAGTTGTGTACACCCACATGGAGGCACGGAACACGATCGGAAATCCATTTGACGATATCTAAACGTATCGAAACGAAGTGAAAAATATCGTGCGCCACATGGGCGCTTACATAAGTCACTCTATGCGCCATTTCTGGTCGATATGCGCTATAGGCGCAGGGCGCACGACCTTCACGATCACTGTAGACATGTACACCTTACAATCATTCAATAAAACAAATATAGTACACCTATTGCATAAAGTATGAGAAAAACAGATCAAAACACAAAAACTTAACTATAACCACTGAACCATGAAAATTAGGGCAAGGTCAGATGACACCTGCCAGTTGGACATGTACACCTTACAGTCCTTCCATACACCGAATATACTAGCACTATTGCTTATAGTATCTGAGATATGGACTTGACCACCAAAAATTAACCTTGTTCACTGATCCATGAAATGAGGTTGAGGTCAAGTGAAAACTGTCTGATGGGCATGAGGACCTTGCAAGGTATGCACATACCAAATAGTTATCCTATTACTTAAAATAAGAGAGAATTCAACATTACAAAAAATCTGTACTTTTTTTTCAAGTGGTCACTGAACCATGAAAATGAGGTCAAGGACATTGGACATGTGACTGAAGGAAACTTCGTAACATGAGGCATCTATATACAAAGTATGAAGCATCCAGGTCTTCCACCTTCTTAAATATAAAGCTTTTAAGAAGTTAGCTAACACCGACGCCGATCACTATTACTAGGTCGAGCTTTCTGCAACAAAAGTTGCAGGCTCGACAAAAATGAGTGAGTTGTTTTCATAAGACCTCGCTATATTTATTCGTATACTCTTTATATACTTACATTTAAAATAATCTGCCTCTCATTTTTTCTCATCACACATTCATTGAAAATATTTTTTACATCATAACCCTGCAAAAAAACAATATTCAAATACAATTTATTGTCATCTCTCTGTCCCAACATTTTTTTCTTTCTTATTTCATTTCACATTTTCAAGTATTTTCTACAACCTTAGAGAAGCAAAAAAAATATAGTAAAGTTTTCCTATTCATATTTATTTTTACCAGTGAATCATTCAGAAACTGAGAAGAGGTCAAACAACAATGCTAACAGTGAGACATTTAAAGCACTTAAAAATCCAAACACAAAAATATATATATATAATTTACATGATATATTAAATGTTATCAACAGATCTCCATGTACTTAAATTTTTAATGTTTTCTGTACATACCAGAGAACTGATCTCATTTAGTATTTCCTGTCCCATTTCTACATCCATTTGTGTCTGTCTTCCAAGGTAGCTTAGGAAAGCTGAATAGCACTGTAATGATGGCTTGATATCAGGCTGTTCTTTTAAACAATCCATTATTTCTTCCATTTTTGTTATATCCCCCTGAAATAAATAAAAGTTAAAGTGTGGTTACCTGGCATAATTTACACGATCAATTATACTGTATATAATATTCAGGAACCTGATGTTAAGTGGTTGTGATTGTTGATGTGGTTTTTAAATGTTATAATGGTTTATTTTAACAGATTGTGACTTTGATGGAGAGTTGTCTCATTGACACTCATACCACATCTTCTTATATCTATATACAAAAACAAGGAGAGATTTTAATCAATATATGTACCAATCTTTTTCGCCATGAAGTATGAAAAAGACCTAGGACCATTTCACATTTACTACCTATGCAAGGAGTGAGTGAGATTAGGTTTAAACAATCTTCAATTAGAAATGTTCCAGTATGAGAGGTTTAAACTTTACTACACTTTTGTTTGTTTTGACATCACTTAAGATGGTACCCAACACCTTAACTTAAATTAATTTGGCTCGTTTAATTTTCATAAAATTTTGACAAGGTATTTACTTTAACCCTTTGACAAAAATATAAAAATTTCAAAAATTTGAACCATCCATTTTATCAGAAAAATTACACTGGTTATATAGCAGTTTGACAAACACTTATTCTGATCATTGAGAAGCTTAATATTCCCTTAACCCTTTCGCCGATGAGTCCCGGTTTCCCGGGATTCACGCTTCAGACAGCTGACGATGAGTCCCGTTTTACCGGGATTGGAATACCTCTTTTATGTTTCCCGCTTAAAACAGTGCAAACATGAGTTATCTTTCTTTGATGAATACCTGGATGAAAGTGTAAACATGGCGCTTCCGTTTGTTGAAAACCGTGTCAAAATCAGAGGAAATTTACGGAATTTACGAGAATTTGAAATGAGGGAACATTTTTTTTGAAAGAATATGGAAGAATTGAAGCCAAACTAGTATACTTTTTTGACATAAAATGTCGTTTTAAGTACAAAACACTTGGAATGGACATCGTTCAGTGTGAGGAATTTGTACAGCCTCATAAAAATTTTCAAAATTTTGCCGTTTTGGATTAAAAATTACGATTTGGGGTCAAAGAGCAGAATTTTGAGAATTTCACCTAGAAAATGCCGAAAATTTGAAAATTTGAATATTTTAAGAAGAAAAAATTATTAAAACATGAATAAAACTGTGAACATGGTGTTAGTGAATGAAATAAATACACAAATAACTACAAATAAGTTTTTATTGACATTTATTATGAAGATCTCCCACTTGAGTAATAGTAGCCAGGGAAGCCATCGTCTCAGAGTAGCTTCTGTCTGGGCAGCAATCGGTGAAAGGGTTAACAACACAACGTAATAAAAACGTTTAGTTGATTTTACAGAGTTATCTCCCTGTAGTGTTAAGTACCACCATAACCTCAGAGATATTTTTTTAAACAATGTCAATACTCATCTGAATGTTTGCTGATTATTAATTAAATCGTACCAAAATTGTGTACTTACAATTACTGCATAATGTTGAAGCAGAGTAGAATAGATGGAGTTATCCGTGATGGCATATTCAGGTTTCTTAAACTGTTTGTGTCTATTAAATCTCAAAGCAAAGTATGCTTTGTCAGCCTACAATATAAATTATTGGTAAGAAACATATATTCAATGTAGTGGTATTCTTTCTATATCAAAGATTTCCATTAAAACTAACAAAGGGGAACAATTCTACCTTGATCAGTTGATGTAAGGGCCTACAATATAAATTATTGATAAAAACATAACAATTTAAATCTCATAGTAGTGGTATAATAGATTTCAAGGTCATGAACCACTCTGGTAATACAATGTATGGTAATATGGTTTCCATTAAAAAATCCAAAATCATTTAATTCATACGTAAACTGACTGCAATAAATATTGAGTTTGTCAAATTTAACTTTGATTTTTTTTTAAACAGCATCATTGATATTATTTTCTTAATATCTGTATGGAAACTGAGTCCTTGCCAGAAATATATGTTTGCCATCTAGGTTTATTTTGAAGTTGAATTCATCATAATCACATTAGAATTTTTCCTTTAGTGTGAAATGTTCCTAGCAATAAATACATTGCTACAATTCTAACATTATTCTTACATTTGTGTCTTACCTGATCTGAAAACAGACATGCATCAACGAAAAATCTAAAGTCCATATTAAAGATCACATTTTTTCTTTCAATATCCTGTACAGTTTTATTATTTATGTCTAAATGCTGACTCCAGTCTTTCTTCTGTTTTGCTATATGTTCAATATGTTTTTTACTTGTTTTACTCTTTGTTGCTATTTTGGAAGGATCTTTTGAACTGTCCATAACATGTGACCCTGATTTAAAAGGAGCATCTATACTTTCAGTAAAATCCTCAACCGCACCGATAGTTTTCTCACTGAAATTTATTCCTGATAAATTTTCTGGCTTCCACTGACTCAACATTTCTGATTTTCTACTACCTGATATTGTTTCTGATTTCGGAGAACTTGAAAATGTTTCTGATTTTGAACTACTTGGAAATGCTTCTGATTTTAAACTTCCAGATACATTTCTTAATTTAGGACTAGAAGTATTTGACTTTTGAACAGAAGTTCTGACCTTTCCGTGTGATTTTCTCTTATTCTGATTTTTAACTTTATCACTAATATTTGTATTTAAATGGTCCTCAATTGAGCTAAATTCTATGTCAGGTGTCCTGGTAGAGTCATTGTAATTCACATGATGATGAAAACTTTGGCTAGTTTTACCAAGCTTTTCATCTTTTAAAGCGTCTGTGATTGACTGTAAAGTTGCTGATGTTGATTCTATAATGTGTTTGACCTGTTCATTAGCACTATTATTAATATTCACAGTCTTAATGTCAGTGGATGGAAAAGATTTCTGCATTCCTTCCACATTTTGTAACGTTCCATGTATTTCTTCTACATTCAATTGTCCATTTATTTGTTCTGGTTCCTTAGCCATGTTAGCAGCTGATTGATGTGAAATCTGTTTCTGAAATTTCTTTAACTGATTTTCCCATCCATCTGATAATATATAAAGAGAAGTATTAATAATATGCTAATACAATATAAAGCTTAAAATTCAAGGTTCAGCAATGTTCAGTGTATTGTAAAGTGGAAATTTCTAGCATAATTTGCAAGGGGATATTAAATTCTTAAAATATTTTGTCATTAAGTTTAAATGGTGACAATATCATCTTGCAAGTAAAATAAAAATAAAGGACAAAAAAAAAGCCAAACAAATCCAATATGAACATGTACAAGTTTTTGCACTCATAATTGATCAAATTTAAACTCTTTAAAAGATATTGCCTAATAATCTGTTGAGCTACACTCACTGATCTGACATACATTTGTTATATCTTCCATCAACTTTTGAAAATAGTAATGAATATTTATTTCTTCAGCATTTCCGTATATTTGTTAAGTATAAATTAAATATTTACAGCTAATTCGCTAATGCATGTAGAACAAAACTTTGGTTAGCTTGCTTGCTAGCTTGGTTTTTATATTGTACAATCCATAGGATAACACCAAATTAAATTCAAATATTAAAGAACCTTAGTGAGCACGCTCACATACCCCAGGTCCCCACATTGTCATTGGAGAAATTAAATAAGTATATAAGAAAAAAAAATTGTATAAGAAAAAATACTGAATAATAATTTCCTGTCAATATACACATCTACATAGTATGTCCTTATTATCTACAAAATTTCATGAAATTCTGTTGTGTGTTTTCAGAGGAGTTGCGATGACAAACTGTTGCAGAAGTACATTGAAGCAAATAAGTTCAAAGGGGCATAACTCCTAGAAAAAAAATTGAATCGTAATTTTCTGTTGATATGCACATCTACGTAGTATGTCCTTATTATCTGAAAAGGTTTCGTGAAATTCTGTTGTGTGGTTTGAGAGGAGTTGCGATGACAAACTGTTGCAGTAGTACATTAAAGTAAATAAGTTCAAAGGGGCATAACTCCTAGAAAAAAAATTGAATCGCAATTTTTCGTCGATATGCACAACTACATAGTATGTCCTTATTATCTGAAAAGGTTTTGTGAAATTCTGTTGTGTGGTTTGAGAGGAGTTGCGATGACAAACTGTTGCAGTAGTACATTAAAGTAAATAAGTTCAAAGGGGCATAACTCCTATAAAAAAAATTGAATCGCAATTTCTCGTCGATATGCACAACTACATAGTATGTCCTTATTATCTGAAAAGGTTTCGTGAAATTCTGTTGTGTGGTTTGAGAGGAGTTGCGATGACAAACTGTTGCAGTAGTACATTAAAGTAAATAAGTTCAAAGGGGCGTAACTCCTAGAAAAAAAATTGAACCGAATTTCCCGTCGATATGCACAACTACATGGTATGTCCTTATTATCTGAAAAGGTTTTGTGAAATTCTGTTGTGTGGTTTGAGAGGAGTTGCGATGACAAACTGTTGCAGTAGTACATTAAAGTAAATAAGTTCAAAGGGGCGTAACTCCTAGAAAAAAAATTGAATCGCAATTTCCCGTCGATATGCACAACTACATAGTATGTCCTTATTATCTGAAAAGGTTTTGTGAAATTCTGTTGTGTGGTTTGAGAGGAGTTGCGATGACAAACTGTTGCAGTAGTACATTAAAGTAAATAAGTTCAAAGGGGCGTAACTCCTAGAAAAAAAATTGAATCGCAATTTCCCGTCGATATGCACATCTACATAGTATGTCCTTATTATCTGAAAAGGTTTCGTGAAATTCTGTTGTGTGGTTTGAGAGGAGTTGCGATGACAAGAAACAGGACTGACGGAGGGACTGACGGACGGATGGACTGACGGACGGACGGGTCAAAATCATTATACCCTCCGCAACTTCGTTGCGTGGGGTATAATAATATATTCAGGTTAAAAAATGCCTATATATACTGTTTAAAGATGTCAATCTTATTTACAAAGCTTACAAGTATTAACAATTATACAAACAAAGCAAGCAAGCCAAACAAAGTTTTACTTTGCAAGCATTGGGAAATCAGCTGTAAATGCATTTTATTTTAGGATTTTCTTTTTCATTGCAGACATGGTAGATTTGTGACAGCAGTGACTTGAGAATGTGATGCAAACTACTTTGACGAGTCTTAGGACATTTTTTTTTAAATTTTATTTTAAACAAATTTGACTTCACTTATCTAGACCATAGATATGTTCTTTTCTTTTTGTTCATAAATACTTTTTTACTTTATTGAGCCTCAAAAACATGAAATCAGAAAATAAACCACATTATTTCCATAAAAGTTACCATAGATCAATGTTCCTGTTCATTTCGTTGAGGTTTCTTTTTATTTCATCTATGCGTTCAACTATATATACTATAAAAATTTTCTTTCTGTAATGTCAGTGCACGCTAAACTATATTTCTCTTAAATTCACAATACATTTCTTTTCATGACAGCTTGCTCTAAACTTTATTTTTCTTATATATTCATAATCTCTTTACCAAATTTGTTTACAGATATCTTTAATTAAGCTTATATATATAATTACCAATATGAAGATAGGGTTGATCCTTTCCCTCAAATGTGGAAGAGCTTTTAACATTTTTATAATTGATTCCTTTTGACATTATCTTCTCTATGTTGATTTTATTTTCATATTCTTTCTCTTTAAACCATGCCTTTCCATAGCTTCTTTTATTCTTATGTCTGACACTTGGAAATGAATCATGGCGAGGAACATGCATGGTTACACCTCCATGGATATGCTGTGGTCCTAAAAAGAAAATTAACAATAAATTTACAGAATTTTAATTTTTTGTTATTCTTAATTAGTCATTTCAAGGTACCTAATCATAAATAGTCTTAGTGTTAGAAGCATACTGTTGAAGACTATTTCCTGATCTCAAGATGTCATTAGATTATTTTTTATGGTCAGTTTTATCAAATTTGTTCTTACGTCTTTTAAAGTGACTTTGAATATGTTTTAAATTTGCCAAGTTGTAGTGTTGTTGCTGTTTCATGTTATATATCAGTAATACTGATATATAACATACTGAGTATGTATTGTATGGTTGGATTATGTTTCTGTGTGTAAGAGAGTTGTTCCCCTTTTGTCAGTAATGTGTATTTTTGTTTGTGACGTCATCTTTGTCTGATTAGAATGTAGAAATGGAAGCAGATGTGTTTTTATCATGTTTATCTGTCTGCAGGGGCGTAGCGACCGGTACGGCAGGTACGGCAGGCGGCGTACCAATAATTATCGTTGGTACGGCATGCCGTACCTAGAATTCATATTAAAAAAAAAAAACAAGGTTTTTGCACTGCAATAAAGAAAGCAATTTTGTTTTTTACAGAAAATAAAAAAGAATTATCAGTATACTGTTACGGTATGCAGTATAGTGTACATTTATCGATACTGGGTAACGTTCGACAACTCGTATGACTGGTATATGCGTTGTACGAGTAATCAACCATGACCCGGTATTAATTAAAGAACGGCATTGTTTTACTTATAACTAATCCCGGGTAATTAACCTAATCTCGCAAAAGATTTTGATAAATCATGGTTATAAACGAGCATAGCATCACAAATATGTAGCATCATCTAGGGTAGATCTATACAGATTTCACACTATTAGTTAAAATGAATGACTTGTAAAAATACTACATATGGAAGAACTAAAGTTAGCAATTTCCAATGGAGACGTAAACTTTGTTAGGCAATTATTTGCCACAAAAATAGTCACTTTGCCCACACAACAAAGTAAACATGAAACAATTATAATAGATGAGTTGTCCAAAATCTTGATTCCGGCCGACCTACCTGCAATAGAGACAAACCAACGATTTATAGCAGTGAAGACGAAGGGCGATGGCAATTGCCTGTATAATGCAGCTTCCCAGTGTATTACAGGTAATAATGCATATTACATGTATAAGTAAACATTGATTAGGGGGGGGGGGGGGGGGGGGGGGGGGGGGGGCTTGCATTTCACTGTGTTCAGAGGCAGGCTATTTCTGTTCTGCCCCTCCACATATTATTGACACAAAAAATGCCTCTCCCCTCGAAATCAACTAGTCATATCTATCGTAACTTTTGTGTATGCATATATATCAACTTGAGTTTAGATATTCAATCATAGAACTGAACTCTGTAGGCGATAATATACTTTTTTAATTGCGGCAGGCCAGCGAAACGAACAAATTTTCTTTTGAAGTATTGAATGTTTGGGGTCAGAATGTTTATATTTATATGTGATTAGACATGAATGATTTGTTTTACCTCAATGTAGGCAAGAATATTATTACATATCCAAAATTTTCCAGCCTTCCTTTTCAATATGATTTGATTGTCCCCTTAAACTGCATATGTTTCTGTTTCTAGTCACCATGCAGGTATGATGGGAATATAAACTAATTTAACTCGCAACATTCTGTATGATGTAGGTGCCTGCAATTCAGTGATTGTCGATTGTTATTTGTACATTTTTTTTCATAAATTAGACTTTAGTTAGTTTTCTCGTTTGAATTATCATTTTGGGCCTTTTATAGCTGGCTATGCGGCATGGGATTTGTTTCTTGTTGAAGGCCGTACGGTGACCTAGAACAGTAAATTTCTGTGTTATTTGGTCTCTTTTGGAAAGTTGTCGCATTATCAATCACATCATATTTTTTTTTATATTCAAACACACTTTAACACTCATTTCTTAGCACTATACAACTATAAATCATTCGGGAAAATTTAAACGTAAAATGCATGAATATAAGCACATAAGCAGAGCACAGCACATCCTCAACTCCGCTGTTTAAATAATTCTTTTAAACAAATCACACGGAAAAAAGAATGACTGTAATTTTATCTTGTAATTCTCTTCTGATAGGAAAATTAACAAATTTATCGTCATTTAACAAAACGATGAAAACTAAATAAAAACAGTTTTTAAACGCTTTGTAAAATCATTTTTATTGAAAAAAGACCAAATACGCAAAAGTTCCGTGAAGATATATATTTGTCGTAATGGGTGGTAGTGAAAAAAAGAGCTGAAAGTAAGCGTTCCATAGCGCTTAAATCTGAAAGCACACTTTATGAATATACGCCGTAAAAGTTTATCCAGCAGTCTTATAGTCGATGAGCCACCCTTGCCTGTTTCTTTAAGAATAAAGGAACATAATCATAGACCAGCTATGGCCTCTTTGACTCATCATCATTTCTTGTAACATAAATTGGATTTTTTCCTTTGATGTTTTTATGAAATAATTTGCTTAAAAAGTGTGGTGAGGGAAAACCATGGTATATTATATGCAAATTTATGTTGTACCATACTTTGCTAATTAAATATGCAGCTCGACTAGAATCCAAAGGAAAAAAGGCGGAGCTTCAGCCATGGTATAACATATTCATTTTCATGTTATTCCATGGCTGAAGCTCCACCTTTTTTTCTAAATGTATCCGCCTCTAAAATATTTAGGAAACTGTAAAACGTACTAAAAGGTCAAGTTCTTCATTTGCTTTCATTTTATAAGAAAAAGCAATAAATTATGTGTACCATATTTCAAGAAACCCTTTTCAAACTACATAGCATTGTTACGAATTCCCTTAATTTTGGAAACAATTACTAAATGTTTCTTTTTTCAGTTTTGAAAAAAATAAAATATAACACTATCATTTCCTTTGCGAAAATTCAATTTAAATTCGATTTAAAAAGGGGGGTGGGTACCTATACAAAAAGGAATAAATATTGGCTACAAATATCTGTGAAAAAAACATGATTAGGGGAAGTAACTTAACGCTATATGAAAATTTTGTTCTATTTTATTCTCAAAACGCATCCAACTCTGCATTTCCTTCCCATAACCAACTTTTTCCTGAAACGTGTTTTCTGCATTTAATAAATGAAACCAACTTAATCCATATTTCTATAAAAAAAAAAATTTTTTTATATATATATATAGATAATGAAACATTAGCCAGCGATTTGCGATATTTGTGTGCAGCTGAACTTTACGTGAATGCAAGTTTCTACGCTAATGTAGATGCCTTTGGTAATTTTTTTAGGAATTTATAGATTGTTTAAGACTTTTTGTAAACAATAAACGCTAGAACATCATAGAACCAGGTGCTCCGCAGGGCGCAGCTTTATACGACCGCACAGGTTGAACCCTGAACAGTTGGGGCAAGTATGGACAAAACATTCAAGCGTGATACAGCTCTGAATTTGGATTGTGATCAAATTTTTGACATTACATGTTTTTTTTTACACAAAACAAATGTCAAGATTTTACAAATCAATTAAAGATTTCTTCTTCAAACTTTTTAAATCTAAAATTAAATAGTTGACACAGCATAGGTTTCTGACACAGAATGAATGTGGTCTAATGAACTTAAAATATTTTTTTTGCCTTTGAGCAATTCACTATGCTGTTGAATATTAATCCTCTCAAAAAAATGTTTGAAGAAATTTTCTTTTTATTTATGAAATCTGAAATGAGAAAAATTTAAACCCCCCTCCTTTTTTTTTCACATCCCCGTTTCCCTTTTTCCAAAACTGATATCAATTCAAATTTCTAATGGAGTTTGCAACAATAACTACTCTTTTAAATACATCATAAAATATTAAAATGTAAAATAAAGTGCTTGTTATCACTGAATGGTAAAGATTGGTTGGTAGTAAAAGTGAATATACATTGTTTATTGTATAAAACAATAAAAAAAACTTCATCAGCAACATTTTATATTGGCAAATTTCCAATGAAGTTATTTACATAAAGTTATTGGCAAATAAAAATAGAAAATGACATCATAGTCATGTCTGGCAAATGTCCAACATACATTATCTAAAAACATTTTAGATAAGATAAGGAAAAAAAGCTTCATCAGCAACATTTTATATTGGCAAATTTCCAATGAAGTTATTTACATAAAGTTATTGGCAAATAAAAATAGAAAATGACATCATAGTCATGTCTGGCAAATTTCCAACATATATTATCAACTTCTATTCTATACAAAGAAAGATAACTCCAATTGAAAATTAATTGCTATTGCACAATATTGTGCAATTAGATATTTCTTGCTATTGTGCAATACTGTGCAATTGAAAATTTCTTGCTATTGCACAATACTAGATATGGAATCCTGATTTGGACCAACTTGAAAACTGGGCCCATAATCAAAAATCAAAGTACATATTAAGATAAAGCATATCAAATAAGCCCAAGAATTTAATTTTTGTTAAAATCAAACTTAGTTTAATTTTGGACCCTTTGGACCTTAATGTAGACCATTTGAAAACTGGACCAAAAATTAAGAATCTACATACACAGTTAGATTTGGCATATCAAAGAACCCATTTATTCAATTTTTGATGAACAAAGTTTAATTTTGGACCCCCATTTGGACCAACTTGAAAACTAGGCCAATAATTAAAAATCTAAGTACATTTCTAAATTCAGCATATCAAACAACCCCCAGGATTCAATTTTTGTTAAAATCAAACTAAGTTTAATTTTGGACCCTTTGGACCTTAATGTAGACCAATTTGAAAACGGGACCAAAAATTAAGAATCTGCATACACAGTTAGATTCGGCATACCAAAGAACCCCAATTATTCAATTTTTGATGAAATCAAACAAAGTTTAATTTGGACCCTTTGGGCCCTTTATTCCTAAACTGTTGGGACCAAAACTCCCAAAATCAATACCAACCTTCCTTTTATGGTCATAAACCTGTGTTTAAATTTCATAGATTTCTATTTACTTAAACTAAAGTTATTGTGCGAAAACCAAGAATAATGCTTATTTGGGCCCTTTTTTTGCCCCTAATTCCTAAACTGTTGGAACCAAAACTCCCAAAATCAATCCCAACCTTTCTTTTGTGGTCATAAACCTTGTGTCAAAATTTCATAGATTTCTATTAACTTAAACTAAAGTTATAGTGCGAAAACCAAGAAAATGCTTATTTGGGCCCTTTTTGGCCCCTTATTCCTAAAATGTTGGGACCAAAACTCCCAAAATCAATCCCAACCTTCCTTTTGTGGTCATAAACCTTATGTTAAAATTTCATAGATTTCTATTCACTTTTACTAAGTAGAGTGCGAAAACTAAAAGTATTCGGACGACGACGACGACGACGACGTGATAGCAATATACGACGAAAAATTTTTCAAATTTTGCGGTCGTATAAAAACAAGTGAGTAAGATATGTTTAAAATTCTTTAACAAAAAAACTCATTTCTAAAGTCTGTGGATTTTCTACAAAAATCTTGGTTTCATTTGTCACAAAATCTCCTTTGACTTTGATTTTTTTGTGTGTACGTAAACCTTGCAAGCCTTATTCAAATAAGTTGTTTGGACATTTGTCCTTTTATTTCTCAGTCTTACTTTTTGCACATGGAGTTTTGATAATCTGTTCATCGTCCTCAATCTGATCATAGTTCATTTTACGGAAAACTCTGTGACTTTGTTTAGCGAAAATTTGATCCTCTATGATTGAAGTTGTAAATTGTCCTACATCCAGTATACTGTTACAGAATTGCACGCATTTTTTTTTCTAAAACTTTCCCAGGAAGAGCATGCCAAGCCCCGGCCTAGCAAGATGTCCGATAAAAAGTGAAACTATACACATGGAAAAAAGTATTGCAACACCTTGATTTTTTAAAATTTGAAAAATCAGCCTCTTTTTTTGGATGGAATATAATAAAATATTTGTATAATATTATTGAAACATAGTTTATGATAACATTGGCATTGAAACGAACAAAAAATGTTTGAAAAAAAAATGATTTATATAACCACAATTTCAATAACAAAATGAAGTGTTTTTTGTACAAAAAAATGCATTTAACAACTTTTACTGTAGTCGAACCTTACAATGTCAGACATTTCAAAATTAATCTTCAGATGACTGTTCATATCATGGTTGATCGTTATACACCAAAGAATTAGTATTTTGTGCGCAGCCTCCATTCAAACGGATAACCGCATCTAAACGTCTTCTGATTCCTGCCAAAAATCGACTAATTTGTTGCTAAGGTAGCAGCAACCATTTCTGATGAAGAGCATTGTTTATTTCATGATGTGTTTGAACTGGGGTGTCCTTTCGCGCACGTTCCGCCCAATAGTGTTCCATATATGCTCGATATGGTTCAAATCCGGGCTACGATCCGTCCAAGGAAGATGAACCGAGTTACATTGGAACAATGGATCTTCCACCACGATGCTAATTTTCAACTTTAGCGAGCTCTGCACTACATTGGATACGGAAAACTGTGTGTCTGTTTGTAAGCAAAGGTCTCTGAAATGGTCTTATCGCACGATAACCAGTAGCGATGAGTCGATCACGAACAGTTCTTGTTAAAAAGCTCCTGTATGCCCACCACTCTCTTTTTAGGATTGTATTGTATGCAATGGGTTTCCTTCTGACCAACCTTCATTATGCTTGATTTTCCCTAGCAAATGGTATAGGGGGTCTTCTTTATCTCGGAAGGTCTTGAACATCGTTTAGTGCCTTATTTTTAACTCAAAACGACTTATAGTGGAATGGTGATGACCAACAATACGTGCAGTTGTTACAGCGACATCCCTACTTCTCTCATGCTGATAATATGCCATCTTGCTGCAGTTTAGAGTTGTCGAGGACCCATTACAAGGTGTCAATCACATAACTTTAAAAACTTGGTTATTTAAAGTGTTGAAAACAATGAGGATGAAAACATCTGTTTTGCTGTTTACGGGTACTGAGCTGCATGTGCAGATAAAAACTTATCGATTCGATATTTATTGATTAAGCTCAGGTGATACTTAAATAATGTTTAAGTTGTTCTATTTTACCAAATTATATCACAAAAAAATAAGAAGTGTTTTTTTTATTTCAATTTCAATTTGATGTTGCAATACTTTTTTCCATGTGTATATTAATTTTGAATAAGATATTCCACCTATTTCTAACCAGTTGACTAATTGTCCTTTTTTGACACATTTCACGTTTCTTATATTTTTTATATTATAAAGATATTTGCAATCACATTTACATTTCGTGGTATATTCAAACATAATAGATGAATAAAAAAACACATTTTTAAAAGCATGTTTTAAGCTTCAGAGATGCTTGTCATCATCTAACCATAATATTGCCTTTAAGACACATATTATAATTATATAACAGTGCAATACAGGGAATGTTTTGTGGGAAAAGTTTTTCGGTCAGGATTCTTCTAAAAAAAACTCATATAAATTTACGAAATATATTCTTGGTGTGAACAGAAAGTCCAGTAACATTGCTGTGGGAGAGCTTGCTAGCTGATTTTCCTATTTATTTTACTATTACTTGATCAATATTAAAACATTGTTTACGACTGTGAGGTTTGAAAGAAGGATTATTATTTGATGCAATCATACCTTGTAAACAATTACGTATTTCTTCAGTCAGAGCTCTGACATAAACAAGTCAGAATAAAATGACTTCTTCAAGTCAGAAAATGTTTTGACATTCTGACCTGTACGGGTCAATTTTTGTTTTGCGTAGTTTTCCATCGAGTCCGTCAAACCAGAAGATATTTTGAATTTGCCGCCGATCTAAGACACATACGATCACGTGGTTTTTTGCGAGAGATCACGTGTTTGAGAGTTGTTGTTTTGGGAGTTTCTCGAACGAGAAGTTATTGAAAATATAGTGATTATTTACGTTTTTTTATTGAAAATCTAGGTCAATGTGGTCATTTTCAGAAGGTAATACATATTACCTCCGTATTTTCATGGCCATTTTAATATTTTTTGCGTGTGAAGAAGGTCTTTGCAAGTGATTTTGTTGCTGTTTCATGAAGGCGCGTGACCTGTAAATACGGACGCGTGGCCTTTGAGATGACCTGGTGTCTGACAATTCTGACTTGTTCAGGTCAGAAAATGTTGTTATGATAATGAACTGTTATTTTCGGGAGACAACTCGTGTTGTCTTAAACAGTATTAACATTAATAACCATTCGGTGCAATTTTAAAAGTAAAATTATTGCTTCGAGCTGAACATCATCATAAATAATTTTAATAAAGGAAAAGGGAAGGGAGGGTTTAACTAAAAGAACCGAAATAATTTTTTATTTTTATTTTAAAAATGATTTTAATTGAGAACATTATAAAAGAGACTCACAAAAGGGTTTTTCAATTATGAACATGGAATATGATATTAAAAACAAATCAAATGAAATTTTGGGTAAGGCAGCAACCATTTGATTTTCTGGGGGGGCTATGTTTTTTTTTTCTGGACAAATTTTTATTTCGCCGGTGGCAAAAAACAATCTATTTTTTTCGCGACAAGTCGAAACAATTTTTTTCTTTCAATTTTAGCATAAACATATTAAGTGGCAGCTGAGGGTGAAACAACAATTTTTTTTTTCTCAGAATCAAAAACAAATTATTTTTTTCTCCAAAAACTGGAAACAAACTTTTTTTTCCAAAAAAAACCATAGCCCCCCCAGAAAATCAAATGGTTGCTGCCTAAGGCTCAGTGATCACCCTACCCCTGTCATTTGACAATGTTGAACAGTCGAGATCCCTGCCCCCTTAACTCAATTTTTTCTCTCTGTAAAGTATAATGAAATATACCAAGCTAGTCTCTATGGGTCGCCCACCCCTTGTCATTTGAGAATGATTATATCTTGAAAATTGTCGAGATCCCCACCCCTAAACTATATATATTCTTGTATGGGAAATAAAACAAACCAATGTAATATAGGGGAAGTCCCTTGGGGGGGGGGGGGGGGGGGGGGGGGGTTGCCCCTACAGTGTGAAAACATGTAAATGGTCAAGATCCCCACCCCTGAACCATATATATTAGTGTAAGGGACAACAAGACAAATCAAATGAAATAAAGATAAAGTCCCTTGGGGTCACCCCACCCCCTCATGTTTGAAAACATGTAAACGGTTGAGATCCCCACCCCTTAAGCCTATATATTATTATATGGGACAATACAACAAATCAAATGAAATAAAGGGAAAGTCCATGGGGGTCATCCCCATCCCCCTTTTTGAAATGGTCTGGATCACCACCCCTAAACCATATAATATTCCTGTTCGTCATTTCAAGAAGATTTGAATGACATACATGTACAGGGTCAATCCCTAATTATATGGCATATATGTTTTCCTATGAAGTTACACATCTATAATTCTTACCCCAGATGCTTAGCCACATAAAGCATTAACCTTTTATTTGAAATATAGATAGTCTTTGTTTCTACAGAAGTGAGAAGAACATTGGAAGTCAGTATGTTCTGACTTATAAAAGTCTGAATGTTCTGACTTATGAAAGTCAGAATGTTCTGACTTATGAAAGTCTGAATGTTCTGACTTATGAAAGTCTGAATGTTCTGACTTTAATTTAATAAGGCCAGACAGACTCAGAATGATCTGAAGATAATGACTTGTTTTTAATGTTTAGAGTATTTAAGAATATGAATGCTCTTGTCATGCTAGTACCATAAGAAACCCTGACAAGATTTTGTTCCCAAAAAAATATATATTAAGAATAACAAGTGTACAATTGAACATAAATTACAAAGTTATAAATGTTGCTAAAAAATCTATTTAAAAAACACCCAATAGATAGTTGTAGTGAAAATATTATGTATTTATATGTACCACTTCTTGAAGGACAACAAAGTCACCAAACTTAGTCTGATTTTCATAGTATTTTCTCCTCAACATTTTTTTAACAGAACATGATTTGACCTGTTTAAGTCAGTTTACAGAAAAAAAATCCGATCAAACTAGGTTTCTTCATCTTATTTAAGATATAAATTTGATGAAATTTGTTAAAAAAAATACATTTGAATATAAAATATACCAAATACATTTTTTTTATAGTCCTCAATATTGTGACTTGAGGGGACCATATTTCATCAGTCTTTTATCTGGTTTGTCATACATTTTAAAATCAATATGAAAATCCTAGACTTAAAAGTCGACATAAGTTTAGTTTTGACTGACTCTCTGAAGTCAGAACATGATTTGACCTGTTAAAGTCAGTTTACAGAGAAAATTAAATCCAATCAAAACTAGGTCTTCTTCTTCTAAGCCCCCCCCCCCCTTTTTCCCTTTTATCTGAATCTGCTACTGTTGAGTTAATTAATTGATAAGTTTATTAGAAACAATTCAGTCAAATGGTATAAAATAATATATTTTACAACCAAAAGTTCCATGTGTTAACTTAACAGAAAAGAAAGGTAATGAAAATACAGAAATATAATAAAATTTAAAGATGATTTGATGAAATTTGTAAACAAAATATATTTGAATATAAAATATTAGTTCTCATTATTGTGACTTTATTATTGGGTGTCTTTTATCTGATTTTCCCATACGTTCTTAAATGCATATATTTATGACAATGCCGGACTTAACAGTTGTAATAATAAGTTAAAGTGAAGTTTTTGACTGACTCTTTGAAGTCAGAACATAATTTGACCAGTTTAAAACAAAATACTTTTAAATATTGAATAATCAATATGCAAAATAAACTTTTTTATAGTCCTCATTAATTATTGCGCTGTATGGGGACCTTATTTCCACTGTCTTTTATTTGGCTTTTCCGTACATTTTTAAATCAATACGAAGAAACTAGACTTAAAAGTTGAAATAAGTTTAGATGGACTGACTTTTTGAAGTCAGAACACTATTTGACCTGTTAAAGTCAGTTGACAGGAAAAAAATGTCCAATCAAAGTTAGGTTTTCTTCCTCTAATCCCCTCCCCACTAAATATCAATCTGCTACTGTTGAGTTAATTAATTACTGATTTTTTTTTAGAAACAATTCAGTCAAATGGTTATTAAAATATAATTTTTTTTTGCAACCACAATTAAGTTCCATGTGTTAACTTAACAGAAAAGAAAAGTCATGAAAATACAGAAATAATACAATATTTTTTTTTTTTTTTTAGATAATTTGATGAAAATCTTTAAAAAACAAAATGCATTTGAATATTGAATATATCAAATAAAAATGTTCCATACATTTTAAATCAAAATGAAAATCCTGGACTTAAAAGTTGAAATAAGTTTAGTTTTGACAGACTCTTTGAAGTCAGAACATGATTTGACCTGTTAAAGTCAGTTTACAGAAAAAAAAATCCAATCAAACTATGTTTCTTCATCTTAGCCCCCCCCCCCCCCCCCCCCTTTTCCCCTTATTTGAATCTGCTACTGTTGAGTTAAAAAAAATTAAGAAACAATTCAGTCAAATGGTTTTTAGAATAATGTTTTTTACAACCAAAAGTTCTATTTGTTAACTTAACAGAAAAATAGTCATGAAAATACGGAAATAGAATAAATTTTTAAGATATTAATTTGATGAAATTTGTTAACAAAATACATTTGAATATAAAATATACCAAATACATTTTTGTATAGTCCTCATTATTGTGACTTAAGGGGACCTTATTTCATCAGTCTTTTATCTGGTTTCCCATACATTTTAAAATCAATATGAAAATCCTAGACTTAAAAGTTGAAATAAGTTTAGTTTTGACTGACTCTTTGAAGTCAGAACATGATTTGACCTGTTAAAGTCAGTTTACAGAGAAAATTAAATCCAATCAAAACTAGGTCTTCTTCTTCTAAGCCCCCCCCCCCCCCCCCTCCCTTTTTCCCTTTTATCTGAATCTGCTACTGTTGAGTTAATTAATTGATAGGTTTATTAGAAACAATTCAGTCAAATGGTTTAAAATAATATATTATATAGACTAAAAAGTTGTAATAATTAGCTAAATTGAAGTTTTTGACTGACTCTTTGAAGTCAGAACATAATTTGACCGGTTTAAAACAAAATACATTTAAATATATTGAATATGCAAAATAAACTTTTTTATAGTCCTCATTATTGTGCCGTATGGGGACCTGATTTCCTCTGTCTTTTATCTGGCTTTTCCGTACATTTTTAAATCAATATGAAAAAAACTAGACTTAAAAGTTGAAATAAGTTTAGTTGGGACTGACTCTTTGAAGTCAGAACACGATTTGACCTGTTAAAGTCAGTTTACAGAGAAAAAAATGTTCAATCAAAACTAAGTCTTCCTCCTTTAAGCCCCCTCCATATCTGAATCTGCTACTGTTGAGTTAATTAATTCATAATTTTTTTAAGAAACAATTCAGTCAAATGGTTTTTAAAATAATGTTTTTTAAAACCGAAAATTCCAAATGTTAATTTAACAGAAAAAAAGTCATGAAAATACAGAAATATAATAAAAAAATTTAAATAATTTGGAGAAATTTGTTAACAAAATACATTTGAATATTAAATAATAGTATACCAAATACACTTTTTTATAGTCCACATTTTTGTGACTTTATTATTGGGTGTCTTTTATCTGAGTTTCTTATACATTCTTAAATGCATATGACAATCCCAGACTTAAAGTTGCAATACTTAATTAAAGTATAGTTTTTTACTGACTCCTTGAAGTCAGAAGATAATGTGACTTGTTCAAGTCAGTTTGCACAACAGGATTTACCTCAATGAAATATTAAGATATCAAAAATATACCAAATTATCTTTTATATATATAGTTCTTATAATTGTGACTTAATTTTTTGTGATTTTTTTTCCTACTTGTATCCATACATTCTAACAATCACATCACAATCATGATAATGCACAACTTTTACAGAACTTTGCAAGCCATTTAGTTTTTGACAGACTCTTTTAAGTCAGAACATGATTTGACCTGTTTAAGTCAATTTGTCCGAACATGCCCATTTGACCTGTTTAAGTCAATTTGTCTGAACATGATTTGACCTGTTCAAGTCAGATTGCAGAACAAATTTTCCAGTCAAAGCTAGGTGTACTTCCTTTAAGCCCTGCTTCTGAATCTGCCATTTGTGAATTTATTTGATAAATGTTTAGAAACAATTAAGTCAAATGGTTATTTATTTTAGGGGATCTTACATATATTTCTTATGTCTGACGTTCCCATACTTTCATTTAATATCATATGTCAGTGCCCAACTCTAAAAATTTCAATAAATTTAGTTTTGGGCTGCCTGTTTTAAGTCAAAACATGATTTGACCTGTTTAAAGAAAATGCATTTAAATATTGATACCAAATATTTATTTTTTTTGTCCTCATTGTGACTTTAGGGGACCTTAATATTTTCTCTGTCCCATATCTGGCTTTCTCATACATTTTTAAATCAATATGACAGTACTAGACTTAAAGGTTGAAATAAGTTTAGTTTTGACTGACTCTTTGAAGTCAGAACATAGTGTGACTTGTTTGAGTCAGTTTGCACAACAGTATTTACCTCAATGAAATATTAAAATAATAAATGTTTTGCTCTTGATAAATTTAGCTAAAAGTGGATGAGAATAGATCCCTTATTTTTTCCTTGGAAGATTTGAAGTATTGTCATGGTACTAGTTAATGTATCCAATATTGTATTTTGTAAATCTTTTGATATTGACAGAAAATTGTATGATCCATTTTTTCTGCTTTGGTTTTTGTTTGTATTTGGAAATGATTGAATTTGATGAGATAAATATATTATGTTAAGATTCTGGAAAGAAGAAGGTATGATGAGCCCCACTTTTTAAACTCTTTGATTCGAAACTAGTAATCACTATATTTTATGGAGATTGATAACAAAGTGGTAGTAATGACTGCTTCAAGTCAGAACAAAAATGACCTCTCTAAGTCAAAATGCATTAAAAAGGGACATAAATCTTATTAGAATATGAAGATATTAAGTCACAATATTTTATGCAAAAGCTGACCTGTGGAAGTCATTTTATGATAAATTAAAGTCTGACATAAACTGACCTGTACAAGTCATATTCTGTTGAGTGCAAGAAGGGAGACAACACTTACATCAAATTATATCTGACCTATGGAAGTCATTTTATTCTGACTTGTTTATGTCAGAGCTCTGACTGTTCTTATGTAAAAACATGATACTGACTCTAATATAGATTATATTCCAATAGAGATTAAGTTACCAAATGTGGACTAATCACTTGCTTCTTTGTGTAAGTTTTTAAAAAAAATCTATAGGAAAGTTAGTCGACATTTTGGAATAGACTGAAGGACACTTCAAACAATTTCACAGAAAAAGGGGAGTCAAGTTCTTTTTTTTCTATAAAAAAAATGTTTTAAAAAAGGCAGATTTTAAAACTTCAGGTTTTTTAAACCGGAAATAAGCATTCATTCTTTAAAAGTGAGACAGACATTTAAAAAAAAACATATAGAAAGATCTGAGCGTCTTTGTTTAAATTGCTCACTTGGTAAAGTTGAAGATGAGCTTAATTTCAAGTTTGTTAGAATACCCACTTTGGGAATATTTATTTCAATAAATTGTTAACAATTTTTATAATTCTAAATGCTTCAATAATCTTCTAAATTTTTATGGCTCTTGACCCAAGAAAAATTAAAATTGTGTTGTTATTTTGGTGACTATTATTATTTCAAGGAGATGATGATCGGGTATGAATATTGACACTAACTGATGTCAAATAAATGATTTTGGATTGGCTGTTTTATATAATGTAAAAACATTTTATCCAATATATACTATTTTGGCTCTGATTCCGACAAATGCTAATATACAGACACATGTACACTGTGATTTTAATTGTTGTGATTACCAATAAGTCAGTCAAGTGTATATAATTGTATGCCCTTTATGGGCTCTATAATTTGGGAAATAAAAATATTCGAATTTTTACTATTTTTATTTTTTTTGAAGTAAACTTTGAAAAAAAATGTGTCGTAGGTAAAACTATTGCTGACAAAATAGGGTTTTCAAGAATGAAATATAAGTGTCAGCAGAGGGTCAGAATGCAGGATTTTGCACCATTTATCATTATCGCGAATCATACATATTCTGCCGTACCAATATAAAATTCAGCGCTACGCCTCTGTGTCTGTATGTAATCTCCTCAATCCTTGCTATTCACCGAGTCTGTAATATTCATATATAGAAACTGAAAAACACATCACAAACTGCGTGTGTGCAATCCAAACCGATGAAATATGGATGATATGAAAATATATGACATGACAATAACGCTTCTCCGATAAAATTACGCCTCATTTAGAACCGATTGTTCAATGACATTGTCATCGAACTCATGTCAAATGGTGTCATTCATTTGTATATAACAACTCAAAATTGGTATATAAATGTGCACCATAATGGTCAGATGCAAGGGGTATAATGACAGATCTCCTCACCTTGTCCTCTGTTATTGTTAGATCTGAATGCCCTGCAATTATTGCAACCCTGAAGTCGGATGACTTCTAATTCTATTTTAAGGGGAAGATATGTCACATGAGAAGCAATTGGTTTGCTGTATAAGCTAGAACAACACAGTCTTAGGATCTGAGACATTTGTAGATAAAATTATGTAAAAACGTGTAGGACATGTGCTTCGTCCTTTACCCTGACCGATCAATATAGATTTTAAAATTTCATTCAAATTATTTGGTTGAATAAACGCTTCAATGACAGTGATGTTTAATTTTGGGAGTAATCATTTTTCTCCTAAAATTAAAATTAGATATATTAAAAATTGGAATGTAGTAGAGTATCAACATTAGGAATATACTTAACCTACATAATTTTAATTAGATTAGGTAAGAATTGACTATGATTTAAAACTAAATCCGTCACAAATTGCATTTATAATTAGCCACAATTGAAAATAACTACTCCTACCGGAAACCAGACTATTTATTATCTAACAACAGCGCGAACTTTGAACAACATATATCTTACATTACTGATTATGCTGTACTCCGTATGTTTTAGTATGCATACTTATGTCCTCGTTTATCACCAAGTCTTTCTCTAATAATTCTTAAATCTTTGATCCACAATGTATCCTTTATAGAATTTTTCAGAGACTGAATTGTATTCTAATTTTCAGGATTTGAGACGTTTCGGACACATATTGACATAAGTCAACTAGTCGTTTCGGTCATACTCCAAGTTCGGCAACAGTCAATTCGACCATACGTTTTCTTACTTTTCCTATGCATTAATTGGTTGACAATGAGTTTTCTAAACAAACAACATGAACAAATAGTTTTAAAAAAACAAAACAATCAGACATTTTGGTGCCAATTTTAGTTGTGATAATTATGCCTTCTTGAACAGTTGAAAGGCTAATATGAGGCAGGCATTACCTGTGAATGGGGACGAACTGTATGATTTTTGTTTTTTAAATCAAAGATGTTAAAAAGAGAAACGGAAATACCGTAACGTTTCTGATTTTGGTTTTGTTGTTAGGGATTTTAGTTGTGACGTTATTTAAGTTATGACGTCATATTCAATGTAAACAAAGAAACGCTGTCATCAGGTAACATTTTTTATAACAAACAATTTTTAAAAATGAATTAGTTTAAGTTCCTTTCTTAGATATGTTAGACTGATAAATATACATTTTATTCATAGTCTCATGCAAACCAGACCTGAAATGGAAGTATATTTCTGTGCAGATCCGGAAATTCAAAAACGCGACTAAATAATTCATGAATGATTTTTAGTTCATTAGTACAATGAAAAATTCAGGAATTTTTCCCGATTTTTTTTTTTTTTTTTTTTATTGAATTTTCTAATGTAATAGGGGACTTCGTCCCCATATTATGATTTTGCTTCAGCGAAGTCGAAGTCAAAAATACAATAGTCTTGTTACTTTCAAGACGGCATAATTATTTTAAGGTTGGAACACCCCATTATTTTGGACCATCAATACATTAGAATGGAGACATATCAGGGGTGTTTCCACATTTTGAAAGAGGGGAGGAGAATAAAATATCTTGCAGTGCAGAGGGCAGCGAATTTTTTTGAACTTTTTCGCCAAAAAAAAAATTAATGGTGAATACAGTAATATAATGGTTCCTGACTTGATATATTTTATAGTTATCAATGGGTGTCTTTCGCCTCCTTTTTTAGTAAAATTTAATCACAAAGTTTGTGCGACAAAAAGTTGGAAAAAAACATTACAATAATTGCTGGACCAATGTTTGGTATGGATATGGAAATGTGGACTGTCATACAGAAAACAGCCTAAATTACATACATTACATAATCTTGATGATCATATAAACCCACTATGAACATGATGAAGGCTATTTTAATCTTCAGCTATCCAAAAATTAATTTTATTGCACACTAGCCATGCTAGCTCTCATATTTGAAAAATCCACAGGGGTCAAAATGCGAAACTACACACCTAACTGTGGAGTGCTACCAAACATGTAGAAGGGCAAATATTGGCCATTGATGTTGGGCTCATTAATGTTAGAAATTTAAAATGCCATCATGGTCATATAACATAAAAAAGAAGATGTGGTATGATTGCCAATGAGACAACTCTCCACAAGAGACCAAATGACACAAAAGTTAACAACTATAGGTTACGGTACAGCCATCAACAATGAGCAAACTCAGCAAAGCCCAAACCACATAGTCAGCTATAAAAGACCCCAAAATGAAGGCATGATAAGGCCCAACTTTGATCAATCCTCAGGTTTATAATGGCCAACATTTGTTATCGAGCCTGCCCAATATAGGGATAGTGATCTGGTGGTGGCAATAGCTTCTCAAAAGCTTTAAGTTAAGAAGTTTGAAGACCTGGATGTTCCATACATTGTATATAGATGCCTTATTTCATGGACTTTCCATCTGCCATATGTCCTTTGTCCTTGACCTCGTTTTCATGGTTTAGTGTCTACTTAAAAAAAAAAAAAAAAAAATTCTTCTTATTATGAATAAGAGGATAACTATATTTAGTATGTGGGTACATTGCAAAGTACTTAAAATATGCCCATCATACAGTTTTCATTTGACCTATACCTCATTTCATGGATCAATGAACAAAGTTAAGTTTTTGTGGTCAAGTCCATATATCAGATACTATAATCAATAGGTCTACTACATGTATATGTGTTGAATGCAATAATTGTAAGATGTACGTGTCCAACTGGCATGTTTCATCTGACCTTGACCTCATTTTTCATGTATCATGTGTCAGTCTTCACACTGAGTGGCAGCCCAGACAGCCCAGGCTAGTAAAATTGCTCTCGGGCCTGTAAAAATCATATCTACAGGCCAACAAAATCTAACTAAAACTTTTCAAAAATTGAGCTCCGGGCCTGTAGTTTTTATAGTTCATCGGGAAGACTGATCAGTGGTCAAAGTTAAGTTTTTGAGTTTTGCTCTTTTTTTCTAATACTGTCAGACATAATTTATAGACACTGTCTATAAATTATGCAATAGGTCAACTATTATTGTGTATGTAAATATTTTATGATGTACATGTCAGTCTTGCAGCTTTTATTTGACCTTGACCTCATTTTCATGGTTCATTACTCAGTGTTTATTTTTTTTATTTTTTGTGTTTTGGTCTGTTTTTCTTGAACTCTAAGCAATTGGTTAACTTAATTTGTTGTATGGAAGGATTTTAGTGTTTCATTGGTTTTTGATATTCTGATAGAACTTTGGCAAAGGCAGTTTTATTTTATGGGAGGGGGACATAGAACATATCTTTGCTAAAAGACAATATTAATCCAGTCACATATGAAGTCTCTATTTTGACTGGTAACACAGGATGCCTGACATAAACATGATAAAAGCATATCTTTCGTTTCATGTAATGATGTATAATTATATTTTCAGAAGAATGAAGGCACAGTGTTCCATTTGTACTGATTTGTTTGAAAGTGATAATACTATATCAGCTTTACCATGTGGACATACATTCCACGAAAACTGCATAAACCAATGGTTAAAAAATGCCAATACTTGTCCAAGTTGTCGAGTTCCGGTCGAGAGAGGAAAGGTCATTAAAAAACTATTCTTCGATAAAGGAGATGACGAAGGAATAGATGAAAGCAAATTATCCAATGAAAACAATAATCTTAAGGCAAAGTTACGAGAAAAAGATTGTGAACGTGAAAAATTTGACGATGAGAAACAGACATTGCAGAGTAAAATTAATAATCTTGAAATAGAGATTAAGAACCAAGATGTGAAGATAAAAGAGAAACAAACTACAGTGTCTTCTATGAAGAAAGAATTACAATACTTCCAGGCTCAGCAGAAATCCCTAGAAGTTGAAAGAGATGAATGCAGGAAAGCCAAACGCAAAATGATAGAACTGCAAAATGTTCAAATACTTTTAACAGGTAATATTGGGGTTTAAGTACATGAAGTAACAGTAGAACATTAGTTTAAAAATCATAATTTTGTGCAAGTCACTACTGAGGACTTATTTATATTGTGAATATATTTTTGTGTATATATAGTCGTTTCTACATGTATATAACTTAGTTGTAAGAAAAAATATCCATTTATTAACTATAAGATACATATCATGATAGAACAAAGAAAGGAAAGGGGAATGTGTCAAAGAGGCAACAATTCTACCAAAAAACCGAAAACTCTTCAGTTGGTCCCTAAGCTAAAATTTAAACTAGTTAAGCAAAATGGATTCCACACTAAACTCTTAAAAATACAAATGAATCAAAATTTAAAAAAAAACCCAGAAGACTTACAAAGACTAGAGGTTTCTGCTGACTTGAGAAAAATGAATATGTTTGTATATTTTTCAGGTTGTGAGACAGATGTACAAGAACTATTAGAAACAAGAACTAACAGTGATGGCTCTGTAAAGGAACTTGCCAAGTATTGTGCAATTTTAAAAAGTGAATTTGAACAACTGAAATCGAGTCGAAAAGCTATAAAAATTGAATATGACAAATTTAAACGTGACTTTATTTCTAAAGATACGAAGCTGAAAGACTCATTAAAAGAATTATCATATTTAAGAGATGTGTCTAAGAAATCAGAGGAAGACTTACAAAAAGCAGAAAAACATAATGATCATTTACAGAAAAAAGTTTCTAAGTTACAGAACTTGTTAAAAAGTCCAAAGGCAAATGGTAACGATAGCTTTATAGAGACTGTTACCCAGGCTAGTCCTATGATATCAACACCAGTGCTAACAAATTTCTCACACAACATTGTATCAGAATCCCCAGAATTAGTCAAACCTAGTCCAAATACTCAGTTACGAAATCATTGTCAAGAAAATAACATCAAGGTCATGAAGATAACCTCAGTCTCAAGTCAACCACCAGCTAAAAAACAGAAATGTGATGATGTCAACACTTTAGGCAACTTAAATATTTTCAAGAAGAAATCAGGACTAGGTGATATGAAAAGTGCAATACGTAAAGGGTATGACGGACTTGGAGGTCACACAACATTTACAGAACGTCAGATGAAACCTAAACTGGCAATGAAGAAGTCAATTAGTAGAACAATGGATATAAGGAAAGGGATGATGGCACGTGTTCCCAAGCTTCCATCACTAGATAATTTTGTCACCATTGACTAACTTGATCAGATTTGTGATAACTGGACATGGTTTGTTAAAAGAAAGTCATGTGCTAAGTGCATTTGACCTATTATATAAATATTATATGTCAATGAAGAAAAAACTTTATTCTTTCAGAGTGCTAAACAGTTTTTCTTTTGTGCTACGTTTACACTGGTCAGTTCATTTGAGTTACATATATCTTCTAAAATCAAGATAATATCTTATAAATTCAGAAATTTTTGAAATCCTTTTGTTAAAGAAAAGAATTTTATATTTTTTTTTCTAGTGAAGGAAATAACTGGAAAGTGGTCTATTAAAATCAATTACAAAATGTATGAACCCATTTGCCTAAATCTGTTAAAAAGTCTTAACTTATGGATTCTTTAATGTATCTTTTATGAAAATGCATAACCTCATTGCAAAAACTTCAGGAAATTTTGATTTTATAATATATCATGTTAATGAAAGTTCAAACAGAATATTATATCGTGTCACATGACAGTATTAATTATATGTATGATTGATTGTGTGTACATAATGGTGTGATTTATACCTTAAATATGTAAATGTCTGCATGCAATGTTTTTGTACTTTTATTAATGTTTTTCATGATATGTTTTTGTGATTTTTTATATGTTTTTCGTGAAATGTTTTTGTGTATAAGATTTTTATTATAATACAAAAGAAAACAAAAACCTTTGATTAAATGTTATTTTGGATACTGTTCACATGGTATCAGTTCGAAGACTACACAAAATTAGGTCACACATATGCA